>CM033645.1:942080-1058958 GCA_019512145.1 Engystomops pustulosus
CAGTCACTGTGTACATACATGACATTACTTATCCTGTACTGATCCTGAGTTATATCCTGTATTATGCTCCGGAGCTGCACTCAGTCTCAGATTTTTCAATAGTCATGCAAACAACATACACTAATGTGCAGGGTCCTCCAACTTATTGAAGATGCGCGGTCTTCTATAATCTAGCACACCCTGCTAGCCCCGATTTACCTTTTTTTTTTTTTTTCTGGTGCACTCCTTTAATCAGTGTGCTCCACAATTATGTCGGACTTTCGACATAAATGTGACTGCGCACATGAGAACTCCCCTTTAGGTACACAGTATTGTGTTGCGGTGTGTATAGTGCAGCTGCTACACAAACTGGCAAAAACATGAATACCTGTGCCAGAAGTCGGCACATTATTTGCAAACGGCGAAGCAAAACTGGCATAGCCGGTTTTCTAAATCTGTGCCACTATTCTGCCGATGCAGTCGCTGTGTACATAGATTATCCTCTGTTCAAGCAGGGATTACCAACCTTTAACTCCCTAGCTGCTGTGCACCTACACATACTGTATTATAGAGAGTAGCAGCAGGGGATGGAAGCTTAGACACTGCAGACGTCTCTTGCTCCTGGTGTTAGTCCATATTTCACATTTCTGCTGCTACGAACTACATCCTCAAAGGTCTGATCACACATCTCTCCAGGGACAACGCCAAACACTGGCTGCAGCTCCGTACTGAAGGCACAGAGCACAGCAGCGTTAGGACAAGCCCTTCGTGCAATCGGAGATTCTACAATCCAGGAATAAGTCCCTTTATCACAGTCCTGCTGCTACTAACAACATACACAGTTATGATTATACATCACTCCAGGGACACAGGTTACAGCTAAAACATAGCACAGCAGTGTGGGGACACCTTCCCATGTATTTGGAGAAGCTACAATCCTGGACTAAGCCCCTATATCACAGTCCTGCTGCTACTAACAACATACACAGAGGTCTGATTACACATCTCTCCAGGAACAATACATAACACTATTCCCTTCTGTATTTCCTTTGCAGAATCTTCTATGAACCTGGATGACTTCATCAGCATGGCCCCGGGGGTAGGTTTTGGCACGGTGTACACACTGGAGGCTTTCACCAAGCGTTTCGGTACACCTGTGTGACGTCGCGCTCCGGTTCATAAGGGCGAGTCATTGTGTGGGAGAAGTTTCCGTTGTGCATAATTCATTGGAGACATCGTACACCTCCTACAGTCGCCCTGACAGGAGGACACAATGAGGCGCTACTATTTATACCGCTCCACTGCTGCCAAGACTTTATTTAAAGGGACACTACACCTAGATATAGGAAAACTACTGTCTGGGAGCTCATCTGTACAAATATCAGGGGTCTTCCTCTTTTGGTCCAAAAGCAAAAGATGTTCAAACCAAAAGCAATGGAGCGGGAAATCCTACACCCCAAATCTTCTCATGTCACCAGCATTAAAGGGGGAGAAATATTCATTTTTATATTAAAGGAGAAAACAAAAAAAGAAAGTGGTTACTAATGTTGTAAATTTTATACATGAGCAAAGAACAGAGCACAGATTTGGGGCATTCCAAAGTTTTTTCGTGTACTTTAGCCTTACATATTATGTTCTCCTTTGTTATCTTACAGTCCCAGACATCTATAAATGTTACTTTTTTTGTTTCCCTTGTGTCATTTATCTATATTCTTAGTATTATAGTAGTTATATGCTTGTACATAGGGGTTAGTATTATAGTAGTTATATTCTTGTACATAGGGGGCAGTATTATAGTAGTTATATTCTTGTACATAGGGGGCAGTATTATAGGAGACGGTACTTACCGAGGATGATTCAGTTTTAGAGGTTTTTTGGGGATGAGTGACGCCACCATCTTTCATCCTATAGTTCTATAAAACTTGGTCTGGTGGTCATACTAAAGATAGGGATCTCATCTTTCAGGCCGCCATCAGACTTGTAGTTCGTGATCTACAGAACCTGAGACACTGGAAAGTGAGCTCAGATGAAGATCCAATTCCCACCTTTTTTTTTTATTTACTGTATAATTAATCTATATCTCCAGTTATGTAGCTCACAAATTCACAGCCTGGTGTGATCTGAAAGAAGAGATTCTATCTTAAATCCACCAGAGGAAGTTTCTAGGTGCCACAAAATAGATTTTTTTTTAATAGATAAATCGCAGAAACTTCATATAAAAGAGGAAGGAATTAAAAAGACATTTCATCCCCATTTGGAGGCCTGTGAGACTGGGACGTGGCAGGCTCTGGATAATCTAGGTCTTAATTGTCTACTTTTAAAAGGGAACGACTTAAGAAATCCCAGGTTCACTATGGTCATACAGCAAGTCAGTGATGAATGGGGAGAGAACAAAAAACATTGTCTAAATAACAACTTGACTACATAGGAGATGACCATCAATGGGACAATTCTTGAGAATATGAATGGTACAGGGAGAGATGTCACCATGTAGCGCTATAGTCCAAGTGCCTTATATCCGCTATACGTTTCATCTTATAGCGCATAGATAGTAATGATAGAGATACTCAGTGTTGACAATTCCCTAGAAACATCAAAAGGTCTTCATGAAACCCAAGCTTGAAGGTGGGCGCCTTGTAGTGGATTAGCACGCATTTTAGTGTAGAATCAAAAGCCACCGCTACATCCCTGAAGTTTTGGAGATGTGTCCTCCTCTTTGGGTCGTTTGGACATGACGATGGGCAACCGTGTCTGGTCTGTAAAAACACCAATTTCTCAAAGCCCTCCCAGTTTACCAGATTTGAAGACAAGGCTGTGTTCAATGCCAAACTATCGGCACCCCAAAAAACATCCTGGGTAGACAAACTTTGGCAACGTCGGAAAGTGGCATTGGACTGATGTGATCAATACACTAAGCAGAGCCCCACTACAAGTTTTGGAGAGATGTTGTCCTCCTTAATCCCTAGGTTCTTCTTTAGGACGATGAGTGACTACACGTTGCTACAATTAATGGCCATCCCTAACATCTACCAGACCATGTTTTCCTTGGCACCGCAATTGACCATATTTGTCGCCTTTCAAACATGTGGAGTGGAGATCATCCATGATGGCACACCACCCGTGGCTAGGCCAAAGAAATTGGAAAGTGTGCAAGGGTTATGGATAACATATCCAAGCATACTGGACAGCACAGCGATACAACTCCACAGCCTGTTGTCTTCCTTATGTTAGGCCTGTCTGTGGGCAAACTATAGGACCATATACAACACATGACAATACAGTTGGGTCAATAACTTTCCCACACCTGCCTCCTATGTATTTTCGAGTCAATCAAAATCCACAGCTACATCCCTTTTGGAGTCTGTGTCCTCTTCAGGCCGGTTTGAACAGACGATGGGCAACCATGCCCGGTCTACACAACAGTAGTTGCAAGGACCCCATCTACTAGATTTTGAAGACAAGGCTGATGAGTGCCAAATTACAGACAGTAGCAAAAGAGACGCCGCAGCAATCCAGGTCAAGTCAAAGAAGGTGGGCATCCATGTTTCCACTCATGTGAATCGTTGTCAAGCTTGACTCCGATTTCTCTCTCTACGGTGCAAATTCCTGGCACACCAAACACCATCCAGGGCAGACCAACTTTGGCAACATGAGAATGTAGCAAGGACTGACGTGATCCAATACGCTCTCCCAGCCCGAATACATCTCAATGGTTTGGAGACTATTGTCCTTCTTAACCTCTAGGGTTCCCCCTATAGTCAGTTTTAGGACAATGTCTGACTGCAGCAGCTGTGCAACGAGTAGCCATTCCCTATCTTTATAAAATGCCTTGTCACCGCCATTGGTCAGATTTGTTGACCTCGACCCGTGTGGTTGATGACCACCAATGATGGACATACTAGTGGTGGCTATGCCAGAAAAACCTTCGCAAACGGTGGAACCATTATGTGTTAAACATACCCCAAATGCACTAATACAGCCACCAATACACCGCCAAAGCCTGTTGTCCTGCGTCATGTTCAGGCCTTGCCCGTGGCGAGCGACGGGACCATATGCAACACTCGTATGCAAGATTGAAGTGATTCTCGATGACAACCAGTTGCAATCTTTTATGGCCTCACCAGATGATTACCCCCAAATATGGTCCCAATTAAAGTACACACATCCAAAGAACAGACACTTGGAATAGATCTATTGCAGATCTGGATCTCTTCAAGTTCTGCCAACTCATACGGAGCTGTAATTTCTTAATCTAGGTTCGATATCCTTATCCTTTATGCTGTCGAACTTTCAATGAACCACCACTAGGATAAACGGACCCTGAAGGAGAGAGATAGTCCTTGTGGACTGGCAGACCATACCCACGATATAAACAGAAATAAATCACTGTTAGGCTTGTGTAGTTTACCTCCTTCCTTCAGCTATTTCTTAAAGGAAACCTACCACTTGTAGTGGCAGGTTTCCGATGGCAATACAGGGCACCAGCTCAGGGTGAGCTGGTGGCGGAGCTTATTTTAGTTGTGTGTTTAAAACAGCGGTATCGCGGTTTTTTTAAAACACTTTTTAAACGCTATAGCGGCGCAGGCAGGTACGCGCTCGGGCTTACCGCGAGCGCGGCTACATAGGAAGTGAATGAGAGCCGGTGCCGGTAACGCCGAGCGGTACCTGCCTGCGCCGGCGTCCTAGGCTTTATAGGTTTAAAAAGTGTTAAACGCGATACCGCGGTTTTAAAACACTAACTAAAATAAGTCCGGCACAGCTCACCCTGAGGTGGTGCCGTATTCCATCGGAAACCTGCACACAAGTGGTAGTTTCCTTTAAAATTTCACTCACTTCCAAATTTTAAGGTTACATTCTTTGCAAATCTATACGTCAAACCCACTTAGAGCAGAAATAAACATGCAATGCCTTGGTGTACGGGAGAAGTAGTGATTGCCATCAGCGGCCACGCGCTGCTTATGTGACGCCCGTGTTTGCAAGTGTATTTGGCAAGTGATCACACTTGAAGCTACAAACAAATAATCCATTTAGCTCTGGATGGAAGGAATAGAGCCAGAACCTGGAGCGCTCCATCAGTATTAGACTGATTGTGTCTTGTGAGTCCTGGCAGCGAGGATAAACACCTGGGATTGCTCAGAACTGGCGTACAATTATGTTACACACACATAAGAGGCAAAGACGACATGATCCCACAGAGATGTGTACTAATGGTCCATTAACCGTGCAATTCCGGAACAGATCATGGTTACCTGAAAGCTAGCAATGCTTTCGCTACACAAGATTTTCAAAGTATTACCAATACTACTACATGCTATATGCCCCATGTACAAATATAGTACTATATAACTCCCCTATGTACAGGAATATAAACTACTATAATACTGCCCCTATGTACAAGAATAACTACTATAATACTGCCCCTATGTACAGGAATATAACTACTATAATACTGCCCCTATGTACAGGAATATAACTACTAAATACTGCTCCCTATGTACAAGAATATAACTACT
Source organism: Engystomops pustulosus (assembly GCA_019512145.1). Classification (NCBI taxonomy): domain Eukaryota; kingdom Metazoa; phylum Chordata; class Amphibia; order Anura; family Leptodactylidae; genus Engystomops; species Engystomops pustulosus. Next base: position 947,573 of record CM033645.1, read on the forward strand.
ATAATACATGCCTCTATGTACAAGAATATAACTACTATAATACTGCCCCCCTATACAAGAAAATAAATACTATAATACTGCTCCCTATGTACAGGAAATAACTACTATAATACTGCCCCCTATACAAGAATATAATATAATATATACTGCTCCCTATGTACAGGAAAATATAACTATATAATACTGCCCCCTATGTACAAGAATAACTACTATAATACTGCCCCTATGTACAGAAATAACTAATAATACTGCCCTATATAAAAGATAAACTACTATAATACTGCCCCTATGTACAGGAATATAACTGCTATAATACTGCTCCTATGTACAAGAATATAAACTAATATATACTGCCCCCTATGTACAAGAATATAAAACTACATAATACCGCCCCCTATGTACAGGGAATATAACTACTAAATACTGCCTCAGGTACAAGATTCAACTTAGTTATATTCCTGTACATAGGGGGCGGTATTATAGTAGTTATATTCTTGTACATAGGGGGCAGTATTATAGTAAATAATTACAGCACACATTTGCAACTCCAATTGTCACAGGGGGGGCAATAGGCAATAAAAATTTAGGTTTTGTCAAATTGATAAATCTATACGTAGTTTCAACTTACATTAAAATTCAACTTAAGAACAAACCACATGGAAAATCTTCCAGTTTCGTTGTAAGACACCGCGGGACGTGCCGTTTTTTGTTTTGGATTAGCCAAAATAATTACGAGGGAAAATGAAAGTCATATAAAAAAAATCCAGTTCGTTCCCTATGTTCTGTTTTCCAAAAACTAACACCTTCACTTTATAGTATGGGTTGTTGTTTGGGTATGGCTTACAGGGAAAACCAGCAAAGGCGAAAGGAATAACGTTTTTATTTCTTCTTCGTTATATTTGTTTTGGTTTTTGTAACCGTGGGGTTCATGTCCAATCACGGTTTCTGGAAAGCTAAATTCAAATTAAGCGTTCTGGATGCCGTGCAGCGTTTTCTGAAGATTTTTGGTCTTTTCTTAAGGCTAACCCAATTTAAATTTTCTACGACTAATAACTGGTATAAATTTAAAAAAAACATAGAAAAAAAAAAAAAAGTGTCTTAATTTTTTTTTCTATGGTATTTTGACAGCAATCTTATGTTAAATCGAGACCAACTCAAACAAAGCAACAACATACAAAAAAAAAAAAAAAAAAAATAAAAGGGGGGGGGGGGGTGAATTTGCATTAAAAGTGACTTGTTTTTGGGTTTGATTGTTTCTACTCGTTAAAGATGAGTCATCTACAGTTACGGATTAATCGTCTGTACAACGGGCAACTTTCATGCTTTCGCGGGGGGGGGCACCCTCTTAGTTGGAAGTTAGTTAGCAAATCCATGCACAAAACAGCAGGGAACACTGCACCCCAGAGATTTACATAATAAATTAGCCAGCCCTTTAATGACTACACATAAAAAACAAAAATCACCTTCAAAGTAGTATATGCAAATGCGTGAGAGAAGAAGAGTCCAATTTTACTGAGATGATTTCCAGTTTATAGGTTGTCTGGGGGAAGTGATCGCCACCATCTTTCATCCTATAGTTCTAAAAGAACACTTGGTCTGGGTCATACTAAAGATAGGGATCTATCTTCAGGGCCGCATCAGACTTGTAGTCGGTGATCTACAGAACCATGAGACCTGGAAAGTGAGCTGCAGATGAAGATCAATTCCCACCTTTTTTTTTTTATTTACATGTATATTTTAATCTATATCTCCAGTTATGTAGCTCACAAATTCAACAGCCTGGTGTGATCTGAAAGAAGAGATTCTCTCTTGAATATAACACCAGAGGGAAGTTTCTAGGTGCACAACAATAGATTTTTTTTTAATAGATAAATCGACAGAAACTTCAATAAAAGAGGAATTCAAAAAAGAAGAAAAAAATTCATTCCCATTGGAGGCCTGTGAGGATGGGACTGGCAGGCTCTGGATAATCTAGGTCTTTAATGTTACTTTTAAAAGGGAACGCTTAAGAAAATCCCAGGTTCACTATGGTCATACAGCAAGTCAGTGGATGAATGGGAGAGAAAAGAAAAACATTGTCTAAAACAACAACTGACTACATAGAGATGACCATCAAGGGGACAATTCTTGAGATATGAATGGTACAGGGAGGAGATGTCACCATGTAGGCTATAGACCAACGGTGCCTATATCCGCGATAAGTTTTCCATGTGTATAGTATAGTCATACTCAGTGTTGACACATTCCCTAGAAACATCCAAAAGGTCTTCATGAAACAAGCTTGAAGGTGGGCCGCCTTGTAGTGGATGTAGCACGCATTTTAGGTAGAATCAAAAGCCACCGCTACATCCCTGAAGTTTTGGAGATCTGTTGTCCTCCTCGTGGGTCAGTTTTGTACATGACGATGGGCAACCGTGTCTGGTCTGTAAAAACACCAATTTCTCAAAGCCCTCCCAGTTTACCAGATTTGAAGACAAGGCTGTTGTTCAATGCCAAACTATCGGCACCCCAAACACCATCCTGGGTAGACAAACTTTGGCAACGTCGGGAAAGTGGCATGGACTGATGTGACCAATACACTAAGCAGCCCCACTACAAGTTTTGGAGAGGGTTGTCCTCCTTAATCCCTGGTTCTTCTTTAGGACGATGAGTGACTACACGTTGGCTACAATTAATGGCCATTCCCTAACATCTACCAGATTCCATGTTTTCCTTGGCACCGCAATGTGACCATATTGTCGCCTTTCAAAATGTGGAGTGGATGATCATCCAATGACGGCACACCACCCGTGGCTAGGCCAAAAGAAATTGGAAAGCTGTGCAAGGGTTATGGATTAACATATCCCAAGCATACTGGACAGCCAGCGATACAACTCACAGCCCTGTTGTCTTCCTTATGTTAGGCCTTGTCTGTGGCAAACTATAGAGCACCATATACAACACACTGACAATACAGTTGGTCAATAACTTTCCCACACTGCCATCCTATGTATTTTCGAGTCAATCAAAATCCACAGTACATCCTTTTGGAGTCTTGTTGTCCTCTTCACCACGGGCCGGTTTGAACAAGACGATGGGCAACCATGCCCGGTCTACAACAACAGTAGTTAGCAAGGACCCCATCACTAGATTTGAAGACAAGGCTGATGAGTGCCAAATACAGCAGTAGCAAAAGAGACGCCGCAGCAATCCAGGTCAAGGTCAAAGAAGGTGGGCATCCATGTTTCCACTCATGTGAATCGTGTCAAGTTTGACTACCGATTTCTTCTCTACGGTTGCAAAATTCCTGGCACACCAAACACCATCCAGGCAGACCAACTTTGGCAAACATGAGAATGTAGCAAGGATGACGTGATCCAATACGCTCCCAGCCCGAATACAATCTCAATGGTTTGGAAGACTATTGTCCTTCTTAACCTCTAGGGTTCCCCCTATAGTAAGTTTTAGGACAATGTCTGATGCACGCAGCTGCAACGAGTAGCCATTCCCGATCTTTATTAAAATGCCTGTCACCGCCATTGGTCAGATTGTTGACCTCGACCTGTGGGTGATGACCACCAATGATGGACATACTAGTGGTGGCTATGCCAGAAAACCTTCGAAACAGGTGGAACCATTATGTGTTAAAATACACCCAAATGCACTAATACAGCACCAATACACCGCCAAAGCCTGTGTCCTGCGTCAGTTCAGGCCTTGCCCGTGGCGAGCCTACGGGACCATATGCAAACACTCGTATGCAAGATTGAAGTGATTCTCGATGACAACCAGGTTGCAATCTTCTTTATGGCCATCACCAGATGATTACCCCAAATATGGTCCCAATTAAAGTACACACATCCAAAGAACAGACACTTGAATAGATCTATTGCAGATCTGGTTCTCTTCAAGTTCTGCAACTCATACGGAGCTGTAATTTTCTTAATCTAGGTTCGATATCTCTTATCTTCTATGCTGTCGAACTTTCAATGAACCACCACTAGAGATAAACGGACCTCGAAGGAGAGAGATAGTCCTTGTGGACTGGCAGACCTACCCCGATATAAACAGAAATAAATCACTGTAGGTTTGTGTAGTTTACCTCCTTCCTTCGCGACTATTTACTTAAAGGAAACTACACTTGTAGTGGCAGGTTTCCGATGGCAATTACGGGCACCAGCTCAGGGTGAGCTGGTGCCGGAGCTTATTTATTGTTGTGTTTAACCGCGGTATCGCGGTTTTTTTTAAAACACTTTTAAACGCTATAGCGCGCGCAGGCAGGTACGCGCTCGGCGCTTACCGTGCGCAGCGGCTACATAGGAAGGTGAATGAGAGCCGCGTGCACGGTAAGCGCCGGCGCGTACCTGCTGCGCCGGCTTATAGCGTTTAAAAAGTGTTTTAAACGCGATTACCGCGGTTTTTAAAACACTAACTAAAATAAGCTCGGCAACCAGCTACCCTGAGCTGGTGCCCGGTATTTCCATCGGAAACCTGCATACAAGTGGTAGGTTTCCTTTAAAATTTCACTCACTTCCAAATTTAAGGTTACATTCCTTTGCAAATCTACTACCGTCAAACCCACTTAGAGCAGAAATAAACTGCAATGCCTTGGGTAGGGAGAGTAGTGATTGCCTCAGCGGCCACGCTGCATTATGTGACGCCCGTGTGCAATGTGTATTTGGCAAGTGATCACACTTGAAGCTACAACAAATAATCCATTTAGCTCTGGATGGAAGGAATAGAGCCAGAACCTGGAGCGCTCCATCAGTATAGATGATTGGTCTTGTGAGTCCTGGCAGCGAGATAACACTGGGATTGCTCTCAGAACTGGGGTAACATTATGTTACACAACATAAGAGGCAAAGACGACATGATCCCATCAGAGATAGGGTACTAATGGTCCATTAACGTGCAATTCCAGGAACAGATCATGGTTACCTGAAAGCTACAGCAATGCTTACGCTACACAAGATTTCAAAAGTATTACCAATACTACTACAATGCTATACTGCCCCCTATGTACAAGAATATAGCTATATAAACTGCCCCTAGTACAGGAATATATAATACTCCCCCTATGTACAGGAATATAACTACTATAATACTGCCCCTATGTACAGGAATATAACTTACTATAAACATGCCCATTACAGAATATAACTACTATAATACTGCCCCTTGTACACGAATATACTACTATAATACTGCCTCCTATGTACAAGAATATAACTACTATAATACTGCCCCTAAGAAAGAAATAACTACTATAACTGCTCTATGTACAGAAATATAAACTACTATAATACTGCCCCCTAATAATACAAGAAATAACTACTATAATACTGCTCCCTATGTACAGGAATATAACTACTATATACTGCCCCCTATGACAAGAATATAAACTACGTATAATACCGCCCTATGTACCAGAATATAATACTATAATCGGCCTCTATGTACAAGGATATAACGGGTCCCCCGGGTGTAGTGAGCTCTCATCCAGTTGTAATGATCTAATACCTTCTTCTGTGTGTCATCGAAATAAAATCCAGAAACCAAGTGATTTCACCCGGCACTGGCACTTTAAATTTAGAATCTTATCTCAGGAGTGACTACCATTAACCAAAGTACCCCGAATCACACATCATAGGGGGGTCAAGGACACATATGGAGTTGTTTGGCGGACTCACACACATCAACTACAGCTCCAACTTACATAGGGGGCAGTATTATAGTAGTTATATTCTTGTACATAGGGGGCAGTATTATAGTAGTTATATTCCTGTACATAGGGAGCAGTATTATAGTAGTTATATTCCTGTACATAGGGGGCAGTATTATAGCAGTTATATTCCTGTACATAGGGGCAGTATTATAGTAGTTATATTCTTGTACATAGGGACAGCTCCACCAGCAATCACTATATACAGCTCCACCAGCAATCACTGTACAGTCATGGCCAAAAGTTTTGAGAATGAGACAAATATTATATTTTCACATGATCTGTTGCCCTCTGGTTTGTATGTGTGTTTGTCAGATGTTTTTTATCACATACAGAAATACAAGTGCAATCATATTATGAGTAACAAAAGGTTTTATTGACAGTTAGAATGAGTTAATACAGCAAGTCAATATTTGCAGTGTTGACCCTTCTTCTTCAGGACCTCTGCAATTCTCCCTGGCAGCTCTCAATCAACTTCTGGACCAAATCCTGACTGATAGCAGTCCATTCTTGCACATCAATGCTTGCATTTTGTCACAATTTGTTGTTTTTTGTTTATCCACCCGTCTCTTGATGATTGACCACAAGTTCTCAATGGGATTAAGATCTGGGGAGTTTCCAGGCCATGGACCCATTTAGTCATCACCTTTGCTTTATGGCAAGGTGCTCCATCATGCTGGAAAAGGCATTGTTGATCACCAAACTGCTCTTGCACGGTTGGGAGAAGTTGCTCTTGGAGGACATTCTGGTACCATTCTTTATTCATGGATGTGTTTTAGGTAAGACTGTGAGACAGCAGATTCCCTTGGCTGAGAAGCAACCCCACACATGAATGGTTGCAGGATGCTTTACAGTTGGCACGAGACAAGACTGGTGGTATCGCTCACCTTGTCTTCTCCGAACAAGATGTTTTCCAGATGTTCCAAACAATCGGAAAGGGGATTCATTGGAGAAAATGACTTTACCCCAGTCCTCACCAGTCCACTCCCTGTACCTTTTGCAGACTATCAGTCTGTCCCTGATGTTTTTTCTGGAGAGAAGTGTCTCCTTTGCTGCCCTCCTTGACACCAGGCCTTGCTCCAAGAGTCTCCGCCTCACAGTGCGTGCAGATGCACTCACACCTGCCTACTGCCATTCCTGAGCAAGCTCTGAACTGTTGGTAGCCCGATCCCGAAACTGAAACACTTTTAAGAGACGGTCCTGGCGCTTGCTGGTCCTTCTTGGGCGCCCTGGAGCCTTTTTGGCAACAATGGAACCTCTCTCCTTTAATTCCTTGATGAAGGGATAGATTGTTGACTGAGGTGCAATCTTTCTAGCTGCGATACTCTTCCCTGTTAGGCCAGTTTTGTGCAGTGCAGAAACTTTGTAAAAATTTACATTTGTATCATTCTCAAAACTTTTAGCCATGACTGTATACAGCTCCGCCAGCAATCACGGCATACAGCTCCGCCAGCAATCACGGCATACAGCTCCCAGTAATCACTAAATACAGATCCCACAGTAATTACTATATACACCCCCCTGTAATAAATATATACAGCTCCCCAGCAATCACTATATACAGCCCCAGTAATCACTTTGTATAGCCCCCCAAACAATAACTATATACAGCCCCCTATAATAACTATATACAGCCTCCCTATAACTAGATACAGTCCTCCTACAATAACTATATTTCCCAGCCCCCTATAAAAACTATATACAACCTCCCTATTACTATATACAGTCCCACTACAATAACAATATACACCCCCCTATAATAGCTATATTTCCCGGCCCCCTATAATAACTATATGCAGCCTCCCTATAATAACTAACTACAAACAGTCTCCCTATAACAACTATATACGGCCTCCCTATAATAAATAACTTTATGCAGACTCCTATTATTGCTATATACAGCCAAAATAAATATATACAATCCCCCTATGATAACTATATACACTCCTAGGTAAAATAATAAAATTGCACTCCTCATCTTCCCTTGTGGTGTCAGGGCGCCGCCATCTTTGTTTAAATCCGATCATCCGACCATCTGAATTGCCCACATTTGGTGGGGACCCCTTTAAGGGCAAAGTGGTAGGGGTCCCGGGCACCTCCCTATGATCCGGCCCTCCATACCAAGCACTGTAACAACAGTGTGCCATAGGCCACAATAGCCAGCCACTCTGGTATTCTGGGCCCCGTCTGCCTCCAAGCCCACACTCTACCTAGTGTCCATCTCTATGATTCTACAGAACTTTCTCAGACTCTCTCTGCAACTCATGCTGCTCCCCTCCCCCACCTTGTCATCAGCACTTTGTGCACTGTGCAGATAAGCTTTTAACCCTTAGTGCTCACACAGCACAGGCTATATACTGCATATAACTGGTTAACTTATGTCTTCTTTCACTTATTACATGTTCCCCGCTACGCCATGTGATGGAAGCTGCCAGGGTTATCACCATATACATCATGGGATCTGTGGGCAAGCTAACTGGCCTCAGCTTGAGGGCATAGACAGACATTAGTCTCAACCCACTTCACCTCTGGTGAGAAAGATTTTTGTTAGACGCTTTCAGAAAAGAAAATGCCATAACTTTGGAAAGAAAAGGGCAAGCAGCACAAGGTAGGCATCATACTGTTTGTTTTCAAAGGAGGAATATGATAATTTGGTAAAATCATTATAACTTTACAGTTACATTTTAATGCTTTTACTAAAGTTTTTGTTGGTTATGACAGCTTCAAGACTCCTCCTGAATGGTGAAACTAGTCGCATGCATTGATCACACGTAACGTCGGACCATTCAAGAATGTCTTGGTTCTAGTAATGAGCGGACCTGTTAAAATTTTAAAGGAAACCTACCACTTGTAGTGGCAGGTTTCCGATGGAAATACCGGGCACCAGCTCAGGGTGAGCTGGTGCCGGAGCTTATTTTAGTTAGTGTTTTAAACCGCGATACCGCGGTTTAAACAGTATTATAGTAGTTATATTCTTGTACATAGGGAGCAGTATTATAGCAGTTATATTCCTGTACATAGGGGGCAGTATTATAGTAGTTATATCCTTGTACATAGAGGGCAGTATTATAGTAGTTATATTCTGGTACATAGGGGGCAGTATTATAGTAGTTATATTCTTGTACATAGGGGGCAGTATTATAGTAGTTATATTCCTGTACATAGGGAGCAGTATTATAGTAGTTATATTCTTGTATATAGGGGGCAGTATTATAGTAGTTATATTCCTGTACATAGGGAGCAGTATTATAGTAGTTATGTTCTTGTATATAGGGGGCAGTATTATAGTAGTTATATTCTTGTACATAGGAGGCAGTATTATAGTAGTTATATTCTTGTACATAGGGAGCAGTATTATAGTAGTTATATTCCTGTACATAGGGGGCAGTATTATAGTAGTTATATTCCTGTACATAGGGGCAGTATTATAGTAGTTATATTCTTGTACATAGGGGGCAGTATTATAGTAGTTATATTCCTGTACATAGGGGGCAGTATTATAGTAGCTATATTCTTGTACATAGGGGGCAGTATAGCAGTGTAGTAGTATTGGTAAATACTTTTGAAAATCTTGTGTAGCGTAAAGCATTGCTGTAGCTTTCAGGTAACCATGATCTGTTCCTGGAATTGCACGGTTAATGGACCATTAGTACACTATCTCTGATGGGATCATGTCGTCTTTGCCTCTTATGTTGTGGTAACATAATGTACGCCAGTTCTGAGCAATCCCAGGTGTTATCTCGCTGCCAGGACTCACAAGACACAATCAGTCTAATACTGATGGAGCGCTCCAGGTTCTGGCTCTATTCCTTCCATCCAGAGCTAAATGGATTATTTGTTGTAGCTTCAAGTGTGATCACTTGCCAAATACACAGTGCACACGGGCGTCACATAATGTAGCGTGTCCGCTGATGGCAATCACTACTTCTCCGTACACGAAGGCATTGCAGTTTATTTCTGCTCTCAGTGGGTTTGACGGTAGTAGATTTGCAAAGGAATGTAACCTTAAAATTTGGAGTGAAATTTTAAGTAAATAGTTGGAAGGAAGGAGGTAAACTACACAAAGCCTAACAGTGATTTATTCCTGTTTATATCGGGGGTATTGTCTGACAGTCCACAAGGACTATCTCTCTCCTTCAGGGTCCGTTTATCTCTAGTGGTGGTTCATTGAAAGTTCGACAGCATAAAGGATAAGAGATATCGAACCTAGATTAAAGAAATTACAGCTCCGTATGAGTTGCAGAACTTGAAGAGATCCAGATCTGGCAATAGATCTATTACAAGTGTCTGTTCTTTGGATGTGTGTAGCTTTAAGTTGGGACCATATTTGGGGTAATCATCTGGTGAAGGCCATAAAAGAATTGCAACCTGGTTGTCATCGAGAATCACTTCAATCTTGCATACGAGTGGTTGCATATGGTCCCGTAGCTCGCCACGGGCAAGGCCTGAACATGACGCAGGACAACAGGCTTTGGCGGTGTATTGGTGGCTGTATTAGTGCATTTGGGGTATGTTAACACATAATGGTTCCACCTGTTGCCGAAGGTTTTCTGGCATAGCCACCACTAGTATGTCCATCATTGGTGGTCATCAACCACACAGGGTCGAAGGTCAACAAATCTGACCAATGGCGGTGACAAGGCATTTTATAAAGATAAGGGAATGGCTACTCGTTGCAGCTGCGTGCAGTCAGACATTGTCCTAAAACTGACTATAGGGGGAACCCTAGAGGTTAAGAAGGACAATAGTCTCCAAAACCATTGAGATGTATTCGGGCTGGGGAGCGTATTGGATCACGTCAGTCCTTGCTACATTCTCATGTTGCCAAAGTTGGTCTGCCCTGGATGGTGTTTGGTGTGCCAGGAATTTTGCACCGTAGAGAGAGAAAATCGGTAGTCAAGCTTGACAACGATTCACATGGAGTGGAAACATTGGATGCCCACCTTCTTTGACTTGACCTGGATTGCTGCGGCGTCTCTTTTGCTACTGTCTGGTAATTTGGCACTCATCAGCCTTGTCTTCAAAATCTAGTAGATGGGGTCCTTGCTAAACTACTGTGTGTTGTAGACCGGGCATGGTTGCCCATCGTCTTGTTCAAACCGGCCCTGAAGAGGACAACAAGCTCCAAAATGGATGTAGCTGTGGATTTTGATTGTACTGAAAATACATAGGAGGCAGGTGTGGGAGAAGTATTGACCATACTGTATTGTCAGGTGGTTGTATATGGTCCTATAGTTTGCCACAGACAAGGCCTAACATAAAGGAAGACAACAGGCTGTGGAGTTGTATCGCTGGCTGTCCAGTATGCTTGGGATATGTTAATCCATAACCCTTGCACACCTTTCCAAATTTCTTTTGGCCTAGCCACGGGTGGTGTGCCAGTCATTGGATGATCATCCACTCCACATGTTTGAAAGGCGACAAATATGGTCAATTGCGGTGCCAAGGAAAACATGGAATCTGGTAGATGTTAGGGAATGGCCATTAATTGTAGCCAACGTGTAGTCACTCATCGTCCTAAAGAAGAACCCTAGGGATTAAGGAGGACAACCATCTCCAAAACTTGTAGTGGGGCTGCTTAGTGTATTGGATCACATCAGTCCATGCCACTTTCCGACGTTGCCAAAGTTTGTCTACCCAGGATGGTGTTTGGGGTGCCGATAGTTTGGCATTGAACAGCCTTGTCTTCAAAATCTGGTAAACTGGGAGGGCTTTGAGAAATTGGTGTTTTTTACAGACCAGACACGGTTGCCCATCGTCATGTACAAACTGACCCAAAGAGGGAGGACAACAATCTCCAAAACTTCAGGGATGTAGCGGTGGCTTTTGATTCTACCTAAAATGCGTGCTAATCCACTACAAGGCTGCCCACCTTCAAGCTTGGGTTTCATGAAGACCTTTTGATGTTCTAGGGAATTGTCAACATCTGAGTATATGATCTATCAGCTATACAAATGGAAACTGTATAGCGGATATGAAGGCACCTTGGATCTATAGCCTACATGGTGACATCTCCTCCCTGTACCATTCATATTCTCAAGAATTGTCCCATTGATGGTCATCTGCTATGTAGTCAGTTGTTATTTAGACAATGTTTTTCTTGTTCTCCCCATTCATCACTGACTTGCTGTATGACCATAGTGAACCTGGGATTTCTTAAGTCGTTCCCTTTTAAAAGTAGACAATTAAAGACCTAGATTATCCAGAGCCTGCACAGTCCCAGTCTCACAGGCCTCCAAATGGGGAATGAAATGTCTTTTTTAGAATTCCCTCTTTTATATGAAGTTTCTGCGATTTATCTATTAAAAAAAAATCTATTTTGTGGCACCTAGAAACTTCCTTCTGGTGTGATATTAAAGATAAGAATCTCTTCTTTCAGATCACACCAGGCTTGTGAATTTGTGAGCTACATAACTGGAGATATAGATTAAAAATATACAGGTTAAATAAAAAAAAAAAAAGGTGGGAATTGGATCTTCATCTGCAGCTCACTTTCCAGGTCTCAGGTTCTGTAGATCACAGAACTACAAGTCTGATGCGGCCTGAAAGATGAGATCCCTATCTTTAGTATGACACCAGACCAAGTGTTTCTAGAACTATAGGATGAAAGATGGTGGCGTCACTTCCCCAGAAACCTATAAACTGGAATCATCTCAGGTAAATGACTCTTCTCAGCTCATTTGCATATTACTTTGAAGGTGATTTTTTTTTTATAGGTAGTCTAGGGCTGCTAATTTAATGATGTAAAATCTGGGGGCAGGTTCCCTCTGTTTTTGCATGGATTTTACTCCTTCAACTAAGGGCCCGGAAAGCAGAAAGGTCCCGTGTACAGTCCGTACGTAGATGACTCATCTTTACGAGTAGAAACAATCAAACCCAAAGAAGCAAAGTTTCCCACTTTTAATTAAAAAGCAATAAAGTTGCTTTTCACAAACTACCATAGAAAAAAAATTGAAAAAAAAAAAACTTTTTTTTTTCTATTTTTTTTTTTTTAAAATTGATCCAGTTATTAGTCGTACGAAAAATTTAAATTGGGTTAAACTTAAGAACAAATTCTTTAGACGGCATCAATCCAGAATTTGAAATTTAGCTTCCCGGAAAACAGTCTTGGACGTGAACCAGTTAAACAAACATCAGAGAAGAAGAATAAAACGTTATTCCTGGTTTTCCTGTAACCATAACAACCCATACTATAAAGTGAAGGTGTTATTTTTGGAAAACAGAACAGTGGGAACAGGAATTGGATATTTTTAACTTTCTCTGTAATTATTGCTAATACAGGCAGTCCGTGGGTTACATACAAGATTGGTTCCATAGGTTTGTTCTTAAGTTGAATTAAAAAAAATTAAGAACTTTTTTTTTTTTTCTATTTTTTTTTAAATTTATCCAGTTATTAGTCGTAAGAAAAATTTAAATTGGGTTAAACTTAAGAACAAAATCTTTAGACGCCATCAATCCGGAATTTGAAATTTAGCTTCCAGGAAAACCGTATTGGACATGAACCGGTTAAACAAACATCGGAGAAGAAGAATAAAACGTTATTCCTGGTTTTCCTGTAACCATAACAACCCATACTATAAAGTGAAGGTGTTATTTTTGGAAAACAGAACAGTGGGAACAGGAACTGGATATTTTTAACTTTCTCTGTAATTATTGCTAATACAGGCCGTCCGCGGGTTACATACAAGATGGGTTCCATAGGTTTGTTCTTAAGTTGAATTTGTATGTAAGTTGAAACTGTATATTTTATCATTGACAAACTTTTTTATTTGCCCCCCCTGTGACAATTGGAGTTTCAAAATTTTTTGCTGTAATGGGACCAAGTATTATCAATAAAGCTTCATTACAGACACTTTACAGCTCATCATTGCAGCCTGGGGCTATAGTAACATCCAGAGGGGTCAATCTGTAAGTCAGGTGTCCTTAAGTAGGGGACCGTCTGTAATTTATGAACTCCTCTCACAAAAAAAACAAAAACGTCCATTAAAGGAAAGACCTAACTAAATGTAGAGAGATGAACATCCTTGTGTTGCACAGCAGAAGAGAAGTGAATGGGGCTCTTTGTTTAACCACTTCCCGGCCAAAGCCCCTTTTTTTGGTTTTGCATTTCTTCGTGTGCTGCATAATTCATTGGAGACAATCGTACACCTCCTACAGTCGCCCCTGACAGGAGGACACAATGAGGCGGCTACTATTTATACCGCTCCACTGCTGCCAAGACTTTATTTAAAGGGACACTACACCTAGAGATGGGAAAACTACTGACTGGGAGCTCATCTGCAAATATCAGGGGGTCTCCTTTTTGTCCAAAAAGCAAAAGATGTTCAAACCAAAAAGCACATGGAGCGGGGAAATCCTACACCCCAAATCTTCTCATGTCACCAGCATTAAAGGGGGAAGAAAGAAATATTCATTTTATATTTAAAGGAGGAAAACAAAAAAAGAAACGTGGTTACTAATGTTTGTAAATTTATATAATGAGCAAAGAACAGAGCACAGATTTGGGGCATTCCAAAGTTTTCTGTGTACTTTAGCCTTACATATTATGTTCTCCTTTGTTATCTTACAGTCCAGACATATATAATTGTTACTTTTTTTGTTTCCTTGTGTCATTATCTTATTCTTAGTATTATAGTAGCTTATATGCTTGTACATAGGGTTGAGTATTATAGTAGTTATATTCTTGTACATAGGGGGCAGTTTAAGTAGTTATAATTCTTGTACATAGGGGGCAGTATTATAGAGTTTATATTCTTGTACATAGGAGGCATATATAGTAGTTATATCCTGTACATAGGGGGGGCGGGTATTATAGTAGTTATATTCTTTGTACATAGGGGGCAGTATTATAGTAGTTATATTCTTGTACATAGGGAGCAGTATTATAGCAGTTATATTCTGTACATAGGGGGCAGTAAGTATTATAGTAGTTATATCCTTGTACATAGAGGGCAGTATATAGTAGTTATATTCTGGTACATAGGGGGCAGTAGTATAGTGTATATTCTTGTACATAGGGGCGAGTATTATAGTAGTTATATTCCTGTACATAGGGAGCAGTTTATAGTAGTATATTCTTGGTATATAGGGGCAGATACTAGCGTAGTTATGATATTCCTGTACATAGGGAGCAGTATTATAGTAGTTATGTTCTTGTATATAGGGGGCAGGCATTATAGTAGTTAAATTCTGTACATAGGAGGCAGTATTATAGTAGTTATATTCTTGTACATAGGGAGCAGTATTATAGTAGTATATTCCTGTAATAGGGGCAGATATTATAGTAGTTATATTCCTGTACATAGGGGCAGTATTTAGTGTTATATTCTTGTACATAGGGGGCAGTATTATAGTAGTTATATCCTGTACATAGGGGCAGTATATAGTAGCTATATTCTTGTACATAGGGGCAGTATAGTCGACATGTAGTAGTATTGGTAAATACTTTTGAAAATCTTGTGTAGCGTAAAGCATTGCTGTAGCTTTCAGGTAACCATGATCTGTTCCTGGAATTGCACGGTTAATGACCATTAGTACACTATCTCTGATGGGATCATGTCGTCTTGCCTCTTATGTTGTGGTAACAGAATGTACGCCAGTTCGAGCAATCCCAGGTGTTATCTCCGCTGCCAGGAATCACAAGACACAATCAGTCTATACTGATGGAGCGCTCCAGGTTCTGGCTCTCTTCCTTCCATCCAGAGCTAATGGATTATTGTTGTAGTTCAAGTGTGATCATTGCCAAATACACAGTGCACCCGGGCGTCACAAGCAGCGTGGCCGCTGATGGCAATCACTACTTCTCGTACACGAAGGCATTGCAGTTTATTTTGCTCTAAGTGGGTTTGACGGTAGTAGATTTGCAAAGGATGTAACCTTAAATTTGGAAGTGAGTGAAATTTTAAAGGAAACCTACCACTGTAGTGGCAGGTTTTCCGATGGAAAATACCGGGCACCAGCTCAGGGTGAGCTGGTGCGGAGCTTATTTTAGTTAGTGTTTTAAACCGCGGTATCGCGGTTTAAAACACTTTTTTAAACGCTATAGCCGGCCAGGCAGGTACGCGCTCGGCGCTACCGTGCACGCGGCTCTCATTCACTTCCTATTAGCCGCTCGCGCACGGTAGCGCGAGCGCGTACCTGCCTGCCGCGGTATAGCGTTTAAAAAGTGTTTTAAAACCGCGATACCGCGGTTTAAAACACTAACTAAAAAAGCTCCGGCACCAGACTCACCCTGAGATGGTGCGGTTCCCGGTATTGCCATCGGGAAACCTGCCACTACAGTGGTAGGTTTCCTTTAAGTAAATAGGCTGAAGGAAGGAGGTAAACTACACAAAGCCTAACAGTGATTTATTTCTGTTATATCGGGGGTATGGTCTGCCAGTCCACAAGGATATACTCTCTTCCTTCAGGGTCCGTTTATCTCTAGTGGTGGTTCATTGAAAGTTCGACAGCATAAAGGATAAGAGATATCGAAACCTAGATTAAAGAAATTACAGCTCCGTATGAGTTGCAGAACTTGAAGAGATCCAGATCTCGGAATAGATCTATTACAAGTGTCTGTTCTTTGGATGTGTGTAGCTTTAAGTTGGGACCATATTTGGGGTAATCATCTGGTGAAGGCCATAAAAGAATGCAACCTGGTTGTCATCGAGAATCACTTCAATCTTGCATACGAGTGGTTGCATATGGTCCCGTACTCGCCACGGGCAAGGCCTGAACAGACGCAGGACAACGGCTTTGGCGTTGGGTGTATGGTGGCTGTATTAGTGCATTTGGGGTATGTTAACACATAATGGTTCCCGTTTGTCGAAGGTTTTCTGGCATAGCCACCACTAGTATGTCCATCATTGGTGGTCATCAACCACACAGGGTCGAAGGTCAACAAACTGACCAATGGCGGTGACAAGGCATTTTATAAAGATAAGGGAATGGCTACTCGTTGCAGCTGCGTGCAGTCAGACATTGTCCTAAAACTGACTATAGGGGGAACCCTAGAGGTTAAGAAGGACAATAGTCTCCAAACCATTGAGATGTATTCGGACTGGGAGCGTATTGGATCACGTCAGTCCTTGCTACATTCTCATGTTGCCAAAGTTGGTCTGCCCTGGATGGTGTTTGGGTGTGCCAGGAATTTGCACACGTAGAGAGAGAAAATCGGTAGTCAAGCTTGACACGATTCACATGGAGTGGAAACATTGGATTGCCCACTTCTTTGACTTGACCTGGATTGCTGCGGCGTCTCTTTTGCTACTGTCTGGTAATTTGGCACTCATCAGCCTTGTCTTCAAAATCTAGTAGAGGGGTCCTTGCTAAACTACTGTGTGTTGTAGACCGGGCCATGGTTGCCCATCGTCTTGTTCAAACCGGCCCGAAGAGGACAACAAGCTCCAAATGGATGTAGCTGTGGATTTTGATTGTATGAAAATACATAGGAGGCAGGTGTGGGAGAAGTATTGACCATACGTATTGTAGGTGGTTGTATTAGGTCCTATAGTTTGCCACAACAGAGGCCTAACATAAAGAAGACAACAGGCTGTGGAGTTGTATCGCGGGCTGTCAGTTGCTTGGTGATATGTTAATCCATAACCTGCACACCTTTCCAAATTTCTTTTGGCCTAGCCACGGGTGGTGTGCCAGTCATTGGATGATATCCACTCCACATGTTTGGAAAGGCGACAAATATGGTCAATTGCGGTGCCAAGGAAAAACATGGAATCTGGTAGATGTTAGGGAATGGCCATTAATTGTAGCACAGTGTAGTCACTCATCGCTAAAGAAGAACCCTAGGGATTAAGGAGGACAACCATCTCCAAAAATTGTAGTGGGGCTGCTTAGTGTATTGGATCACATCTCGTCCATGACCACTTTCGCGTTGCCAAAGTTTGTCTACCAGGATGGTGTTTGGGGTGCCGATAGTTTGGCATTGAACAGCCTTGTCTTCAAAATCTGGTAAACTGGGATGGGAGGCTTTGAGAAATTGGTGTTTTTTACAGACCAGACACGTTTGCCCATCAGTCATGTACAAACTGACCCAAAGAGGGAGGGACAACAATCTCCAAAATTCAGGGATGTAGCGGTGGCTTTTGATTCTACCTAAAATGCGTGCTAATCCACTACAAGGCTGCCCACCTTCAAGCTTGGGTTTCATGAAGACCTTTTGATTTCTAGGGAATTGTCAAATCGAGTAATGATCTATCAGCTATACAAATGGAAACTGTATAGCGGATATGAAGGCAACCTTGGATCTATAGCCTACATGGTGAATCTCCTCCCTGTACCATTCATATTCTCAAGAATTGTCCCATGATGGTCATATGTATGTAGTCAGTTGTTATTTAGACAATGTTTTTCTTGTCTCCCCATTCATCACTCTGACTGCTGTATGACCATAGTGAACCTGGATTTCTTAAGTCGTTCCCTTTTAAAAGTAGACAATTAAAGACCTAGATTATCCAGAGCTGCACAGTCCCAGTCTCACAGGCCTCCAAATGGGGAATGAAATGCTTTTTTAGAATTCCCTCTTTTATATGAAGTTTCTGCGATTTATCTATTAAAAAAAAATCTATTTTGTGGCACCTAGAAACTTCCTTCGGTGTGATATTAAAGATAAGAATCTCTTCTTTCAGATCACACCAGGCTGCTGTGATTTGTGAGCTACATAACTGGAGATATAGATTAAAAAATATACAGGTTAATTAAAAAAAAAAAAAGGTGGGAATTGGATCTTCATCTGCAGCTCACTTTCCAGGTCTCAGGTTCTGTAGATACAGAACTACAAGCTGATGCGGCCTGAAAGATGAGATCCCTATCTTTAGTAGACACCAGACCAAGTGTTTCTAGAACTATAGGATGAAAGATGGTGGCGTCACTCCCCAGAAACCTATAAACTGAATCATCTCAGGTAAAGGACTCTTCTCAGCTCATTTGCATATTACTTTGAAGGTGATTTTTTTTTATAGGTAGTCTAGGGCTGTAATTTAATTGTAAAATCTGGGGGCAGGTTCCCTCTGTTTTTGCATGGATTTTACTCCTTCAACTAAGGGCCCGCGGAAAGCAGAAAGGTCCCGTGTACAGTCCGTCGTAGATGACTCATCTTTACGAGTAGAGAAACAATCAACCCAAAGAAGCAAAGTTTCCACCTTTTAATTAAAGCAATAAAGTTGCTTTTCACAAACTACCATAGAAAAAAAATTAGAACTTTTTTTTTTTTCTATTTTTTTTTAAATTTATCCAGTTATTAGTCGTAAGAAAAATTTAAATTGTGGTTAAACTTAAGAACAAAAATCTTTAGACGCCATCAATCCGGAATTTGAAATTTAGCTTCCAGGAAAACCGTATTGGACATGAACCGGTTAAACAAACATCGGAGAAGAAGAATAAAACGTTATTCCTGGTTTTCCTGTAACCATAACAACCCATACTATAAAGTGAAGGTGTTATTTTTGGAAAACAGAACAGTGGGAACAGGAACTGGATATTTTTAACTTTCTCTGTAATTATTGCTAATACAGGCCGTCCGCGGGTTACATACAAGATGGGTTCCATAGGTTTGTTCTTAAGTTGAATTTGTATGTAAGTTGAAACTGTATATTTTATCATTGACAAACTTTTTTATTTGCCCCCCCTGTGACAATTGAGTTTCAAAATTTTTTGCTTGTGTAATGGGACCAAGTATTATCAATAAAGCTTCATTACAGACACTTTACAGCTCATCATTGCAGCCTGGGGCTATAGTAACATCCAGAGGGGTCAATCTGTAAGTCAGGTGTCCTTAAGTAGGGGACCGTCGTGTAATTTATGACTCCTCTCACAAAAAAAACAAAAACGTCCATTAAGGAAAGACCTAAATAAATGTAGAGAGATGAACATCCTTGTGTTGCACAGCAGAAGAGAAGTGAATGGGGCTCTTTGTTTAACCACTTCCGGCCAAAGCCCCTTTTTTTGGTTTGCATTTCCATTTTTTTTGCTCTCGTTTAAAAATACTTTTTTTTTATTTTTCTGTGTACAGTGCTGTAGGAGGGCTTGTTTTTTGCGTTACAAATTGTACTTCCTAGTGGTGGTATTGAATATTCAATATAAAGCGCTGTTCACTATGTGGGATCAGAACTGTACTGGGGGGGGGGGAGGTTGCAGACACGGTGCTCCTGCGAGCCCCCCCCATTTATTATTGTAAAACGTTTGATTCCCTGCCAGCACCGATCTGGGAGTTATTAGCAAGGATGAGCACGGTTGCCAAACTTGAACTTCTGGCTAAAGTCAGACCTGAACAAGCAATGTTCGACATGGACCCAAAAATTGTGGTTCGGGTTTGCTCATCCCTAGTAGGGAGTCAGATTTTCTAGCACCTTCACGGATCTGCTGACCAAAGAGACTTGGATTCTCCACCAAGCACCACTTTGGTGACAGATGCAGCTCCATGCTTATAGCAGTGGCTGTGCCTGGTACTGCAGCCATGATGATACCAGGCACAATGGATACAAAGAAGGAGCATAACGCTCAAAGACCAGGCCTTTTCCTCATCTGATTGGTGGGATTCAGTGAGTTGAACCCCCAATGATCTTTATGATGAGTTTGTTAAACCCCTCCGGTCAGACACTGGTTGGCCATGGGAAAGGAGTTCTGTTGACCACATAAAGTAACCGCTGGGTGTACGATATCTAATAGCACATGTTCCGATTCAACAATCCATGATTGTTGATGTGGTTTTCGTCAGCTGATGTTGACTCTGGCCGGGTAGAGTCCGTCCTACTCCATGATACCCAATTTTGGCACAAAGAAATCTTCTAATTTAAGGATTACTTCAGTTAATCTATCCGAAATGATCCCTGTAGCTCATCAACTTCATGAAATATGGAGATTATCCGATATATATCATCGACATTCACGTCATTTCGTCCAGGTTGTCGTACTCAAAAACAGAAACTTGGAGCGGCCGGTCTGATAGACTTGTGCTGATCATCCATCAGGAACGAGGCTGCGATCGTGGGAACCTTCCCACCCCGCGATAAAATGCTAATCTGCTGGGGAATTTGGGAGATGACCGAAGTAATGTCCTGCATGAGCCAAACTTGTTTCATCATTGACATGAAGGAATATATTGTGATCTCTGCATCTGGTTTAAAAAGTTGAGATGTAGCAGAACTTGTCATTTAGAATAGCTCAGCATTTACTATTTTAGTTTACAAAAGGTTCCTTGTCCGCAGGTTTGTGGAGAAAAGTTTTCCAGATAAGGATTTTGGGACCAAGGCCAAGTCAACTTTAAGACTGGTGGAAGCAGCAGGGCCGGCGCCAGCACTGGGCATACCTGGGCAAGTGCTGGGGCCCCAGGGCTGCTTGGGGGGCCCACATAGGGAATCCAGGGAGTACAAGGGGGCTTTATATAAAACGATAAAGGGGCTGTTTAGTGTGAATTAGGGAATATTTTAGGGAACAGGAGACTGTTTTAGTTTCTGAATTTTTGATGTCACCATGTCCAAGTCCATTGCACAGGGGCCCACTGAGGCTCTGTGGCCCAGGGAGCTACTGAAACCTGGAGCCGACCCTGGGAAGCCGCAAGGCACAGTTTCGGAGATTGTCATCAGCTTGGCCCAGATTTATCAGAGGTGTCGCCCATTTTTTGAACGTTAACCCTCACAAGGAGCAGGAGTCAGGTTTCCACGTTGTGATCTTCATGATTGTCCCCAGTAGGATGCCAGAAGTCTGATGGCGGGATGGGTTGAACACATAGTCAGGACATATCCAAGATTGCAACAAACAGTGATCCAAAATAATTGGATCTTAGAACATAGAAAGACAGGATGATCAAGGCCTGGGAATCCAAAAGACTTTGCAGGAATGACCTCACACAGACTGGCCAAGCAAAGGGATATTAGAGTTGTGCCCCCTTAAGGTCCAGGAAAGTTACGTCACCTGTCATATTGGGATGTGATCTTGTTGCTGGAGGCATGTTATGCAGGATTTGAAGACCCACTTGGATAAGACTTGAAGCTACTCCCTGGTATTTACCCTTTAACCTCCATACAGAGATCTGGACTTGGCTGCAGGGGACCATCAGGTCACTACATTGAGAGTAATCTCAGTGGCTGATACAAACGGGTCTAAAGATATACCAGTGCATGGCGCCAAAGCAACTGGCAGAGATGTTGTGAAAATACAGGGCGGGGTCAGGGCAATTGGAATGAGGTTCTATGCCTATACATGCCTTATATGTACAGATATGTGTACATAGGCAGAGGTCAGGCCAACTGGCACAGAATACTGTATGGTATAACAGTAAGAGGTCAAAACTTATAGGGCACATAGGCGAACTAAGCAAGAACTCTAGAGATCTAGGAGCCACATTGCTCAGGCACCTTCCCAAGCTGGTAAGTCCACAATGGGGGCACCAGAAGTCTTGGCTCCGACCCTGAAGAAGCTGATTTGCATGCAGATGAAACCTGATGTGTCCATAGTATGACACGTCACTGGAAAAAGGAAATATATGTTTGGAGATCTCTTAAAGGTGCCTTACACAATTCGGATTTTACTTTGAGGATTTGGGAACTGGTAAACTACCCTTTTTAACTGTTACATAAGTATTAAAGGGCATCTACCACCAGGAACAAGGACTGTAAACCAAACCCACTGGCGTAGAGGTGTGCGCCCCCATCTGGCAGGATCTTCTTTTAGCTCCTAATGCCCTGGTTTTTAGAAAGGAAAGGCTTTTATAATGATGTAAATGAGCCTGAGGGGCTCTGTGCTCCATAGGTGTTAATTTGCATAATTTGTAAAGCCTTTTTTCTTAAAAACAAGGGCATAGGAAGCTAAAAGAAGATCAGATCCTGCTAGAGTGGGCTCACGCCAGTATGTAAGTGTGCTGGGTTTATAATCTTTGATCCTGGTGGTAGATGTCCTTTAAACTGAAAAAAAATGCAGTTGATAAGGCAATTTTGATAAACGGGTGCACAATGTTTCTGGTTGACATAATAAAACTTTATTTACAGCTCCTTCTCCGTTACTGCCTTTCCCAGCACCTTCTGTTTCCTGGGCGTGGCCCACATCACAGGAAGCTGTAGAAGATGCCTGCACAACCAATCACTGGCTGAGGTGTGTCACCAGTCCAACCAATGATTGGATAAGAGGCCTCCCCTGTGCATTCAGGAGGAGCAATAGAAGAGCAGTAACTAATGTTTTCTGGTCCTCATGTTAATAGAATTTCTTTTGAATATAGACAACCCCTTTAAGGAATATGATTATGAAATAACATCACTGTAAAATAGTTGTATTTGTTTCCTGGATAATATTTGGGATTTGTGACTTAATCCTATTTACTTTCCTGAAGAATTGATCCTCAGAGAGGCTCAAACATGTTGTGAAATCCTGATTTACGCTTTGTTCCCTTTTTTAATGGAGCTCTCCGACCGGCCAGACTTCTTTATAGGATCCATGGGACATGTCGGGTCCGCCCCATCCATTATAGACAGGACACGACCTCTATGGGGCTGAAAATAGATCTTTTCTCAGGTGTGAAAGATTTTTTTGTCAATGCAAGTGAGTTCAGGGAATAGTGAAATATCTGTTCTCCATCACGGCTGGAACACCAGAGAGCTGAGGCTTCTAATGATACAGAGATAGAAGATGTAATATAAGGTTTTGTAAGATTCCTTTAAAGGGAAACTGTCACCAGGATTTTCACCACCAAATGACCACCACACTCCAGTAGTATTTGTAGGATCCTCTCTGTTATAATGAAGGATTTTAATAACCTATTAAAAAAATTGCATTCCACGTCAAATGCAAATGCATTAAGAGTCACTTTTAGAGGCTGGAAAGAGTGGAAGAGTCCCCCACCTTGGATTCTATAGCACTCAGGACTGTGCTTCTGCTGTCATTTTGAAGATGAGGATTCCAGCTTTTAAAACTAACCAGAATCACGGTTGGGAATGTGAGCTGCAAACATGGATCCAATTTTTTATGGCTTCAATTTGATCTCAGAACCAAGTTCCTGATGCATTTATAGAACAAGCTAATATGATATAATGGCACAAAATCTGCTACATATGAATTTGACCCATAGACTCCTTTAGATATTTTTATGCTTAACATTTTGATCCTGAATCACAAAGTGATAGTTTCCTTTTGGGGGTCATTACGATTTAGAACATTGGGGTATTGATAGTTTTAGTACATTTATATTACTTATATTGAGTTGGCATCAAGTTAAATGGGGTTTGCCCGTAAAAGAAAGTTCGCAAATTATAACCCCCTAGAGATGTTTACACAATAAAGATAATTTTTAATGCCTTACTTTACAATGTTACTCAGTGTTATTGCTGTTTTAGCTCCTTTCACTCAATGATGGTCAGTGTAAGAATCCAGAGTGTGAGCGGAGACTTTCTAAGACGCCTCATTATCCCTCTGTGCTATGAGCTGCTCTGTGCTGACAATGTGCTTAGATTATCAGGGTCCAGGGTTTATATCCACTTTCATTTAGCTTGTGAACATTCTACTAGTATCTGACACATAGAAAAAGAGAAATGAGACAGATCAGAGATGATGAAATCCATAAGATGGATATAACACAATGAGACTCTTATCTCTACTAATTCACGTATAACACAAACAGTCTTATCTGATCTTATCTGTAGCGCCTAGAGTAAACTCCAGAGCTGCTTGCCGGCAGGAAGTGTCTGTGATTGAGCTGGTCTTGTAATGGGCAGAGATCACACTGCATCGTGCAGACAAGAGAAGATATTCATGAGACGAATCTGTCCTGCCTGCCTATAACAATCAGATAATTTACAGTCAGATCTCGGGTTCATGTAAATTGTGTACAGCAGGACTGTAGATGGAGCTGCGGGGAGAAGAAGATGATGGTAAGTATAGAATTGCCTTTTTTAAGGGGCTTTCCTTAATGGGGGCATTGCAGGTACATTCCATTAAAGGGAGGCTCGGCGTGTGATATTCCATTAAAGGGGGGCTCTGCAGTCAGCATCTAATTAAAGGGGCTCTGCTGTGGACATTACATTAAAGGGGGGCTATGCAGTGTTTTTTTGTGGTAAAATTAGGAGCCTTTCTTATACACGGATTCCTATGCTATGTATATTTTTTTTCCCCATAAGGAAAAGGTCAAGAACAAGGGGACATTATAGGTGTTTGTGGGTCTATAGAAAAAGGGGTATTATAGTGTCCCTTTTTCTGTAGCCTCTTCTTATAGAGACAGACAACAGAAAAAAAGCAGGTGGGGGCTACAGAAAAGGGGACAGGTACAGGAAAGGGGGCATGTGTGACCGGCTTCTCTATCAATTTTATGATCCATGGTTTTCCCAGTTGAATATTACCACTAAGCACAGTATATAACTCTTTGACCTGGTGGGGGGGGGGGGGGGGGGTCTCTTTATAATTGGCCTCAGGCGGCAGGGAGGGGAGGTTCACCCCTGCTTGGATGATGTGTACTTCTCCTGGCCAGGCCTGTCCCATTATCTACAGAAAGTAAGAACAAATCTGAGCCCTGGGATTTTCTAGCAACAATAAATTAACCTCGGCCTCATTACCTCTGGTTGACAGAGACTGTTGGATGCTTCGTGTTCACAGTAATTGAAGTTTTTTGGCTAAAATAATCATCTAAGCGCAGCTTCCAGGTCCTGCCGTGTCTGGTCCTCCCACACATGTGTGACACACGTGACTCGCACAGACCTCCGCACATCTGCCCCGTGTAATAGCAGCTGCCTTGTCCGAAGGAAAGTTGAGTAACAACTAACAATATAATGATGGTCACTCGTCAGATATTTTGTTAAACTGAGAATTTTTTTTTTATAAAGGAGATTTTGCAACCACTTAATTCTAAGAACTTTTTGTAAAATTTTAAGTTATGACTTAAATCATTTAACTGAAGCTGATTGTCAGTTCCCTTAGGGGCATGTTCTGGCATTGTACTAGTACATAGGGGCGTTCTTTAGATCAGTGGTCGGCCATGTCACAGGTAGGGGCTTGAAGGAAATCTGCTGGTGACAGGTTCCAATAGCCTATCCTATGCTGATTTTAAAAATGCTTTTGTCAGCATTCTGAAATATTTCAGTAGTTTATATAAGTTTATTTCACATAACCTGGCCCCTGTCAGCATCGTATGGTGAGTCCCGGGGGCGGGGCAGCTGCAGCCTGTGTGTGTGCCTGTATCTCCTCATACATTCTTCCTCTCCTACACACCATCCCCCTCCCTCCCCTGCCTGCTCAATGCCCATGACAGGAAGTGGGGAGGAGACTGAGACACACCTGGTGCAGCTGCCCCTCCCTCGGGGACTTACCACATGCTTAGTTAATGTGAACTAAATTTATATATAGTACTGAAATGATTCAGAATGCTGACAAAGGCATTTTTAAAGTATAGGATAGGATATTGGAACCTGTCACCAGCTAAAAATCACATTCCTGGTGACAGGTTCACCTTAAGTCTACAAAAACAGAAGCATTAAAGGGGTATTGTGGTTGTCCACTGTCCTCATATGGGGTTAATCTGCTATATTGATGAATTTGCTGGTCGCACATGTGCACACGCTATGTTTTCTATTGGACATTCTATTAGACTATGTCAATCAAACCCAAACTTTTTCATGGGGCGGCCATGTATGTGCCATCATTCCAATGTTTTGAGGGTGCAAGGGATGCAGATTATTATAATGAGCTGGACTCTAAGTTATCAGCAAGGTGTTCCCTATTGTGGAGATGGGGGATAGCCCTTAATCATGCACATTGCTGTGTAGTCCGGATATCAGCTGATCGTAGAAGCTTCCAGCAGAGAGATCCCCTGCACCATGGAATAACAATACATCCCGAGATTGAGGTTGCAGTGTTACTCAGTGATACATCTTGTCTCTCGGCTGCATCCTGTGCTCTGTCTCAGTGATAGAAATGTCTAGACAGCGGTAAAAAACGGAAATGTAAATGACTCTATAATGAGCTATCACTGCAGAGCATAGCCACGGCCTGACCCTTCACTGCTCTACAGATAAAGACCACGTGTCGTCCACAAGTTTTGCTTACAGTCACTGTAAAAGCATAAAGTTATAATACAGACATCTTATAGGGTCTGACAATTAACAGATTGCGGCCCTTACCGTGCCTATGACTATATGAAGACTATAACTCTCATTATTCTTGTCCATTTTTCCGATAAACCACCAGAAAAGCATCAGACCTCAGTTTTGTCATTGTCTTTTATTGATGTTTAGTCAGTAATTCTCATTCTCAATGCTCAGTCAGTAATTCCAATATCTAAAGTAGATGAGAATCTGTCCCATAATGCCTATTCTCACTGAGAACGTCAGGACAGTATAATAACTGATGTGGATAAAGCACGTGGGGTGCAATAGAAGCTTATTATCTTTAGCAGCCTCTGTTTGTGTAGGATCTTACAGACATTGTAGAGAAGAACTGGCCTGAATGGATGTAAATAAAGCACTTGGGGTTAGATAGAAGCTCATTACTATATACTGTAGCCTCTGTCTGTCCCTGTTTTCTCCTCTTTCGATCAGAAGCGTCAGCAGGTTACATAGGACATTGTAGAGAAGAGCTGAGCAGTATTGATGTAAATAAAGAACTTGAGGTGAGGTAGAAACTTACTATTATATCCAGCGGCCTCTGTCTGAGCCTGTTTCATAGAGCAGAACTGACCTGTACTAATATAAATAAAGCACTTGGAGTTAGATAAAAGCTTACATTATATCCAGCACCCTATGTCTGTGCCTGTGTCTCCTCTCTCACTCAGCATCATCATACAGGACATTATAGAGAAGTACTAACCTGTTTTATTGTAAATAAAGCACTTGGGGTGAGATAGGCACTTACTACGGCAGCGTTTGTCTGTTTCTCTACTCTCTAACTCCGAAATATCAGCACAATAATAAAGGAGAAGTATTGACCATTACTGATGGGAACAAAGCACTTGGGGTCAGATAGACACCTACTATTAGCTGCAGTAGCCCTTGTCTATTCATATGTCTCTATTCTATCATTCAGCTGCTGCACTTCTCCTATCTTTTCTAACCGGCTCTGGGCTGAATTGAATATGCAAATTTGCGGCAGAGGCTTTTGGGGCAGGGAGTAGCCTTTGCTCCCACAGCCTACAGAGGATATTTCAGGCCAGGTTAAAAAGTATTAAAGGATTAGGAAAGATGGTTTAGGGCTTAGGATGTTAGTTGGAACCTACCATCAGATCTTAATAGGTGGAGTCCTGGTAGGTTTCTTTATTTTGGCATTTTTTTATACTGATGACCGATCCTCAGCATCATAATTGTGGAGTTCAACGCTCAGACCCTGAACCCATCAACTGTTGTCACTGCGTCCTTATGTTAGACTCTATACCAGTGGTGGCGAACCTATGGCACGGGTGCCAGAGGTGGCACTCAGCGCCCTCTATATGGGAACCCTTGCCATCACCACAGGGTAGAGTTTGCCAGACAGGACTCAAGGCCTCTTGCAGTCCCAGGCAGCCCAGGACCCCAGAAGGAAGCTACAAGGATAATCCAAACTTGATCTCCTTCTTTCTACTGTATTGGTGTCCTCAGGTGCCTATACAATTTAAACCCGCTTAAAACTGCTTAAATTGTTGCATTTGCACTTTGTGAAAAATACGTGGGTTTTGGTTGTAGTTTGGGCACTCGGTGTCTAAAAGGTTTGCCATCACTGCCCTATACTGTGGATGGAGCTGTAACCTGAAGGCTCAGTCCACTATATAGCTGCATCGCTGAGGCACTGAAGCTCATTTATTATGTACTTTGGAGCTGGGATGTAGTCCCCGGGCGCAGCACAGTACACCCAATACCCAATCTGACCTCCCACAGACCTGATCTACAAGTCTCCAACTGCATTCACAGGAATATGGCTAAGCTGCAATACCACACACAGCCTGCAGACAACAGTGGCGCTGTGCTTGAGATAAAAGCAGATTTCCCTTATATCCCACATCTCCCTCAATGCGAAATAAACCACCAGAGCGGAGGGCAGGAAAGCTTGTAAACATGTCATGTTTTATTGCAGTGTATGAGTTCATACAGTAAAAATTTCACAGGTCATAGCGGGTGAACAGCATTATGGTCCGTCTCGTTATCTTAGCCCCGCAGCAGGAAACTATCAGTCCCGCAGAAGAGCTCTCTGCCGTGCTTAGCCGTCTTTATCACACAGGGATATGGCGGAGACGTGATAGAGGGAAGCCGTCTCTCGTGTGGCTGCGGGGAACCTATAAATAGAGACATTTACCGGCCCAAAATCCTACAAAACCCGGAGCTGGATCTTCTTAATGGGTTTAAAAGACTATCCGGTTGGTGAATTTGGAAGTTCAGTGGAGAACCCATAGCAAATTCTAGTAGGGTTGCCCCTCATGACATAGGCCGAGGCCCTCCGATCACTTAGCAAACCTGTGTGGTGTTTCGTTAACCACGGGGAACCGACTTTGAGACTGTTCACCACGGAGGAACGTCTGATATGGGAGTGGCCATGTTACAGGCAATCTAATAGTAATCACCCAGACAGGAAGTCATGTGATTGCTAAGGAAGTTGAATGTTCTCCATCGACTACGGCCTCATGTAGTTGGTGCTGAGCCTGATCATATCATTTAGAAATGTTGAAACCTTTTGAGACCCCCCATACGCATCAACATTGACTCCTCCCACCAAAATCAAAACACTCGGCCTACATAATTCTATGGAAATGGCCAAGTTGGAGTTGGC
This sequence comes from Engystomops pustulosus, assembly GCA_019512145.1. NCBI lineage: Eukaryota > Metazoa > Chordata > Amphibia > Anura > Leptodactylidae > Engystomops > Engystomops pustulosus. The sequence continues at coordinate 976,977 of CM033645.1, forward strand.
CCACTAGGGATAGACAGTTATCTATGAGGTGCCTCAAAGGTTAAAATGAGCCCCTGTGGTGGGATCTAACACCCAGTATTGGCCACACTTCTTTTAGGCCCATTACCTTCCCAATTTTACACAGGTTCTGGCCACCTAAAGAGCTAAGAAGATGCTACCAACCACCGCTGGGTCTTGGTAACCGATGGCCTCCTTCTAAGACGTATATATCATCGTAAGAGCTGATAACCTATGTAGACAATCAGAAGAATTCGTTATACATGGTGTGTAATTACTCTACCAAGAGACGACCCCATGTACACCCCATAAAACACCATCTACACTTCATACATTACATATTGTTAAGGTTTTTTTACAATTTCTTTCACAGAAAAAAAATGTCGATGACATGCAAAAGTGGAAAAGTCAAATCTCATGGTGGAATATATATATTTGTATATACATGTTCTTCCCTAAGTTCTATATAATTGATTGCACTTCAGGTTCCCATCATCTACACATCAGCAGGTGAAGATTTGTTCATATACTGCCCGATTGTTGGGCTCTTAAGAGTTGAGGAGACTCCCCCGGAAGTGAGTGAACCCCATCCAACAACCCATATGGAATTGATCCCTGACCCACTCTACCATAGACCATCTATGATCTGCAATCATCAGGTTCTCATTTCCTGGTCCTAACAATATGTCCATGGTCTTCTGTGAAGGTCTCAGGGTCAGTGGCGTAGGGCCCCATAGCAGGCTTCTGAATGGGGCCCCCCTTCCCACTTCAAAAATATACTTATTTCTATACTCACTTGTGTGAGTTACACACCATACATCGTATACATACAGCAGCATATATACATCACATATATGTACTATGTGCACCACAATATGTATAGAATGGTGCACATCCTCCACTTTTTAGTTTGTCAGGCCAGATGATGGGGCCCCCTGACACTGTGGGCCCCATAGCAGCTGCGATGGCTGCTACCACTATAGCTACGCCCCTGCTCAGGGTTAAGAGGCTGCACTTTGTGCCTCATGCCTCTATAACTCATAGTAATGTAGTGGTCTTCACAGTTTTAGCCATTTACACCAACTCCTGACAGTAGGTTCTTAGAGAAATGTTGAGGTTCCTTCTCAGGTTATGACCATTAGAGCGTTGTTGCTGGTGGCCAAGGAAAAGGCCATGATCTGAAGTCTCAGGGCCCCACAGCAAAGTCTGTACCTAGATTCACAACACAGCCATGTATATAGGTATGTATATATGTAGCCATGTATATATATATAGTATAGTCACGTGTGGTGTTTTACACCATTGTACTACAGAATAACCCACCCATATCATGAGATCTGCAGATCACCTGCCAACTCAACCACTGGGCAAAGGACCCTTTATAGGACCCATTTATGAACAGGTCCCTGATCACAAAGGACCCTCATCTCCTGGCCTGTCTGTTTTAGTGAATTTACTTTACTACAATAAGGCTTTTACTATTTCCTTAAAGGGAAACTATAAGTAGTTTTGACCATGCAGCACTTCAGCCAGTGTCAGGTATTGTCCCCGGAGGGATGTGTAATCAGGCCCTTGTGTATGTTAGTAGCAGCAGGACTGTGGTATAAGGATTTATATTACAGGAGTGAAGTACTGGATGGTTGTTTCCTTACACTGCTGTGCTCTGAGCTCTCTGCAGCCAGTGTTATGTTTTGTCACTGGAGATCTGTGTAATCACACCTGTGTGTATGTTGTTAGTAGCAGCAGGCCTGTGAAATGTGGCTTTATATACCAGAATTGTGGCACTAGAGTGGTGTGTCCCCACACTGCTGTGCTCTTAGCTCTCTGCATTGATCTCATCCAGAGCAGAGGGTTCAGTGCTGAGAGATAAGAGCACAGCTGTGAGATGACATGCCCCCAGAAGCATGTCATCTCATGAATCCAAATTTCACAGTCCTGCTGCCACTTGCAACATACACAAAGGCTTGATTACACATCTCTCCTGAGTCCAGAGCCAAAACCTAGAACTGACTGCAAAGAGAACAGGGCACAGCAGAAGCTGAAATCCAAGAATATGAATCCATTTTTAACAGTCCTGCTGCTACTAACAACATACACAAAGATCTGATTACACAGCTCTCCGTGGACAATACCTAACACTGGCTGCATTTTATATGGTCACAGCTGCTGATGGTTTCCCTTAAAGTCAATTGCTACTTTATCCAGACATTAACCCTTTAGGAGTCCCACACACACATATATATAACCCTGCTTTCCCATGCTTACAAACAGACAAATATAAAAAGTATAAAAGTGCCTTTGTGTGATCATTTACATATTATTTGTGTTATATATATAAAAAGTGCCGTGTATTTCGCCGTTATGGAAATCGAAGCTTAAGACACCGAGGAAACGCAACGCAGCGGTCCACACCATAGAGGGCGGAAACCAGACATAAGTAATGGATGTCACATCCGAGATTCTGTCCAGAGACATATCCCCCTATATACATGCACGCTAAGCCCTCGTTCACACCCGGCAGCTCGGTCCTGCACCCTTCCTGACTTTTTAGGGTGAAGAAGAGGTAGAAATACATGTAGTGTATCAGTTCTCTGGACAGGGGGCGCTAGTAAACCCTCGGATAACAGTAAAATGGGTCATTCAGAGTAGATCGCAATTAACTCTTTGTAACATCTTGTTTTGGGGAACTTTATATACAGAGTATCCCCTTAATTTCAGCTTCTCGGATCCATACACTCGATATTTTATCGTCCTTTCTCCCGATACGTACTCTGACAGTAAGCGTCGCCATTTCCAGAGGCAGCGATCAAAGTCATAGGAGAAATTTACAATATTTACAGCTTCAGTTCGGCCACGGAAGGGTTAAGTCCATTACTTTCTGGCCCAAAGATTCAGAATCGGAACAAGTTGATGAAATCTTGTGGGGACAGAGAAACCAGGCAGCTCTCGGGGTTGTTGGCAGTGCAGGGGTGCTCTGTGCCCTAGGAGGGAAATAGAAGAGTTAATACACAGACTGTGATACCACAATGTGACCAGTGGGTGTCACTGTTGCTCAGAACATAATTGGGGGCGCTGTTAAGTTGGGCACCCTGGAATTTCTTATGTGGATAGCCCCCAATTTTCTTCCGCTGGCACACTGACTGGCACTGCCATGTGATGCCCTTATTAAAGAACTCTGTGTTATTTGGGCAGTCTCTTACCTTCCAGGACAAGATGTGACAATGGCGGCAGAACTGTAACGTGTCCCCGTACTGCTCCCTCCTGGGGTAACACCGCACCAGTTTGAAGTACATTTTCTTCCAATCCAGATGCCCCTTGTCTGACATGATGAGCCTCTTACGAATCTACGAGGATGGTGAAAAAACTTGTTTATAAATATGTTAGTAGCAGCAGGACTGTGATATATAGATTTATATTCCAGGATTGTGGCCGCTCCAAGCACACTGCGGGCATGTCCTCACACTGCTGTGCTCTCTGCAGCCAGTGTTATATATTGTCCCAGAGAGATGTGTAATCAGACCTTTATGTGTGTTAGTAGCAGCAGGACTGTGATATATGGATTTTTATTCCAGGATTGTGGCCGCTCCAAGCACACTGGGGGAATGTCCTCACACTGCTGTGCTCTGTGTTCTCTGCATTCAGTGTTATATATTGTCCCTGGAGATATTTGTTATCAGTCCTTTGTGTATGTTGTTAGTAGAATCAAGACTGTGGAATTCTGATTTGTATTCCAGCTTTTACCAGTGTAATGTCCTCACACTGTTGTACCCTGGGCTCTCCGCATTGAATTACAGACAGCGCTAGGGATGCGTTCACACGTTCAGTTTCTTAGATGCAGTTTTCAAAGCCAAAAGCAGGTGTGGATCATAATACGTGAGAACATATCTTTTTTTTTCATGACTTTCCTGGTTTGGACGTATCCTAAATCTAAATTGCATCTCAAAAACGGAGTGTGTGAACGCACCCTCAGGTGTTATCTCTGGAGCGATGTGCAATCATACTTTTGTGTGTCTTGTAAGTAGCAGCAGGACTGTTAAATATGGATTTATATTCCAGGATTGTAGCACCTCCAAGTGCACTGGAGTCGTGTCCTCACACTGCTGTGCTCTTAGCAATAAACTGTTGTACAGCAGCTCCCTGAGTGACTGCTGTAGTTATGAACCAGAAGTCATCTGCAGTTTTTATTCATACCAGATGAAAGATTCTGTGAGACAGATTAATACAGGGACCAAAGAGCACAGCAGTGTGAGGACACGCCCCAAGTGCATTTGGAAATACTACAATCCTAAAATATAAATCCATATTTTACTTATCTCTCCAAGAAAATTGCTTAAACTGGCTGCAGAGAGCTAAGAGCACAGCAGAGTGAAAACTTACCCCAAGAAGAATCTACAACCCTGGAATATACTGTCAATTCATATATCACAATCCTGCTGCTACTAATAACACGCAGGTATAATTAAACATCTCTCCAGGGACAATACCTAATGCTGGCTGCAGAGGGCACAGGACACAGCAGTGTAAGGACACATCCCTAATACAATCTTGGAGCATAAAGCCATATTCCACAGTACTGCTTCTACTAATAACATACACAAAGGTCTGATCACACATGTCTCCAGAAACTATACCTAAAGCTAACATCAGAGAGTACAGAGCACAGCAGTGTGAGGACATCCTCCCCAATACAATCCTGGAATATAAATCCATATTTTGCAGTCCTCCTACTAACAACATACGCAAAGATATGATCTCTCCAGGGACAATACATAACACTGGTCTAAACTGCTGACAGGTTCCCTTTAAGACGTCAGGCTGCTTATAAATATTCAGGCACACGCACAAACTGCAACTTTTGGCAGCGGTTCTGATTAAATAATAATGGGATGCGTAATGCTAGAACACAATGAACCAGCGGCCACGTAAAAGCGGTAATAACAGTATAATAGCTAATAATAAATAATGGGTCAGGAGGAGAGATTTTGGCAGCTAAGGATGAGATTATTACTGGACTCATCATACTGTAGAGATTAGGTTAATTTCCCTATATAGTCATCAGTGAGTGCTAATAACCACACAACGTCCATAGCAGCGCCCCCCCCAGGGTCCCTGGTGTATGAGGGTACTGCAGGCACTGTGAGAGGGGGGACAGAATGTATGTAGCGCCTGTGGGTAGTTACCTGCCGCTCTGTAAAGTGATACTGACAGAGTCTCTTCCACAACAGACGATCCTCACTGAGAACCTGCAGCTCGGAGGACACTTGGCCCAAGCACACGATATCCCGGCCATCTGTCAGACGCTGCATGATGTTCAGTTGTAGACACAAGGGCAGATCCGATAAGGTCATTCCTTTACCCGCCGGCTAAAGATAGAGGAGACAATGCAGGAAAATGTCAGGAATGTCACACACAATAATGACTGCGTATATGAGATTTATATTTGTCTCATATATCTCTATCTATCTATCTCATATCTATAATAATAATTCTTTATTTATATAGTGCACACAGATTATGCAGTGCTGCACAGAACTTGCCAAATTGGTCCCTTTCCCCAATGGGACTCACAATCTAAACAACCTAAAGCCCCTTCTACACTGGCGTTTTTCACGCGCGAGTTCTGCGCGTGCATTTGACGCTCAGAACTCGCATTGCACTCTGTCCCATTGTATTCAATGGCTCTTTCTCCATTAGCGTCGTTTTTGACGCGTGTGCTTGCGTTCGTTTGCACGCGCGTCAAAATCGCAGCATGCTCTATTTTTGCGAGTCACGCGCAATTTTCACGCCCCATTCAAGTCTATGGAAATGCATCAAGAACGCATTGCACTCGCAATCATTGCAAGTGCAATGCGAGTGCAATGCGTTTTAAACGTAAGGGTTGCTAGGTGACCAGAATAACAGTATTTCCCCTGCTCGCGAACGATCATTTAATTAAAAAAACAGTGAAGAACAGTGAAGAATAGAATAAAAACAGTGAACACAGGATCATTTAAGAGAAAAACAGAACCAAAATAGCATGTGAAGAACAATATATATGTGTGAAGAACACATTGCAGATGTATTTAAACATATGCAATTTGTTCTTCACACACATATATATTGTTCTTCACATGCTATTTTGTTCGCGCCGTTCCGCGCTTATCTTCCGACAAGTAAGCAGATGTGCCGAACATCTGTAATCTATTCTGCACTGTGTTCTGCACTGTGTTTTTCTCTTAAATGATCCTGTGGTCACTGTGTTCACTGTGTTCACTGGTTTTATTCTATTCTTCACTGTTCTTCACATCTGCTAACTTGTCGGGAGATAATATACACGCGGAACAGTGAAGAATAGATCGCAGATGTTTGCAACTTATCAGAAGACATTATTTTTTAATTAAATAACCCATTTTAATCCCAAACCATGGTCCCTTTGAAAAATGCTCGATTCTCCCATTGACTCGCGCGTCAAAAATGCGCCGAAAACGCAAAAAAAACCGCTAACAACACGCGCGTGAAAAACGCAAAAACGCTAATTACTCCAAGGAAAAATGGAACAAAAACGCAGCCAAAAACTTCAGTTTTTCACGCATTGCACCCTGACGTGAAACGCAACGCTAGTGTGGAAGAGGCCTAACAGTATGTTTTTGGAGGAAACCGGAGGACCTGGAGGAAACCCATGCAAACATGGAGAGAACATACAAACTCTTTGCAGATGTTGACCTGGGTGGGATTCAAACCCAGGACCCCAGCGCTGCAGGGCAGAAGTGCTACTCACTCACTCCACCGTGCTGCCGTGTATCTATCTCTCTCTCATATCTATTTGTCTCATATCTATCTCATATCACCTATCTATATCATATCTTTAAATCCATCTCTATTTATCTGTCTATCTATCTATCCATCTATCTATCCATCTATCTATCCATCTATCTATCCATCCATCTATCCATCCATCTATCCATCCATCTATCCATCCATCTATCCATCCATCTATCCATCCATCTATCCATCCATCTATCCATCTCCTATCTATCTCATATCTATCTATCTATCTATCTATCTCATATCTATCTATCGATCTATCTATCTCTATCTATATATCTATCTATCTCATATCTATATATCTTTTTCCCTCTTACCCTGGTAATCTGTATATTGTTGAGCTGTTGCTGCCAATCCAGAATAGCCTCCATCCGATGCACCCAGAAGTTAATGTTCCCCACCAGGACGGACTTTCCCACTCCTTGGACCAGGGTGCACAGGGACGAGTAGAGGGTTTGTAACAATTCCTTGATAAGACGAATGTTCTGCTGATCTTCAAGAACTGCCATGAAAAAGGGACAAAAGGAACATAAACTTCATCCTGACAACATTGTAACAAACTGTCAGCTGTGACACCTAATAAGTCTATGCAGATTTACCCATTTACTTTTAGAAAACAAATATGTTGGTGGAATCACAAAATGTATTTGAGATGTGTGTAAATAATCAGTATTTTAATAGAAATCCCCTTTAAATCAGATGCCCTACCCCAAAATGTGAATGGTCCCTGATTCAGGACCTCTATTCATTGCCTATTAAGTGTGTCCTTCACTCTGGAGGACCCAATGCATCAGACAGATTGTGTAATGCCTTATTACCCCTGCGGGGGAGCTGCAGGCAGTCAGGATGGTTACAAAGAGCTGATTACTAGTGGTCCTAGGACAGGATAAATAACTGATTATAGAGGTTATAGGGGCTATGCTGCTGTCAGATCCCGTGCACTTACCTTTCTGTACGACCTTCTCCAGGATGTTCATGTAGTTCTTCTGGGCGATGCCGCTCAGGGACGTCAGCTGGGACTTTGCAATCAGTTCCAAGAGCTGAAGAGAAAAAAAACCCAAATATTAAAACCCTCCAAATTCTAAGAAATTATACAATTTACCAGGCAATGAACAGAGATCAACAGATGCCGTGGGTTATAGCTCTTTTGGGCCAACTAATTACACCACCAATATCTATCTATCTCATATCTATCTATCTATCAATCTCATCAAATTCATCCATCTATCTCATCATATTCATCCATCTATCATCTCATATCTATCTATCTCATATCTATCTGTCTATCTATCTCCTATCTATCTATCTATCTATCTATCTCCCATCTATCTCATATCTATCTCATATCTATCTATCTCTCTCATATCTATCTATCTATCTATCTATCTATCTATCTCATATCTATCTCCCATCTATCTCATATCTATCTATCTCATATCTAGAATATGGTGAGATACGGATGAGGTATATAACAAGTTGTAGTGTCGGTCTCCTTGGTTGTCACCCGCCGTACACCCTGTAGTAGTACAGAGGAGGTGACGCTGCTCAGTCCTTGTTTATTTACTAGTGAAGCTTCCAGATATAGCAGAGCTGAGTGAGCGCCTGCCAGGGCCTGATGTCACTTTACGAGAAGCTCAGCTCCTGTTTGCACCTGACAGCCGCATCGCCCCGTGTCATGCACCTGCAGCTGTCACTCTGCCTGGTCAGCCGCATGTGACTAGTCACTGGGCCCCGGCAGCATGACTTAGGGGGTCAGGTTCCTTTTCCATTGCACGAGCCAAAGTGTTTCCAAGAGGACAAGTGATCTGCCTGTCACCCCAGCTGCCCAGCAGTGTGACCATAGGCCAGATATTTACAGGGCATTGTTACCATGCAGACTGCCCACAGTGCTATGTATTGTCCCAGGTGCCAAATTCTCCATCATTTCCAAGAGGAATAAAAGAGGGACAAGCAGAATTCTATTGTCTATTTCTATTTTCTATTAAAACAGACTGGAGAGGTTAGTGTTCCCCTTTAATGAGATATTAGCGCGACCATGGTCATTTTCTGATACTATTAGCGACAGGGTTGGCTCCAGGTTTCAGTAGGCCCCTGGGCGACAGAGCCTCAGTGGGCCCCTTTGCACTGAAAATACATGGTGGCATTGAAAATTTAGGATCTAAAACAGTCTCCTGTTCCCTAGAATATTCACTAGTTTATCATCCCAAACAGCCCCCTCATGGTTATTTTTCAGCCCCCATGGATTCCTTATGTACAGCCTTAGTTGGGCCCCCCAGCAGCTCTGGGCCCCGGCACTTGCCAAGGTATGCCCAGTGCTGGCGCCGGCCCTGATTAGCTGTATATCCCACAGTGATGTGATGAAATATTGATGGATTTGCTTTGGCTTCTGTATTTATCACGTGGATGTTGTACAGACTTATGGCTCTCACTGTATCGATCAGCCGGACTGTGATTCATCAGGAAAATTTAATTTTTTTTTTAATTTTTAATGTATTTGCAGACAGATGTTTTCCCATGTGCCATAGAGAACTGGCATTGATTCATGGAGTCATGTAGTCAGCCCCAGGGTGGACATACTGCCTACATGTATTATATTCATAATATATTCATAGATTGTAATAGCGCCACTCTTGTCCTGAGGTTATGTGAGGTATTGCATTTCACAAGCTAATATTTACATTACAAAATAAACCTGACCCAGAAACACTGAGCTCATCCATCCTCCAGGTTATATATAATATACAATGTAACGATGACATCACCAGATGATTGAGTCATCGCACATGATGTCATCCAGGAAGCAGAGATGATCCCTCTGTACCCCGTGCCCTGGAATATTTCTTATCACTCCTTAGTTCTAATGTTGATTTATGCAACCAGTTTAGAAAGGATTACCCATGAGTCACCAGCAATATACACAATCCCTTTAAGAAGATTAACTATCCAGTGAATATACACCTCAGAGGACGACCATGCAGGTTCTATGGGGATTCACAGCGCAAGTAAGTCCAAGGAACATGGGAAAGGATATTATCCCTACAGGAATGGCCGTGCACCAGGGGGTCATGTGGCCCTTATATTATACGGCATCAATAAGAAATACCTCATATTTATGTATATTGGGTAATGGGAATCTCTGCGAAAAGTTTTTGATAGCTCAAGTGATAGCATTTCTTTCCTGACAGTTGTTCTTTTTTGACTGCCGTTCCCCAGGGACAGCCGTTCCCCCATGACAGCCATTCCTCCCTGATAGCAGTTCCCCCATGGCAGCAGTTCCTCACTGACAGCAGTTCCCCCATGACAGCAGTTCCCCCATGACAGCAGTTCCCCCATGACAGCAGTTCCCCATGACAGCAGTTCCTCACTGACAGCAGTTCCCCCATGACAGCAAGTTCCCCATGACAGCAGTTCCCCATGACAGCAGTTCCCCATGACAGCAGTTCCCCCATGACAGCAGTTCCCCCATGACAGCAGTTCCACCATGACAGCAGTTCCACCATGACAGCAGTTCCACCATGACAGCAGCTCCTCACTGACAAAAGTTCCCCCATGACAGCCGTTCCCCTCCGACAGCTGTTGCTTCAGACAGTTGTTCCTTTCTGACAGCCGATCCTCCCTGACAGCTGTTCCCTGCGTCCTGGATCAATTCATATAGAGATGATATAAGTGTCACTCTATAAAATGATAAAGATTGCGCCTTCCAAAGCGCCAAATATGTATCAAATTTTTATCTTCTTCCCATATTCCTATGGGTTTCTGAGTTCCCCAGTTTCGTCCCACAAATATACAAATAGGACAATTGGCTTCCTATATATTTGGCTACATAGTCTGTGATACTTGACATTTTTAAAATGTTTTGGAAGACGACAAGTTCTCATCAAAACTACGTGTAAAGTTCAGCCAAAGAGACAAAGACAAGAGGACCAAGTCTTCTTCAGGACACATTATACACGACGAGTCCCAGCAATGCGATGTGATTTATCGCTTTCCTCGTGCCGCTGCCAAGACACGCGGTCCTCTTGTTATGGAAATGAATACACAAGACATCTGGTTGTGCAGTGCGATTACACAGATGCTCCAGGGACGACTCTCTGACCATTGGGTAAATTAGTTTATATTCGTCCTATCCAAGTTGAAGGTAAATATTATGATGAAAAACGTCTAGGCAAAAATAATATTTGCCCAGACCCATATTCCCTGGCTGTAGGATAATACAGTGAGGTGAGTACAGGGGTGGTACCAGTAGTGTGTTATAATATAGGCGGCTGGGGCAGTAGTCTAGGGCCCAAGCCTTCTAGGGGGCCCATGGCCAACCAAATCAGCCACCAAATTTTATGCCATGAAATCCTTGTACATCTGTTCCTGCTTTTAATACACATGTACACAAGAGCCATTTCAGGACCTTTGAAGGTCCTCTAAAGGTCCTGAAACCATAATGAAAGCAGCAGAAGCGGCACATCCTCCATTCCACTAGAAGCTGATTCTAGCACCAGATGTAGAAAGTGATTCCAGACTTGTAGGGGCCATAATATTCATACAGCCCAGGGCCCATGTAAGACTTGTATCGCCCCTAAGTTGCGGTTATGTGCAGGACCTAAAGCCAAATGGTGTCTAAAAGCCCCTTTGCCCCACACAAGCACTGATTTTGCACTGGAGTTCAGGCAAGTACCATAGATCCCATCCTTAAGGAAAAAACATTAACCAAAATATTACAGATACTTACTCGTACTACATAATTGAACCTCCGGGAATCCAAGATGGCAGTGGAAAAATCCAAGCGGTTGAAAGCCTCACCCAGAGTGCAATATCCATGGCGCTGTAATAACATAGAATACGTGAGAATTACAGAGGAATTGTTGTCTTTGGATTCTGATTGATTGGTATGAGAGCTCTAGCTATTATATCGTGTGATATTTATGATTATCATGATGGATTGGAACTATTAGATTGGATGCTTTCACTATTACCTACATCCCACCAATCATCACTCATAGGTCACTTTCTGTTACAAGATCAGTACATCCCTCTTCTGCTGCTTTCATTGTTCTCAAAATGTGATTGGTTATTTCTACAGTCTCTTTCTCAAGTGCATTGTTTTTGTTCTTCTAACTAAATGAATCATGAGTGGTCAGGTCACTGTCATCTACAAGATCAGCACACTATTCACAATCACAATCAAAACTATTCACAACCACTATTCACTATTCATGCAACTGCCCCTAAAGGGATTCTGTACTTGTTTTGTTCAAAATATTAAAAAAGTCAATAAAAATTAATCTGATTAAAAAAAAAAAAAAAGATTCACAAGTGTTTCGGTCACTGCCTACTACAAGATCAGAACACCCCTCTCCTGCTGCTTTCACTGTTCTCAATCACAAGCGCCCAGGATATTGTCCTCTACAAAATCATCCCATTCCTGTTCAGTCGCTTTCAATTTAATCATGATGTGATTGGCCCACAATATCAGATGTGGTGAGGTCACTGCCGTCTACATAATCAGCACGCTCATCTCCTGCTGCTTTTAATGTTTTCATGATCTGAGGTTATTTGTTATATATTGTGCCAATATTATGACACTACCTCTTTCTTTTTTACATTTGTGCTGTCCTCACAAGGCATCGGGTCACTGCCTTCTACATAACCAGAACACCCCTTTTCTGCTGCTTTCTAGCTTCTCATGAGCTGATTGGTAATATATTACATTGCTACCCCTATCATGACACTGCCTCTTTTCTTTTACTTATGCACTGCACTCACAAGTGGTCAGGTCACTGCCTTCTGCATAATCAGAACACTCATCTCCTACTGCTTCCAATGTTCTGGTATATGTATGTTCTGCTTACAATGTTCTCTTGGTTATATGTTATGTCCCAACCCTTATCATTACTTCTTTGCTTTTCACATTTGCACTTGACAAGGGGTCAGGTCAATGCCTTTCACAAGATCAACACACTCCTCTCCTGCTGCTATGACCCTTCACATGATCTAGCTGGTTTCCAGCAGGGGTCCCACTGTTCAGGTCAATGCTTGGCAAACACAACATGTTGAAGTTATGAATATATTGATACTCGGGGTCATGTTCTTACCTCTTTGGTGCTGCCCTTGTGCACGTAGATCCATTTCTCTTGGTACAGATCTGTGGAGGAAAATCAATACTCTTATACTCTCTCTCCATACATTTTCGAGTATTAGCCCTATATACAGCATTATTATGGCTGGGGGGGGGGGGGTTGTGTTTTGTTGTATGGTCTCGATCACTTACATTGTGTCTTTGTATTGTTGTTGAGAAAATCCTTCTTCCTCTTCTTGGCCACGATGTCGTAGTTCAGGTTAGTGATCAGGTTCTCCTTATTGTTCTCCATGTTGTTCTCCACATGGCAATAACTGGAAAGACACAAGGATTTATCAATCACACTGCCCTTTACTTTCTGGAACTTGACAAGCATATTTCCATTCCCAGACAGCAAGCAGAGATCTTAAAGATACAACACACACATATACGAAAAAGTCGCAGAAATTTTTAGTATAGGATCCCTACATTTTAGTTGCATAAAGTGCAACTGTCTTACAAATTTTGTATCAGTTTCTCATAGTTTAAGGTCAAGATCTCTGCTTGCTTTCAGTGAACGGAAACTTATTATTCACATATGTTAGCTTTCATGGTTGTGCTTGGAATGTCAGGGCATCTTAATAAGAGGAAAATCAATTGTTTCCATGAGCTGAAATGCACTACCCCTTTAAGAACCCTGGTATGGAATAGATGTGGAGCAATGGACCGGTGCCAGCGGAGGTTTATGTGTAAGTGCTGTGAAGACTGGAATCTAATTTTAATACTTGACAATGAATCACAGGTCAGGAATACAGGGCAGTAATAATACACTGCTACACACAGACAAGCCTCAACATGCCGATGTAGGTGGCATGCGGATCAATGCCCAAGGCTTTAGTTATGTCACAGTGACTGAGTGAGTAGCACTTCTGCCTTGCAGCGCTGGGGTTCTGGTTTCTAATCCACCCAGGACAACATCTGCAAAGAGTTTGTATGTTCTCTCTATCAAATTTCCTTTCTAGAATTCTCTTTTATGTGAAATCTCACCCGTTTACCCATTAATAAAAACTCTTCCAAAGTCATGTGAAAATGAGCTGAGAACAGTCTGAGATGAGTCAAGTTTTGAGGCTGCGGGAGGAGTGTCATTCCAGACACCCCTATCTTCTGTTCTATAGCACCTAGAAACATGGTAGGGGTGTCATATTAAAGATAAGAATCTCATCTATTCATCAGGCTTATAGTTCTGTGATCTACAGAACGAGATATATGGACAGTTAAAGGCATAGTTGGAAATGTGAGCTGCACGTAACAATCCACTTCCTACCTATTTATATAACTGTCTGTATTTCCAGTACTACAGAACACAGAACCACAAGCCTGATGTAATCTGGAAGAGGAGGTTCTTCTCTTTAATATGAAACCAGTAGCATATTTCTGGATCCTATAGAATAAAAAATAGAGGTGCCTGAATTGACTCTTTCCCTGCAACCCCTAAAAGTGACTCATCTCAGGTAAAACATGACTCTTCTCTGCTAATTTGCATATAAATTCAGAGGAGTTTTTTTTAATATAGATTTCACATACAAATGGGAATTTTAGAAAGGACATTTATTCCCCTAGCGGTTCAGGTGCCTTTTTTTACCTTTACTATGAATTTTGCATCAGGGCCTACCCTTTAAATGCTCACTTGTACCTCCATATGACCCCCAGAAGGGGTCAAATCATAAACAGGACCCCAAATGTACCGGGCAACAAATATACAGTAATACCAGCACCTTCTGATTAGCACAGGAAGCATAGGGCCCCTTAGGCCCCTTTCACACTTGCATTTTTCACGCGCGTTTTCTGCGCGTGCTTTTGACGCGCAGAACTTGCATTGCACTCTGACCCATTGTAACCAATGGGTCTTTTCAGACTTGCATTCTTTTTCACGCAGCTCTAAAAAGAGCTCTCCTCACGTCCCTTACATCCACCTACCACCCGATCTACCTATAGATTCGTGGTGGTAGGTTCCCTTTAAGGTACTTAATTTTACCACAAAAAACTAGAAAACATATTGACTCGAGTATAAGCCCAGGGTGGGAAATGAAGCCACTCATCAATAAAATGTCCAGCAGAGTGCCCCCATAGATTAACCGTCCAGCAGAGTGCCCCCTTAAACGTAGCACTGCCCCGTGGCGCCCCCTTCTCAGCGCAGCACGTCTTCAGCTTCCCGGCCGTGCCGGCAGATGCACGTCTATGCGATCTGCCAGCACAGAACTCTGGTGTCAGCAGGCGGCAACACTGCCGCGCCATAGTTCTGTGCTGGCAGAACGCATAGACATGCATCTACCTGCACGACCTGAAGACCTGCGGTGGGGAGAAGGGGGCGGCGTGGGGCAGTGCCAGAGGGTGATTACTGCGTTTATTTTTTTAAGGGGGCACTCTGCTGGAGGGTTAATCTATGGGGGCACTCTGCTGGACATTTTATTGATGAGTGGCGTTGTTTCCCACCCTGGGCTTATACTCGAGTGGGTGAGTACTATGTTTATTTTTTATATACCCGAGTATAAGCCGAGTGGGGCTTTTTCAGCACATAAATTGTGCTGAAAATCTTGGCTTATACACAATATATATATATACGGTACATCTATTAAAAGCTTTCTTGATATGTAAAGTGAAGCCTCCTGTCTTTTATCTCATCAGTCAGAGATTCCTGACCATAAAATGGTCACTGCTGGAAGGTCATGAGGTAAATTGGCCAACCCCTTTAACTCTTAAATGCCAGAGGAACTTTTACCCTATTTTGCCCCATTACAGTGTGGGTTGACTATCAAAGTCCCCATCACTGTGATCTTAATATGACAGGGCAGCGCAAGACCGCCAATACACTCTTTTTTCAGACACTCCAAATTATTTGAGTATGCGTGCACGTTTTTTGTAAGAGAAGACAGACTCAGATTCTGTTTAGTCTTAGCCCATACTCTTTACTCGCCATTCAGAAAAGAGAACTGAACTGTGTCTTTATTTCCTGATACATAACTTTTTATATTCATACAAAGAGGCGTGGTTACATACATTAGAATCATTATAATTGGTTATAGCTAAGTATATAGGTGTGGCCTCCGACCCCTGCTGATTGGTCCTCAAAACTAGGCCTTGGTTGCTATGCCAGGGTAATTTCCAGTCACCGTTGTCTACAGTAAATCGACCGCTAGTCTGGATGCTTGTGCTATTCTTAACAAACATCTGCTTTTTGATCATAAGACTTGAGTTTCGCTGACAGTTGCATGTCTGGTTAAAACTGATGTAAGGGAAAAGCTCTGTATTTCATAACAGACAGAGTACAAAAATATAGGGCACAGGGCACATGTATACAATCATAAAGCATATAATTATTATGGACACATAATCATTATCTTGACCCTCACAAATACACCTAATAGATCACAAAAGATTTGAGTCACAAAATGCCTCCCATTGATTTCGCATTTCCCATTGATTTCAATATATGTAGCACAAAAAAGTTCCAATGAAAACGGCAGCTCAACTTGCAAAATACAAATCCATTGTTAATGGGAAAAAATAAGAAAATTACGGCTCTCAGAATATGCAGACACAAACGCTATTGATTTTTAATAAAAACGTTTTTTTTTTCTGTGCAAAATAGAAAGAAATTTACCAAAATTTAGAAATCAAAATAAAACAGGAATACTAAGGCCCCTTTCAGACTTGCGTTTTTCATGCGCATTTTCTGCGCGTGCTTTTGACGCGCAGAACTTGCATTGCACTGTGACCCATTGTAACCAATGGGTCTTTTCAGACTTGCATTTTTTTTCACGCACACACGCGCTTTTTTTTAACGCGCGTTTAAATCTCGACATGCTCTACTTTTGCAAGTCACGCGCGTGAAAAACGCACCGTACAAGTCTATGGAGACGCATCAAAAACGCATTGCACTCTGAGACACTTGCAAGTGCAATGCAAGTACAATGCGTTTTTCACGCAGCAATTGCCATAGAAAAGATAGAGCTCAGTCCTGAGTCCATTTCACGCGCATTTTCTGCGCGTGAAAAACGCATTGAAATTGCATTGAAAACGCGCGTGAAAAACTGAGACACTGAACAAACTCTGACTGAAAACTGATTGCACTCTGATGAAAAATGTGCGCTTTTCACTGACCAAACACTGATCGCACCCTGATCAGACTCTGACGTGATCTGCAACACAAGTGTGGAAGGGGCCTTACTTTTGTTAATTTCTTATATTTGTTATGTATGGTTTCCTCCCATCTTTAATCGACTTTTAAAATTATGCTTATGAACCTGAATGTCTGCTGGGGCAGCTCCCAGAGCCCCTCTGTGCTTTAGCTGCACAAGCTGTTACACTGTTCAAGCACTTCCCCCTCCCACTGTGTGCTGAAACTCTCTGTGCTGCAGTGAGATTACATCAAGCAGAGGGTGAGAGGAGTGCTGAGCACTTAAGCTCAGGGAGCCTTAAGGTTCATTAGCATAATTTGAAACTTGATTTTAGATGGGAGGAAACCATGGATAACAAATATAAGAAGATCCCCACAATGCCTGGATCTATGTGTAAGTGTCTCTGGTTTATCATGATGGATTTTGATGGTAACATTTTAAAGGTGCAAAATATATAATCAAAAAATTAAAAATAGTTGAAATATTGGGGCAGATTTACTTACCCGGTCCGTTCGCGATCCAGCGGCGCGTTCTCTGCGGTGGATTCGGGTCCAGCCGGGATTCATCAAGGCAGTTCCTCCGATGTCCACCAGGTGGCGCTGCTGCGCTGAAGTTCCCTGAAATGCACTGAAGTTCACGATCCTATCCTGGATGAAGGTGAGTGCAAGCTCCGTGACACAATTTCCTTTTTTAAATGCGGCGGTTTTTCCGAATCTGTCGGGTTTTCGTTCGGCCACGCCCCCCGATTTCCGTCGCGTGCATGCCAGTGCCGATGCGCCACAATCCGATCGTGTGCGCCAAAATCTCGGGGCAATTCAGGTACAATCGGAGCAAATCGGAAATATTAATGACCCCCATAGTCTGCTAAAAGTAACCGAAAATATTGGTAACAGGCACAATGATATCACAGAGCGTCTGTCTCCCTCTGCCACGTATAGAGGTCTCACAATGGTAGAGCTTGGAGTTGGCAGCCGCTGAGCGGCATAAGTGGCTCCCCCCCTCTGCCACGGCGGATGTGCCGCCAGTGACACGATGTCTGTCTCCTCCCGAGTTTGGTTATGCGATACCATGAAAATATTGCCGTATCAATAATCCCTCTCCGACTTTGTCTTCTCGGATTAACGTTCACCCAGTGACTCGCGCAAACAAACATTTTAGCAACTGTCTAAACATCTCTAATTTAATATGTGTTTATGTAATTTCTCCCCCGAGCCAATTCGAGTCCTCGTGTAGCATCCCAGACATCCGCACTCTATACTAGAATCACTAATATGTCGTAAAAAATTTCAGAGTTATGTTTGCATAAAATTTTCTTCGCATAAACAGAGTTGACATTTTGTCCGATTACACAAGACGGAGTAAAAGGGAATGTGTAATTAGAGAATGACCTACTGCTTCAATTAAGTTATCATCTTAAACATATTTTTTATAGACTTTTCTATCAAAGATTAGAATTTTTCTAATGAAAATTGAAATATTGAGTCTTTCAAACAGACCACCGAGCCTCATAGTAGACTGGCACTTCCTGTTCTGTGAAGATCCCCTTTTAGCAGTCGTCCTATCACCATCATGGACAGGCAGGTAACAACTGTATGTAGATAGCACAGGATCACAACGTTCACAATAGGTGTGGATCACAACTGACCATTAGCCATAATAATAGGGTAAAACTCTGTAGAGATCAGTAATCTCTTTATTAACACAGACATTAGTAGGTAGATAACAGGCAGGGCCCCAGTATCCTCCTTGATCCTCCTGGTAGGAAAAAACAGGATGGATTAGTAAAAAGTGAGTTGACATTTTGTGCAGTTAGCAAGTGTGATAGGCTGCCTAAAAAAGTTTTACGTTTTGGGTTTGAAGCTTTGGAGGTTGAGTATTAGTCTGATCGACCGGGGAAGGGTATTCCAGAGAATTGGTGCAGCTCGGAAGAAGTCCTGGAGACGTGCGCAAGAGGTTCGATCTAAGGTAGAGATTAATCTAATATCACTGGCAAATCGAAGAGTTTGGGTGATACACTGAGATGAGAGATAGGGAGGAGCAGCATTATACAGAGCTTTGTGGATGAGGGTTATTATTTTAAACTGAATTCGGAAGGAGACGGGCAGCCAGTGCAGTGACTGGCACAAACTGGAGGCATCCGTTTAGCATTTGGTATATACTGTATATGGATTTTTTTTATAACCAATGTATTTGTCTTATGGATTGACACTCTGGGAGTTACCTAATGCATTACTGTTTTATAAATTTCTACTTTTTGGATATTTTTAATATCAATTTTTTTGTGTAATAAATATAATGTACTGTAGATTTTTAAACATATAAATACTGTACCGTGTTATGTTTAAAAGTTTGATATAGATTTTTACCTCCTTTGACACCAGGGTTAACACTGTGCACTTACTTATATTAAGATTATACAGTATAAGGGGCCTCCTTAACCCCTTAACGACATGTCCGTTTTACACCTTCCTGACACGGCCCATTTTTAAAAATATGACAGTGGTTATAACTTTCGAACGCTTTAATATATCCAGGTGATTTTGAGAGTGTTTTTTCTCGTTGCACTTCATGTTACTTCAGAAATTTGGTTGATACGTTTAGCGTTCATTTATGAAAAAAAAAGATTTTTGGCAAAAATATGGAAAAATTCTTGATTTTTTAAATGCTAAATTTTCTACTTCACTTACATATAGGCCCCCGTACTATGTGCAGTTTGCCTGTGTAGTGTGAAGAGGGTGCCAGATTCATGAATTGTGGTGCACATTCATTATGAAACTGTCGCCTCCTGCACTGCTCCGAGTGCACCAACTTTTTGGGGGGCACTTTTAACATAGAGCTTGCGACACAAGTGTGTCGGACTCTGCATGATAAATGTGTCACATGGTCCAACTGTGCACCAGAACCTGTGGATTATACAGGCGATTTGGTGGTAGCCCAGGTCCCAAGCCTTGTAGGAGGCCCTTGGCCACTCAAATCAGACACCAAATTTTATACCGAGAAGGTCTTCACCCATGAAATCCTTGTACATCTGTTCACATTTTCAATAGATATGTACACAAGAGCCATTTCAGGACCTTTGAAGGTAATTCCAGACTTGTCTTAACCTTGGCCAGAACACATCTTTCAGTGCAGAATTTCGTGTTGCGTCAGACATAGTGCGGATGGGACGTTACCTCAACCAGTGCCGTGCTAATAAGTCCTTTGTCAGGAAGGGGTTAGATTGGTCAAAGCTTGTATAGTAGTTTAATGGCAGGGAGTGGGTCGGTCCTAGCACATTTGAGATACACACTATAGCCGGGCCTGTCGCAGAATTCATCTAAGGCCCGTTCCACACTTGCGAGTGTGAACTCGCATCACACTCGCAACGCATGCTGCTCAGATCTCCCCGCCCAAATACTGCAAACCGGAACTGAACTTAGCATGTCAGTTCAGTTCCGGTTTGCAGCGTTCGGGTCGGGAGATCCGGCAGCACGCATTGTGAGTGTGATGCAAGTTCATCGCATCACACTCGCAAGTGTGGAATTGGCCTAAGAGATTGAAGCCCCTTAGTATATCAGTGCATCGTGTGCCGGGGGAGATTATCACGAGTGGTAACAATGCGTCCATTTGTTATATGTTCCCCCCCCCAATGACTCATCTCTAAACTGCAGCTTCCTCCGATCCCTGTGACTGATGTAAAACATTTCAGTCATATGTGAAAATAAAAGCAAAGTAAAAAAAAGAAAATATCTGGTCTAAAAAAAAATAAAATCGGTGACATAATTCCCGTAAGGACTAAGATGGTTAGACTTCCATTTGAAGGAATCAGGGTATGGATATTGATGAATACTCATCGCAGGGAACCCATCGGGACATGTTTCCAGAATAAGCCTGTGTGTTGCGTTTGGCTTGTGACATACTATACACGGAGCGGTAGATATTTGGAGAAGCCGAGCACCGTGCTGACTAGGGAATGACTATTAGAGTCATAAATCCCTCCCAACTAGAGGTGAAGAGCCAGAATGCAGCTAGTGGAATGTGAAATCACAGGCGTTACTGCGCGCCTCTGATTTACAGGCTCCAAAGTACAAGAGTAGACACATATAATAAGAAGCCGTGCTAGATATCGCATAAAGCATCCCTTTATCAAAACTAATAGTCCAACATGGCTTCCTGAACAGTTACTCATCAATATAACCTGACATTCTTATTTCGCACAATGAATTCCTTGAAAACCTTTGGCTTGAAAACACAAAACCTTCTGCAGATGGAAGAATTTGTCACAAGACTCAGAACAAAATGGCCCTTTTCTCTATCTTCTCTGAGAATGAGGAGCAATAGAGAAGGTCCACTGAATAAAATGGGGGAATGTAGGGCCGGGATTAGGATCATCAATAGGGCACAGAGCTAACATAGGTTATCGTAATCCTAACCCTTATAGTGGAGGAACATGGAGGAACATGAGGAACGTGGTTACTAATATCACAGGTTGTACGTGTACGGTGTTAATGTACGTCAATCTAAAACAGGAACAGTCTTTAATATGGCGAAGACAGAAAAAATGTCATCCCATATGGGGAGGCACACTATGGATAACATGGGAAATAACTCTAGTCTGTTGGGATTTTGATTGACTTGCAATCTAATCTGCATCTTTCCAGTTACAGTAATGGGACATCACCTCCAACGCACGTAGTTTAGGTGCCATGCAACAACACCTCCAACCTGATATGTTCCTGCAGAGCCGGTGTCAGCAATCCCCTCCGCCCCCGTGAATTGCCTGGTCAGAATCACTGCACCATGACTTAGTTAAATATGCAGCTCTGGACTGACTACTGCTTCATGCTTGGCTCTTACTCTCTAATCCTGCCGTACATTTGATCATAGGTTACAACAACTAAACTGTGTTCCCCCTTTCAGTGGTAGGAACTCCACCTTTATTATGACGTAGTCAAGTTCCATCACTGTAGATGCCCTTCCACCCTTATCATGACCTAGTCAAGCTCCACCACTGCATACGCCCTTCCACCCTTATTATGACCTAGTCAAGCCCCACCACTGCATACGCCCTTCCACTCTTATTATGACCTAGTCAAGCTTCACAACTGCATACATCCTTCCACCCTTATTATGACCTAGTCAAGCCCCACCACTGCATACGCCCTTCCACTCTTATTATGACCTAGTCAAGCTTCAACACTGCATACATCCTTCCACCCTTATTATGACCTAGTCAAGCTCCACCAATGCAGACGCCCTATCACCCTTATCATGACCTAGTCTTGCTCCACCACTGCATATGCCCTTCCACCCTTATCATGACCTAGTCAAGCTCCACCACTGCATATGCCCTTCCACCCTTGTAGCTGCAATATGCAGCAAAGACTTACCGGCTATGGAGAGGGCTGGGCCCGCGAGCCCTCTCCATGTACCGGGACCCAACATGTGACGTACTATTACGTCACATGTCGGGAAGGGGTTAAATGTTGTCACACTGTATGAGGAGACAGATCCTTACCCTGTTCAGTGCTGAACTGATGAGCAATTCTAGCTGCAGTGTTGAAATGATTACCCATGGAGATTATCCACATTATCCTGTCCTCTCTTGCATTTGTCTTTTGAGGGCGTCCAGCCTTCTTTGGGGACTTGAAGGAGTTTGTGATGTTGTAAAGATCAAATATTCTAGAAATCAAAGACTTGGAATGTCCAACTTCTCTTCCTATGGCTGATGGGGGTCACCACTTTGCCATTCATCTGGACAACATGCCACCAGAGGGTTTAAGTCACTTTGGAATGGCACAACATTTGTGGAAAGTGAAAACTGGAAGGTTATATCAGGTTTGTCAGATAATTAAAGAAATTAGCACCAGGTGCCCGATTAACACCCCCCATAACTTGGAGGTATCTGAAAGTGTTCTCTAACTTTGATCTGTGTCTTTTACAATTATCTCCTTTACATTTTGAGCCTGTGCTTTAGAA
Source organism: Engystomops pustulosus (assembly GCA_019512145.1). Classification (NCBI taxonomy): domain Eukaryota; kingdom Metazoa; phylum Chordata; class Amphibia; order Anura; family Leptodactylidae; genus Engystomops; species Engystomops pustulosus. Next base: position 999,963 of record CM033645.1, read on the forward strand.
TATATACCAGTGATTTTCAACCTGTGTGCCGCGGCACACTAGTGTGCCGCGACACATGGTTGAGTGTGCCGCGGGGAAAATTCCCTGAACTATGGTGCCCCTGTGTAGTGCTGCCGCCGCGCCCCCGTATTTCTGCCCCATACTTACCTACAAGCCCCGCGTCGGCGATCCGCCCATCTTCTGTAGCTCCTGCACCGCGCGGCCCAGGTCACGTGACTGACGCGACCTGACGTCAGGTCGCGTAAGTCACGTGACAGTGATGTCCATGGGTTGGGCCACCTTGGAAGGTGTAGTGTGATGGGCAGGACTATCGGTGAGGTTATATTGCGAGATGTTGGGTACTTCTCATTAATACAGTGATGTCTGGTTTAGTGGTCAAACTTGTCTCGGAAATGATATTTGATTGATACATACCGTATATTATTCTATCATTGCCTCCCACAGATATTCTTTCCTAACCTTCTCTACTCACAACGAACATGGACAGATCACATGGAGAATCTGGAAGGGAAGGTGAGCATTCCTGGATGACCACATTGCTAAAACCTATCCAGTACTTGTTACATCATTGCCCCAAAATGGACTTATGGAATTATGTTAAGGACGTATTGCCCTTTATTTGATGACTAAGGACTACATTTTTTGTGTAATAGTTTATTGCATCTAAAATTCTTGTCCATCGTCTTGTCTGCCAACTCAAAGGACATCTACCACCAGATTATCGATGGTAGACTGTTCTATTATAGATGCTTGTTACCTCTAGGGGATGATGGAACTGGTGCCAGCCAAATGCAGGGCGCCCGTAGTAGTGAGAAAATAACATTGTACAAATATGTAAATTAGGAGGAGGAGCCTGAGGATCTGAGGCTCACATCACCTGAGCACCTCACCGCTACTCCGCTCCATAATTATACAAGCCCCCGGCTCATTATTATTGACCCCTCCTGGCGGTTGCTATCTTGGTAACCTACCATCTGCGCAAGGGAAAATTTCTTGCACATGCCAGGATATCAGACGGCCCAAGTGTTAAATAATAGCGAGCTGGGGGGCATGCATAATAATGGAGCGGAGGAACCATAAGGAACTCTGTCGATCATTGAGATAATTGATAAAGAAGGGGTTTAAAGGGTTTGTCCAGGAATGACTATTGATGGTCATCAATGGTTGATTGGTTGGGGGTCGGCACTCAGTACCTGCATTAATCAGCTGTTTGGTGCTACACTGAATCAGAAGTATTTGGCTCCATGTTCCTGTTGTGGTCAGGAGCTGTAACTACAGCTGAAGTACTCTTTTACTTTCAATGGGACTCACAGCTGCAGTGACGGCACCAGCCACTACTGGGACAAGGGGCAAATTGCTTCTGGTTCACTCTCCCTATGTTGACACAACGCCAACTTCTACTCAGTCTTGGGTCTGAGTATTGGCCAACCATAATCAACTTTTGAATGTGTGTCAATACTAAAAGCTGGGAAACCCCTTCATCCAATCAGTGGCCAGTCCACCGGCAATATGGTTGCTAGTGTTGAACCGGGAAATGGATCACACCGACTTATATGTCGCCTTCCAAATACGATGATGTAAATGACACATTCTATTTTTTTGTGATACAGCTGACTTCCAGAAGTTCTCCCAACAGCTGTCCATATATGAAATAGATGAACTGAAGATGATCTGTGAATATTTTCAGGATGATCTCATCCATATTATGGAGTCTGTGAGCACCCACGGCGTCCTGTCCGAGCTGAAGTCACGCACCCAACTCAGCTTAGAGGTACCGTAAACAAGGAAGATGGGAGTAGGGCTTCTTAATTCTCTTCACCAACGGATACAATACAGGGAAATAAATATGCAAGGCAAATGTTCAACTTCTTTGAAATTCTGATATCAGATAAATATACTCAATACAAAAAGAATTGGTTTACAAAAATATGAGTATGAATGAATAACATAAGAAAATCTTAGCCATACATAATAGATCCAATCCAAACATAAAAAATAGATCCACATTGTGTAAATACGAGTAATAGATGATAAAGACCTGATCATCCAATAGACAATCCATAGAGAATATAAAACAAGGCAATAGAAATGTGATGGGGCTGATCTAGAAATTAGGCTTTGTTAAGTGGAAGTGAATGTTGAGTCCAGGAGTGCTCCACCGAACCCCAACATATTGTTGGATTGGCTGCCGATCAGCCAATCCATCAGATTAATGCCCTTGGCAATCATGGATATGATTGTCTGGATGACGTACCCCATAGTACCCCCCTACTCTGTAATATCAGAACTATAGTATAAATGTATTGATAGGTCATATATTAATGTTACAGTTGAATCCCAACTCTCATAAATAGAAAAAAGCTAATTTTTTCATCGTCTTCCGCAGCATCTCGAGAGGTTTAGAATAACAGTCGTAGAACATAGATACACTATGTCCAACAAACCCAGTCCTTGAGTTGACCAGACTTACTAAACCAAGCACTAATGTTCTGTAGTGGATTTTGACCTGTATTTCAGGCCGAACCATAGAAAAAGTTTTTTGGACCAAAATCTTCACAGTCTCCCGCAGCATCTGGAGAGGTTTAGAATAAGAGTCGTAGACCATAGCCACCCTACGTCCAACAAATCCAGTTCTTGAGTTGACCAGACTTACTAAACCAAGCACTGCTGAACTGATGTTCTGTAGTGGGTTTTGACTTGTTTATCAGGCCGAACCATAGAAGAAGTTTTTTGGACCAAAATCCTCCCTGTGCATCAGTCGTTAGATGTTTGTTTTCCAAAACCATGAAACTCCGAAAGAATTCATGGAACTCTACAGGAAGTGTAAGCATAAAACCAATAATATTTTAGAATCAACTAATTATTTTTTTGAAAAGTAAATTTGAAAAAACACAAACAAAGCATAAATTTCACACCACCAACATGTATCGAAATACTAACACATCATCGTAACTCCTTTGTCTTCCTTTTAGGGGTATGTTGAAATGAAGACCCAACTTGGTTCTTCTCAATACTCTAACAACTTGTTCCAATATATTTACGCTGGAGACAAAATCGCTATAACTGGGATGTTCGAGGCCCTTCATGTACTTAAGAGGCGACATCCACATCCTAACCTGATCTCATTACTGGATGAAATCATGAGCACAGGTACCGTACCCCATCCTGTAATGGGGAATGATGTTCTCCAGCTGAATAGTCATTTCTCTCAGCCGAAAGTCGATATCCTTTGTTCTAAGTCTTCAAATTTGATGATTTTGCAGACATTTTTGAACCAATGGTAGTAATATAGTACATATCCAGTACATCGAGCATGAAATTTTTTATTTTTCTTCACTGTAGGTCGAACTATAATCGAGCGAATCCAATTGGAAAAAAATGGCCACCCGTTACGTCAAGAGTTACAAAGTAAGATGTTGTATCGTTATGTCTACATTCCGAATTACATCTATAAAGATTTAACTAAAATGGGGATAGAACATTGTCAAATAGTGGGCTAAAGGCTAAGAAAGGGAAAAAAACAAGGCGCTCATCGCTCTCGGCAGCAATATCCTCGGCTATCTGATCCTAAGGCTACACAGTATTGTGCGAAAGTGTAAGGCCTGAGAGGAGAACGTTCTGCCCAGTAAGAATAGTTCCAGAAGTGTAAATGTGAATGTAACTCTTCTCAAACATTCTTCTTACGTAGTAAAACTTGCCGCTCACCTTTGTTAGACTTTCATATGGAAAAATTCCTAAAATTGTAGCATTATCGAACCAGTTTTTCTAGTTGTCAGCATTTTAAGGTTCAATGGGTTTTCCCCATAACAAGCTGCAGATATCACTATAGCCACAGGTCCTAGTGCAGGGGAATCGGTCCATGAGGTGGAGATAACTTTTAATTTCATATAATGGAATTATTTCGGAACTGGTACCTCGCTCTCTGGTGATAACATGGGAGAAAATTATAGGTTTTGGGTAGAATTGGGGTAATATAGACCAGTGATTTTCAACCTGTGTGCCGCGGCACACTAGTGTGCCGCGACACATGGTTGAGTGTGCCGCGGGGAGCCCCTCTGTAGCGCTGCCGCCGCGCCTTGACCCCCATACTTACCAACAAGGCCCGCGTTGGCGATCCGCCCATCTTCCGTAGCTCCTGCACCGCGCGGCCACCCGTCACGTGACTGACGTGATGACGTCAGGTCTCGTAAGTCACAGACATGGGCCGGGCGGTGCAGGAGTTACCGAAGGTGGGCGGGCCATTAGGGAGAAGTTAGCGGAAGAAGACATCAAGGGTAAGTTATAATGTTATTATTTGTATAAGGAAGGAAGCTAGGGTCTTTTTTTTTTTATTAGTAAAGGGGGCTGGGGCTTTTTATTAGTTAAGGGGGGCCTCTAGGGCCTTTTAATTAGTAAGGGGGGCCTAGGGTTTATTAGTAAGGGGGCCTCTGGGCCTTTTAATTAGTAAAGGGGGCCTCTAGGGCCTTTTAATTAGTAAAGGAGGCCGCTAGGGGCTCTTATTAGTAAAGGGAGGCCGTAGGGGCTTTAATTAGTAAAGGGAGGCCACTAGGGGCTCTTAATTAGTAAAGGGAGGCCACTAGGGGCTCTTATTAGTAATGGGGGGCCGCTAGGGGCTTTTAATTAGTAAAGGGGGGCCTCTAGGGCCTTTTAATTAGTAAAGGGGCCTCTAGGGCCTTTTAATTAGTAAAGGGAGGCCGCTAGGGGCTCTTAATTAGTAAAGGGAGGCCTCTAGGGTCTCTTAATTAGTAAAGGGGGGCCTCTAGGGCCTTTTAATAGTAAAGGGGGCCTCTAGGGCCTTTTTAATTAGTAGAGGGGGGCCTCTAGGGCCTTTTAATTAGTAAAGGGGGGCCTCTAGGGGCTTTTGATTAGTAAAGGGAGGCCGCTAGGGGCTTTTGATTAGTAAAGGGAGGCCGCTAGGGGCTTTTGATTAGTAAAGGGAGGCCGCTAGGGGCTTTTGATTAGTAAAGGGAGGCCGCTAGGGGCTTTTGATTAGTAAAGAGAGGCCGCTAGAGGTTTTTATTAGTAAAGGGAGGCCGCTAGGGGTATTTTATTAGTAAAGGGAGGCCTTTTATGACTGTTTTAGTGTCATTTTGTGCTATTTTGGTTGGTGGTGTGCCTCAGGATTTTCTAAGTATAAAAAGTGTGCCGCGGCTCAAAAAAGGTTGAAAATCACTGCCCTATGCGACTGCTACCTATTGACCCCCTATACTACCCTGGCGAGCGAGCACATACGGCACGCAAGGAATGTGATAAATATGCAAGTTCCCTTTAATTACACCAAAAAAATCGTTATGGGAACACTTCTCCTAAAAAGGATCATTTCTTGACAGTGAACCGGAGGCCAACAATTGAGCGTCTGCTGTGCGGATGAATTGTTCTCTTATTCCAAATATTGCCCAACAATAGGTTACATAATAGAGAAGGGAGCAGGGATACTTCAGCACCAGATGGATTTCTGAAAGGATTATCCATCCCTCATATAATGCTTCTTTTTTGGTGGCTGCAGCCTGAGCTAGGCCAAACACCCCTCACTTTCAAATGGTTTATTCCAGCACTTGTAACAAAGCCAAAGGAACTAGGAGGCTGATCCAAAATACCACAAAGAATAGGGGATGGGGGATTATTACCAACAAAACTGTGTCCTGTCAGAATATATCTGAGGAACAGCTTTACCATAAAAACCAAAGATATGGAATTAAATTTACCCAGCTTTCTAAAAACTCTGAAAGCATAACACACCATGTTTGTTCACAGGATGAACAGCACTTTATGGCCACTATTAAAACATCCAAAACAGTTGTCACCCAGCTTTCCCGGTCTCATCAATGACAAATCTATCTAGTGAAAGCTAATCTGTCAACGGCTTTAACCTGGAGAATATTTAATCATATCTTTGTATATGTTGTTAAAGGTAATAAAAGGGGATAGTAGTTCACACATTGCTCACACTGCTGTGCCCTTAGCGCTCTGCATTGAGCTCCTATTCAGATCTTCCTCTCAGCTCTGATTGTTTGCTGTAGTATTCAACCTAAAAGATGCTAAAGCTTTTACTCAGAGCAGAGAGGGGGCATATGGAGCAGCTCAGTGCAGAGAGCTAAGAGCACAGCAGTGTGAGGATGAACTTGAAAAAATGATCAAACTGTCTTGCATGGTCAAAACCGATAACAGATTCTCTTAAGGCAAAGATATATATATAGGAGGATAGCCGGGAAGGCTGGGTGAGGACAATGATAATTTTATTAGCAGCCGTAGTGGTTGTCACCCAGCTTTTCCAGAGACAGGTGGAAATATTGTCACTGTCATGTGCCACGTCTTACACAATAGAAGATCACTGGAGGCGAATAGTGACAGTCACAAAAGAGAGGGTAAGGACGATCCTCGACACAAAGGTCCATAAATAACAAGTTATGTGCCCGAAAGTGATATTTCTACAGAGATTCACAGATGGGACGAAGCTCTGCCCAGCCCCCAACATACTTGGTCCTTGAAGGAATATAACTTACAAGATACCAACATTGATAGGAGATGTATTTATTAGCAGTTTTATCATCTTGTGCTTCCTGTCAGTGAATAGAACCTGTCTGGTTACAATTGTATCCAGTGTCTATTTTAGTGGCATTGAGATATTGTAACAATCTTACAACAACAGGGAAGAGGAATCCATAAGTTTACCCTTAAAAGGAACATTCCAGCTGAAGGGTACTGAAAACATTTGAGACCTTGGAGGTGAGCTGCAGTACCAGACACAACCTATTAGTGGCGCTCTTTGTGTAACAAATAAGCCATGGCCCCTCTATATCTATACAATAGTTCAGTAATATGAAATTGGTGGAGATCCAACACTCAGGAGTTCTCCACTTCACCTGGAATCAACAAAGAGAACAGAGCCAGAAGAACAGCGCCATTCCCTATGTAGTGGCTGAACCAGGTAAATGCAGTTCAGCTCCTGTTCATGTAGATAGGGGCTGAGCTGCAGTAACACTGTCACTACACAGAGAATGAAGCTGTTATTTACACTCTGCTCTCTGTTCTTATTCAGGTTGCCAAAATTTTCAGACCAGTCTGGATGCCAAGTCGGACTCCCTTCAATCTGTCATCAATATCATGACTAATCTGGAGTTATCCAGGATAAGGAAAAAAAGGCTGCCTTCTTCCATATACAGCGCCCCTACTGCCACAGATTGTGCCTGGTACTGCAGCTCAGCGCCATTGAAGGTAATAGGACAGAGCTGCAATACCACACATGGCCTTGTGACAAGTGGGGCGCAGTTTGTGACATAAAGCATCAGTGTTTTTCTATAAGGAAACCAGCAGGGTATCCCATGTCTGGTACCAGGATCACAGTGGTAAGGGATGTCCATTATAGTTTATGAGAATTAAAGGGGCGGCTGTATTCTAATCATTGCACGTACAGTATGTAATAATTAATAAATAATAATAATTCCTTTATTTATATAGCCTACACAGAGATCATAAATTATACATATGTAATATACCATCATGATATACAGGGTGATAACAGCTGCCAACCCTTCTGGGCAATGTCACCCTGCTGGTGCTAGGCCAAGAATTCTGTCAATGACCGCTCTATTGCCCCCTACAGGGCAGATGAGGGCACTGCAGGTCACATGCTTTTCTGAAGGGAAACAAAAACAACCTAGCAGCAGCAGGATCAGATGGCAGGGAAGGAGCAGATCTCTAGAAAGCTCCATCAGCCAAGACACTGTTTACCCTGCCTTATTATAGATCACCCAGGAAGCGCCGTATCCCTCATGCGGGACCAGCATCAACACTGGAAGAGGAGGCTGGGAGTTGTAGTTGTTATGATACAATGTCACTGCATTGCACCAAATTGACACATTGTAACAACATCATCTCTTATGGAACCTTCCCTGCTGATGCACAACTACAACTCCCAGTCTGCCTGATCCCCAATCCTTACGGCTAATCCGCTTCTTGGGACTGGATCTACCCCTAATGTTTATCTTTACGGATCACAAGCGCTTAAAAAAACACAAGGAAAAGAGCTGTCCCTTATATGACGTAGTATAAAGTAGCAATAGATGTTTAGATGTAGCTGAGCTGAGTTTCTCATCTGTGGTTGCACATTGTCAAATACACCAGAATACAATTTGTACAGTGCAGCAGAGCTGAGTATGTCAGACGCACCAGAATGATGATCAGATGTAGCAGAGCTGAGTTTGTCACCTGTGTCTGCATCATCATTGTTTTTTGCACCAGTATTGAGCTTTTCAGATGTAGTAGTGCCGAGTTTGCCACCTATGTCACCACCAGAATAGAATTGATGAGATGTAGCAGTGCTGTGTGTGTTATCTGTTGTCTTGGATAGTAATCGGAAAAAGAATGTTACGCTAAGGCAACATCATAACACATCCACCTCTGCTACATCTACAGAACAATGTTTGTGCCTATATATTAGGAGTTGAGATGATAAGAGCCTTAGTTGTTATTCACTGTCATGTTAACAAAGGGTAATTCAGTGTCGTAACAAATCCAGCTCTACTACATCTAGAAAACAGTGTCTGTGACTATATATTAGGAGTCCAGTGTCGTAAATGCATCCAGCTCTGCTAAATCTGCAGACTATATGTTAGGAATTGAGATTATTACATGTAGTAGAGCTGTGGTTGTTATCCACTGTCATGTAAACAGTGCGTAATTCAGTGTTGTAACACATCCAGCTCTGCTACATCTACAAAACAGTGTCTGTGAATTATATATTAGGACTCCAGTGTTGTAATGCATCCAGCTCTGCTACATCTGCAGACTATATGTTAGGAATTGAGATTATTAGATGTAGTAGAGCTGTGGTTGTTATCCACTGCCATGTAAACAGTGCGTAATTCAGTGTCGTAACACATCCAGCTCTGCTACATCTACAAAACAATGTCTGTGACTATATATTAGGAGTCCAGTGTCGTAACACATCCAGCTCTGCTACATCTACAAAACAATGTCTGTGACTATATATTAGGAGTCCAGTGTCGTAACACATCCAGCTCTGCTTCATCTACAGAACAATGTCTGTGACTATCTATGAGTTGAGATTATAAAATGTAGCAGAGCTGTGGTTGTTATCTGCCGACATGTAAACAGTGCGTAATTCAACGTCGTAACACATCCAGCTCTGCTACATCTACAGAACAGCATCCTGGACGCTATAGATGGATAATTAACCCCGTATAGATGGGATCTGGCTGATTTTTCCTGATAGACAGTGTTACGTTCGTCGTCACTGACCTGTTGATGTCGCTGACATAGTTGCTGTGTTCCTCCAGGAATCTTTTCCATCCATCCTCGGTCTTGACCCAGTTCTGTCCTGGGGACCTCCAGTCCTGTCCTAGGAAGGGCATGGTGCAAGCTATTGTCCTGGGTATCAGCTGATTTGTGCGCCTCTGTCTGTACTGTCTCTGCTGTTCCCAGCTTGTTCTTGGCTATTTATAGTCCGGGCTTTGTTGCCGGAAGTCCCAGGCCCGGCCCCTGACTCTGACATGTGGCTTTGTTTATACCTCAGCTTTGTTATTGCAAAATTGGAAACTCAATCTCCAGGCAGTGTCCTGAGAGCAACAGATGCAGCTTCGTCGCAGTGTAGCACCCCCCCCCCTGCCCACCTTCATGTGAAGCCCACCACCGCTCCCTGATTTCCCCCTAATTGTGGGGTTTACACAGAACTGAAACATTAACCCTTGTACAGTTGTGTCGCCTTGTAAACAGGAACATAATCACGGAGTCACATGTGTCAGCGATCGCATTGCTGCGATGAGGGTTGTTTGGAGGACGTATTCTTCATGTGTTGCAATCAGGAGGTCATTACAGGCTGATCATTAACTAGAGATAATACGGAGATGTCTTATTTCACAGATTTATACATATATACGCTCAGTCACTGTAGTAATGTGAAGTTACATAAATTTCTAATGGATCCTACCATTCTAAAGGACTCTGCTGTCTGTCAATGAATGAAAGCTTTCCTGTTTACATACAGATACAGATATAAACCTTAAGATATACTATTTACCAGGGTCGGCTCCAGATTTCAGTGGACCCCTGGGCGACAGACCCTTGGCAGTGAACTCAAGTGGCGGTATTAAAAATTCAGAAACTAAAACAGTCTTGTGTTCCCCCGAAAAGATTCCCTAGTTTATCATCCCGAACAGCCCTTTCATGGTTATTTTAAATAAGCCCCTATGGATTCATCAGATACAGCCCCCCTCACCCCCATAGATTCCTTATATATATAGTGTTATGTGGGCCCCCCAGCAGATCTGGGCTCCAGCACCTGCCCAGATATGACCAGTGATGGCACCAGCCCTGCTACTTATAATAATGGATACAATTGTATCTAGTGTCTTGTCAATGCTCTGTAAGCCTCAAAGGGAACATGTCACCAGATTTTATCCCACTAAAGTAGCAGCCCCTCAGGTAGGAAATGAAACGTCCTTTCTAACTTCCCCCTGTTATGTGAAAGACGCACAAGTTTTCTTATAAAAAAATTTCCCCCAAAGCCAGGCAAGAGATGAGTCAAGTTGTAGTTGTTGCAGGGGCAGAGTCATTTGAGAAGCACCAATCTTTGCTTCCATAGTTACAAGAAACACGAATGCTGCACCTGATTTATCTTTGTGATGATAAATATCGGTTCCAACAAAATTTTTTGCACACAGACAGATTTGGGATCACCATGCCCCCTGTGTCGGATAAGTCATAATGTGCCAGAATAAGGTCTTAAAACCTTGATAAATGTGGCACAAAGCATTTTAGATTGTTTATTTGTTGCAAATCTGCCAGATTTATGGTGCAATTGTGTTAATAAGTTCCCCCCAATATGTGATAGTCTTCCTTGCTTTATTTTTATCGTCTCCAGACAATGCTCTGTGAGCTAAACAACCTGGACTCCAGACCACAGTCCGGATAAGTTAGGGCATCAACCACCAAGCAGTAAAAAGGGGCAAGTACCAGGACACAAAGATGATCTCCTGAGGCTCCAAGTGGGTAATTTACTTGTAGACAATGCTCTGTGAGCTAAACAGCCTGGAATACAGACCATAGGCAGGCTAAGATAGGGTACAATCTACCTATTCTAGAACCAAGCAGGATGATGGTCAGAGAACACATGGTTTGATGAGACATGAGAGGATGAGTTTAAGTGGTCTTGCTTGCTTGTATTCAGTTATATCCAGTCTAGACAATGCTCTGTGAGCTAAATAGCTTGGATCTCTTAATATAGCTAGCCTAAGCTCAGTGTAACCAATGCAGCATTATTTCAAATGCACACCCACAGTTCATCCAGCCTCTGAGTTGGTTCTCTTCATTTGAAATCAGCTCCAGCCAGTCTGGGAAATACTCTGTGAGCTAAATGGCCTAACAACTACAGACTATGGCCAACCTTAGCTAGAGTAACAACCCTTAAACCCTAAAGAGCCAATAGAAAATAATGTACAAACCCCTGTGCTTCTGAGATAGTCCTTGTTTTAATGCAGTTGTATCCAGTCTAGACAATGCTCTAGGAGCTAAACAGCCTGGACTTCAGACCATGATCAACCTTACCTAGGGCTGCAGCCATGAACTGTGAAGGAGAGGGAAGGGATGCCAGGAGCAAACTTGATCCCCCAAGTTGATAATTTTCCATAAATTGAATTGCATCCAGTCTAGACAATGCTCTGTGAGCAAAATAGCATGGACTCAAGACTGAGGACAGCCCTAGTTAGGGCACCAAACCAAACTGTAAAATGGGAGACGGTCGGTGCACACATGGGTCCTTGTGACTTCTATCTGGTCTTCCTTGAATTCTGTTGTATACAGTCTAAACAATGCTCTGTGAGCTCAACTGCCTGGACTGCAGACTTAATTATGTGTAACCAATGAAGCATTGTATAAGCCACCAAACAATAAAGTGGGGGGCAGCAGTCAAATGCACATACACAGTGCCCTGTGCCCTGGCCATGGCCGGCTACAGGTTTCAGTAGGCCCCTGGGTGACCGAGCCCCTGTGGGCCCCTTTGCCGTAAACTTACGTGGCGGAATTTAAAATTCGGAAACAGTTTTCTATTCTATTCTATTCCCTAAAATATTCCCTAGTTTATCATACCAAACAGCCTCCTCATGGTTAGTCTTTATACAGCCCCCTCTTGGTTATTTTATATAAATATCACCCCCTTTGGATTCCTGATGCCCAGCCTTATGTGGGCCCCGGCACTTGGCCAGGTATGCCCAGTGCTGGCACCGGCCCTACCCTGAGCCTCAGAACTGGCCCCCCTAAATTGCACTCAGTTCAGTTCTATCAAGTCTAGGCAATGCTCTGTGAGCTTAACAGCGTGGACTGCAGACTATGACCAGCCTTATCTAGGACACCAATGGAGGGGGAATGTTGATGGACCGGGGGGTGGACATATGGACCTCTGCTTGAATTTAGTTGTATACATTTTAGGCAATGCTCTGTGAGCTAAAGAGCCTCAGCTCCATAATAGCTATAATTTCACATAGATTTCTTTACAAAATGAAAGAAACCAGATCATTGGTTGCTTCGGATAACTGCGCCAGTTTTTGATCTCCCCTGTAGCACCCAAAAATATGTCCCCAGGAGGTTTTATATAAGATGAGGAAGTGGTTCGGGCCACCGGGTGGTGACAACCGATAACAACATTCAGTTCATGCTAAATATTAACGCAGTGACTAATCGTTAACCCGTGAAAAACCCGTCATGTGATGAGACGCTGCGGGGGAGGGGAATATTAACCCCTTGAGATGAAACTGGACCTAAATTTTTTTGTCTTTTTTATGTCCTTTTTATATGTATGTTACAGTATGTTTTCCATATTGCTGCAACATGTGTTTGTCTTCTTCGTGAACAATAATTTCCCCACACGTATGTCAGTATGGTCACATGACAGGCAGGCTCCGCCCACATTAGGTAAGATTTACTGACGACTGGAAATGATGCATCATAGAATGTAGTGAGAAATACAAGTCCTGACAGTAATATAATGTGTATATATATAATGTCATGCATTACTGCCTAATGCCTCTGGGGTCCTATAGCAACAGGAATGTACATTTTTCAAGTGCCCCCTTAAAGGTTCACTCTTTTCTGTTGACCCTTTAAAGGCTTACTGTATGAACATCTTAAAACTGGAATCTTCTCCTATAAGCGAGATGTGTCCTTTTCCCTTCTGGTGGCTCAAACTGCTCATTTTCCTTAAAGGGAATCCATCGTCAGATTTGACCCCATTAAACAAGCTGCCCCCTCAGGTAGGGTATGAAATGTCCTTTCTATAATCCCCTCTTAATCCCCTCTTAAGAAATCTGCTCTAAAATCATTGAGTAGAGAAGAGTCATATTTTATCAGAGATGAGTCATGTTTAGAGAGTCATTTCAGCAGCCCGTATATTCGATTCTATAGGACCTAGAAATATGTTGCCGGTGTCATATTAAAGATAAGGATCTCATCTTGCAGATTACATTCTTATGGCGGTCATGTGACGGAGCTACTTGGGACCCCATCGGACCCCTCGTTTTCGTGATCTGCAGGGGTCTCATCAGCTTTTGTTCGTGGGAAAACCCCTTTAAGGTCAAGATTGTGACTTGACCACTGATCTTCTAACTTTTCAGCCATTCAGTAGTGGATTTAGTTTGTATTTTGGGTTATTGTTATGTTTCATCACATATCTCTGAGGTCACGGATCCGCTCTTATTTTGAGGGGCCCTCTGTAAGGTATAGGCCCGGACCCAAGAACATAGGGTTGTGCCTATAGTCATGTAGGGCTCATTTACACAGTTATATTCCCTTCCTTTGTTCCTTGCTATATATTTGCCAAAATCAACAGCAAATCTCAGCAGAATGAAACAAGAAAACATTTATTTTGGAGAAGGATTTTCTTTTTTATTTCTGCCGGGATCTCATTCTATTTCTGGATAAAACACATGGGGGTTGTAAATCATAAAAACTGTATATACAGGCGGTCCCCTACTTAAGGACACCCGACTTACAGACGACCCATAGTTACAGACGGACCCCTCTGCCTACTGTGACCTCTGGTGACCTCTCTGGATGTTACTATAGTCCCAGGCTGCAATGATCAGCTGTAAGGTGTCTGTAATGAAGCTTTATTGATAATCCTTGGTCCAATTACAGCAAAAATTTTGAAACTCCAATTGTCACTGGGGCACAAAAAAAATTGTCTGTATCTACAATTATAAAATATACAGTTCCAACTTACATACAAATTCAACTTAAGAACAAAACTAAAAAGTAACAAAAAACAACCCCCCCCCCTCCCGGGGTTGCTTGTATATATATATATATGTGTTTCTTTGTACCCTGTATGTGTCATCTTGTCGGCTTTGAGCCCCGAACTAAAAAAGGAGTCACTTTTTTCCGTCCATCAATGAGCAATAACCCATAATGACAGTATGAAAGCAGAGTTTTAAAAAATTATAGCAAATTTTTATAGAATAAACAGATTTTCTATGGACAGAAATTTCCCTCTAGTGTTTCCTCTGATGATTTTTGAGAAGTTTCTCCATTTTGTTTTGAGGCCACTGGTGGTAAATTAAGGTGAATGGAAATTATTTGAAAAGACGCTTTCCCGTCTGTTTATGATTTATGACACTATACAATGTACAGGCAGTCCCCGTACAAGATAGGTTCTGTAGGTTTGTTCTTAAGTTGAATTTGTATGTAAGTCGGAACTATATACTTTATAATTGTAACCGCTGCCAAATTTGTTTTTGGTCTATGGGACAATTGGATTTTAAAAATGTTGGGTTATCAATAAATCTTCATTACAGACGCCTGTGATAACTGTTATAGCTGATTATTGTAGCCTAAGGATAAAGTACAGTAAATTACCAATTACCAGAGGTCCGTTTGTAACTTGGGGTCGTCTGTAAGTCAGGTGTTCTTAAGTAGGGGACCGCCTGTATATATGAGCAGAATCTCAGCCATGAGGAAGAGACCTGTGTGTAGAGCTCAGACAGGGGAAAGAGATAACTGCGTCTAGAATACAGAGCCAGGAGGAGGAGAGAAGAGAATTCTGCATATGGTTGTGCACCGTATGTTGCCGAATATACGTGCAGTATCCATGGAGACCAGAAACAATGGGAGATGCATTCTGTCAGCCAGCCAATAGTCAGCCAGCCATCACTTGCCAGCTCACCGTATTTTATACGGATACGGTATGGATACAGTGACATATGGATAAAAAAAAGTCACTTACAGTATATACGGATTCATACAGCACAGAATTACAGGACTGGAGAAATCATATGTTGGTGTGAGGCCTTAGTGCGTCTTAACCCCTTACCGATGCGTGGCGTAAAAGTACGGCGCACGTCGGGAGCAGGTGGATAGAGAGGGCTCATGGGCTAAGCCCTCTACGTAACAGGTGGGTGTTTGCTGCATATTGCAGCAAAAACCCACCAGTAACACTCGTGGTCGGTACTGACATGGTGTTAACCATGGAAATGCGCCCGGCAAAGCGTGCCGCCATATTGGATTCATTCACCGCCCCCTGTGAGGTCATTTTGCCATTTTGCAACTCATAAAAAAATAATAATAAAAAGTGATCAAAAGATTGCACATACCCCAAAATAGTGGCAATGAAAACGTCATCTCATCTCGCAAAAAGTGAGACCATACACATATCTGTACGCTGTAGTATGAAAAAGTTATTAGCGCCAGAAGATGGCAAATTTAAGAATTTTTTTTGTTATACTAAAGGTTATAATTTTTAAAAATCTATTAAAACATAATAAAACCGATATATATTTGCTATCCCCATGATCGTACCAAACCAAGGCATAAAGTGGAAGTGTCAATAGGAAGGAGAAGTGACAGGCATAAATACAGAGCCTACAAGAAAGTGGCGCAAACATGTTTTTTCGTCAATTTCACCACATTTGGAATTTTTTTCCCTTTTGATACATGGCATGGAATATTAGATACAATGTACACTGCAAAGTGCAATTTGTTACACAGAAAACAAGCCCTCACACAGTTCTGTAGTAAATCAAAGAATGCAAGTCACTCCTGCACTCTGATGTCATCTTATCCAAACATTATTCGCAGATTTGTAGAAGTTTTACAATAATATTCCATACACAAGGTATCACCATTCCAACTCCTGGGGGGTCAAGCAAGACAACTCATGGCTTGACCCCCCAAAAGTTGGAATGGTGAAACCTTGTGTAGAAAATATTATTGTAAAACTTCTACAAATCTGCGAATAAAGTTTGGATAAGATGACATCAGAGTGCAGGAGTGACTTGCATTCTTCGGTTTACTACATTTGTCAAGGTCCGGACACTCCCAGTGCACGGTATCATCTGTATTGGAAGTAAGCACAAAAACCAAGTCGTTAGGGGTTAATACTAATGTTAGCACAAGATTTTTTTTGTTTCTTATACCGTATTTTTCGGACTATAAGGCGCACCGGATAATAAGGCGCACCATCAATAAATGCCTGCTAAAACATCTAGGTTCATATATAAGGCGCACTGGATTATAAGGCGCACCTGATTATAAGGATGAATGACCAGCAGGTGGCAGACCTGTGCACAGTTCAAGGCAGCTGTTGTCTGCAAGCACGGTTCATATATAAGGCACACTAGACTATAAGGCGCGCCTTTGATTTCTAAGAAAATCAAAGGATTTTTTGTGCGCCTTATAGTCCGAAAAATACGGTACACACAACACACAAATATGTTTTGTTCTTCTTTTTATTGTGCTTTAACATTGTATTTTGTTCTAAGGGAAGTAAAAGTAGCAAAACTGCAATACCACACATAACCTGTAGACAGGGGTGGCACTGTTTTTGAAAAAATAAACCCTTTTTTTTCACAAAATCCTATACAACTTTTTTTAATCCATTTTTTTAGTAAGATGGAACCAAATACAGAATACATTGTTGAATCGCTCACAAAGTTTTAATTAGTGACTAGCCAGCTGATGGCACACACCGTCATTGTGCCAAGTTCTGACAAGGTTTTACAGCCTCAGTTTAATGAGTTTCAGAAAGACAACAGGTTGCATTGGAGTTATGAACCATGTAATCAACCACTGGGAGCTCTGTTCTTACAGTCACTACAGTGCAGCCAAAATATGTTCTGCATAGTCACCGGGGCGCTGCTGCGGAGAGCGAGATGCAAATCTATGAAATAGAAAGACGTATAGGAGTAGATACCAATGTCTTCAGAATAGTTTCCAGGGACACTACACTGTGTGGCTGGTGCATTTGGGCCCATCGCACATCTGACTGTCCCTACAGAACTTGATCGAAGCACACGATCCACAAATATTGTTTGTGATATGTCTGACTTTCTGTGGATAATATATGTTAATAAAGGGTTGCTGTTCCGTTTTTCTGATACAACGTTCTCAATTCCTTGCATAGTATTCACTATAAGATGTAACATTCTGTTTAGCTGCAGGCACCACTAGGGGGAGCTTAAGAGCTTGCTGCATACTGTTTATTCATTGAACTTAATTATATGACTGTATGCAGGCAAGTATGGTGGTGATTGCACTCAGGCAGAAGCCATAGGTACAAATAGCACACTTACAAGCTGGTGCATGAAGAACACTACCACTGGATACAGCAATATGGGCTGTATCCAGTGTCCATAGACATATACATTGGAGAACCACCATAGCCTTTAGGTTCCTGCAGACTTATCTGTTTATTTTGAATACAAAGACGTATAGTCACCTTCTTCCTTATGGATTGTAAGCTCTTGGAAGCAGGGCCCTCTCTCATTGTTTCATCTGACCATGTTATTGCTCTGTAATGTCTGATTTTGTTTGTATATGTGCCCCAATAAAAGAAATAATTCCTTTATTTATATAGCGCACACAGATTACGCAGCGCTGCACAAAGCTGCCCAAACCAGTCCCTGTCCTCAATGGGGCTTACAATCTAATCAACCTACCAGTATGTTTTGGAGTGTGGGAGGGAACCGGAGGACCCGGAGGAAACCCACACAAACACGGAGAAAACATACAAGCTCTTTGCAGATGTTGACCCTGGGACTTGAACCCAGGACCCCAGCGCTGCAAGGCTGTAATGCTAACCACTAATGCACCGTGCTGCCCTATATGATGGTGCTATAGAGATACACATTTATTATTGTTATTATATACATTAGTTGCGCACAATCTTTGGCAGCAAATAAGCAAATTATTAGCATAGTTGTATACATGGCCAATGATATAAACGTAGTATCTGAAATTATTACTACCCTTACTATGTGGACTGACACCAAGGGTAACACCCAATGCAACAATGGGGCAGATGACTACAAGTGGCACTAACTGGTAACATGTGGATAGATACAAATGTATCTATGTAAAACCCAACCAGGTCTGAAGACCTTGGCTGCTGGATTTGCCGGTTACGGGTGGTCTCGGCCTGTAAATCTGCAATGTCCATCAGTGTCTCTTGTCTTATATCACAACAACTTAATTTCATGTTGTCACTTATGAGCACAGGACGGAAGCAGAGCCTGACATCTACTTCACACCTCCTTCATCCCATCACCTCTGACTCCGAACATTCCAGTCTCCGGCTAATACATACTAATATTTTCATCACGGCTCTCGAGACTCATTTCTGGAACAAGACGTCTATATATAACTTTTCCCATTACTACAACGCTTCTGTAGTTGTATAACGGTTCACAGGCGGGATCCTTGGATCCACCAGAAATATTAGTTTTAGATAAACTCAAATATGGATATGTTCCAAAGTTAACTCTTCGTGATTGTTAAAATCTTTCTGTTGTGTCTTCATTGTGTACAGATAATAAACCTGACTACTATAATATTAGCACCCATGGGCCAAATTTGGCCTGTAGACTTTTCTTTCAGCCCTTCATCCTGCCCCTGTGCTGCGCTAATCAGGGGCGCAGCATAGGGCCTAGGGTACTCTGATACTTACCTTCCCCTCTCCCACAAAGAAGCAGCAGTCTTCTTTTCCTCTCCTCTGTGCGGCAGCTGTAAGTGGCTCTGAAGCTGGCAGACGCAGATGCGATGATGTCACATAAATGTTTTTTTTCCATATTGCTGTGTGGCACTGTGACTATTGGCTGCTGTGAGGCACTGTGACTATTGGCTGCTGTGTGGCACTGTGACTATTGGCTGCTGTGTGGCACTGTGACTATTGGCTGCTGTGAGGCACTGTGACTACTGGCTGCTGTGTGGCACTGTGACTATTGGCTGCTGTGTGGCACTGTGACTATTGGCTGCTGTGTGGCACTGTGACTATTGGCTGCTGTGTGGCACTGAGACTACTGGCTGCTGTGTGGCACTGTGACTATTGGCTGCTGTGTGGCACTGTGACTATTGGCTGCTGTGTGGCACTGTGACTCTGATAGGTCATTACGAGCTCTAGGATAAAGGGGGCAGTGTAGTAAAAACCATAGTAGGTAGTGTATGTCCCCTTTTAAATTTGCTATATAAAAAATTGAAAATTAAATATTCATTGTTTAAAGGGGTTGAGCACTTTTCAATAAATCTATTCCATTGGACATGCCTCTACATGTATATGTGTCTGTACCTCCTGTGAGAGCTTCAGCCTCTCCCTGTTTTCCTCACGCAGCCCTCTCCATATAAACACAGCTTCCTGTTTCTCATTCCTTCAGTACGTCCTTATGGCATCACCCACTGTGTTTCTTTCTCTGACAGTCCGTCCTCACTGACAGACACAGGGTGAGAGAAGGGGGGAGCAGGTTGGGTCATAAGCTCCTGCCACAGCTCCTCCTATTCATCAGTGCTCAGACATGTAAACAAAGATCCATAGGGAGTTTGCAGACAGCACTAAAGTAAGTATCCGGACTGCTGAATCATTTGATTAATATTCCGGGATTGTTATTAGAACAGTAGAGGCACATGGGAAATTTATTTAAAAGAGTGACCAACCCCTCTACATATAGTTTTATGGGCAAGTATGTAGCTCCAAATAGATGTGATTTCGTAGCTACTAGAATCTCATTGGATTGGAGGGTAAAGAGACCTACCGGTCTATGTAACACGTTGAGCTGAGCTGGGACAATAATCAGCACCCTTTGCTGGCTCATTAAAATCTGGTACAGAAGCGCTGGAGTCCTGGGTTCAAGTCCCACCCAGGTCAACATCTGCAGAGAGTTTGTATGTTCTCTCCGTGTTTGCGTGGGTTTCCTCCGGGTCCTCCGGTTTCCTCCCACACTCCAAATACATACTGTTAGGTTGTTTAGATTGTGAGCCCCATTGTGGACAGGCGCTATATACCGTAAATAAAGAATTATTATTATTATTTTTGTGGGCAGGGGGACAGGTTGTGTTGCTCCTGTGTTTGGGGGGGGGGGGGGTATGACATGTTCATGTTTCTCTTGGAGCTAATATTACAGATGAAGCCTGCAAAAGATAGAAATCACAATTCGGCTACAGATAAGAGTGACTCAGGCTGATCTCTTTATTATTGTAGTTTTGCTATGTGGCCTTCTCACAGAACAGAAATGGGTGGTCCGGGGACACTTTGTTCTGATCTTTGTTTTGATTCTAGGCCAGGATAGAGACCTCCACTTTGGTGCATAGTCTACATGAGCAGAAGTCATACAGTCTACCATGTGTTATGTATAGTCTTCTGAGGGACATATTTGAGGTTTCAGCACCTTAAACATCTCCGGCCACAGCGTTTTACTAAAGCCCTTGTCTGTTCACTTGCATGAATCATCTTTGGGGAGGAGTTGGGGAAGGGTCCTGCATAAACCTTACATTTCAGTCCAGTCCAGTGTCTGAACATATAAAAAACTCCAACAATAGATGGATAGAAGGATCTACTGCTTGTTGGTGGTCTACATCTAATAGAGGGGACTTCAGAACATGGTCAAGAACCTGATTACGTGCTTTACTATCCAATGCCACTAAAATTCACAAGGATGTGGTGGGCCCACTCTGAAATTAGACAGTTCCCCCGTTCCCCTGTAAAGGCCTAAATTCTCCAGTATTCCAATTGGTCATTGACCACAGCTAACGCCAAGGAAGCATTGAGGTGTATTCTCCTCTGAAGAGTGAGGAACCTGGTGGCTACTTAAGCACCTTAGATCTCTCAGGGGGTCTACCCAGAAAAACCAGATCTTAGATCTCTCAGGGGGTCTACCCAGAAAAACCAGTCCTTATAACAAAAAGTTTTTAAAACAATCTAGTAAAAGAGTGCCGTGCTGGCCCTCTCCATGCACCCCTTGGACTATAAACTCTACCTAACCTTTGTCACTGACCACTTTCCAATATCCAGAACCGGTAAGTGTGGACAACCCCAATTTCGTGTGACAATTTATGAGATCTGCACTAATGTCTGGCTTAAATTCTTTAGTTTTTTTTTTACCACATTCTGATGGGTAATTGTCAATTCATGGGAAATGGCCCTGAGGTCTTCTACACAAATAATCATTGGGATACATGTCAAAGCAGGCAGCATTGGGATACATGTCAAATTTTATCACATAACAAATCCAAAAACCTCTGAGAGCTGTAAAAAATTTTGCTTTAAGGTCCAAGACTTGGCATCTGACTTGATGCTACGTTTTGATGAAAATAGCCCTCCAAATTCATTCCTCACTTAATGCAGGCGATATTTCCCATCATGCCTCTGCCTTTGCCTGTACAGAAGGATCATAAGCTCTTGCCCTTCTCTCTCCATTGATTAATCACACATTGGGGCTCATTTACTAAGGGTCCACAGACTGCATTTTCGCAGGGTTTCCGACGATTTCCGTTGTGCGCCGTATTTAACTGGGGTTTTTGGCGCACGTGATCGGATTTTGCCGCATTGGCGCCGGCATTCACGCGACACAAACCGGGGGCCGGGCCGTCAAACAATCCGAAGTATTCGGACAATGCATGAGATTTAACATTGCAAATTGTGTTGCAAGACAATGCACTCACATACACCGGGAAGAAGAAGGTGAACTCCTGCGGACCTGAGCGGGGAAGCAACAGATGCAGGATCTCGGGCGCACGATGTTGGTGAATCGCGCCGGACTTCATCTTCGTCGGACCATCCAGATTGGGGATCGTGTCAGGACCGGGGAAGTAAATGTGCCCCAGTGACTTCCTGTTCCATATCTCACACAGTGGAGTTTTAGTTTAGTCTATCTTTCTCCCCTGCCTCCTGCTTTTGATAGGTTTATCTCCATCATCTCTTACAAGCAGGAGGCACGGAGAGCCGTGTGATGTTACATCTCATAGGATACACTGCAGATTCTGCACAAGCTTTATTAGTTATCGGTGGACCCTATTATTTCACTGTATTTTTGCTCCTTTAGATATAGTGCTTCACTATAATAAACTTTTTTTTTATAAAATATACTAATAAAAGTTAAATTTTAGTACTTGGTTATGGTATATATGGGCTAAATGTACAATTTAATTCAGAATAGATAGAACACAATAGGGTTAACATTCAGATTATTTTGTTTTCTTTGGGTGATTTTCACCATAAAAACCTATTATACCTTACGCTCCATAGAAGTTACCCCCGTATTTCCTGAGGTAACCTTTGGTATTTGCCAGCTTATTATTTTGCTTGGCCTGGATCCTCTCAGTGACTCAGTAAGAGACATGTTGATCTGTGTAAAGACGACGGGGTCATGTATCACAGGCACTTGGGTCCTGTCTCTGAGTTCAAAACCAGATCAAGACCTAATCTGCAAAGTTTTAGGGAATTTTTCTATGATGCATTCTAGACGGCCCCATGTCCCAGGAAGTGACATCTCCCCCTGTTACCCCCTTGTCTATAGCTTAGAATACATATAGTATCTATACATTAAACATGTGTAAACTCAGTATAATCCATTACTGGTATCTCTATCTCTAGAAACAAGAATATTATTATGAATGAGTTTGTGAATATACGGATATAGCTACGAAAAGTGCCCAAAGGGAATACCATATGAGCGAGCTCCAGCCAGACCTTATTAATAGAGAACATGTCAGACCGTGACCCTTAAAGAACAAGGCCCAAACACCGGGGACCACGTACCATGACCTCTCAATACAACACATTGTAGCTTGGGGCTCAGCTGAGATTATCATCTAAATTCTGGCGATTCCACCATAGCCAAGTACTCCATTAATATATTGTAGTAATACTGTATAATATTAACCTATGAACCCAATGATTCTGGTTTTGATTTGTTTTAAATGATTCCAATCTAATGACCCAAAGTGCATTTACCCCCAAATTACTGAATAATAGTAACAACCTCATAAACAGAGCAGAAGGGGCCCATGGCGTTAATCGGAATGGGGCCTTCTGCTTTTCATGTCATTGTCCAAGGCCAATCCATTGTGTTTGTTTTTAGTAGCAGTGGGACTGTGAAATATATTCCAGGATTGTAGCTTCTCCAAGTCCACTAAGAGTGTGTCATCACACTGCTGTGCTCTGTTCTCTTTGCAGCCAGAGCAATATATGGTCTCTGGAGCTTTGACCATTCAGTATTACAGTGTTAGGTATTGTTCCTGGAGAGATGTGTAATGGTTTTATAAGCAGCAGGACTGTGGCATATGGTTTTATATTCCAGGATTGTAGCTTTTTGGGGGGGTGTCCTCACACTGCTGAGCTCTTAGCTCTCTGGATTTAACTGCTCCTAAGCTCCTCCCCCCAGAGATAAGATCACTGCAGTGTGAGGACACACTGTAATCCTGCAATACAAATTGTATTGTATTTTATTATGTCAACATATAATATATACAGGCAGTGCCCGGGTTACATACAATATCGGTTCTGTACGTACACTCACCGGCCACTTTATTAGGTACACCATGCTTCGTGGCATAGACACAACAAGGTGCTGGAAGCTCCTCAGAGATTTTGGTCCATATTGACATGATGGCATCACACAGTTGCCGCAGATTTGTCGGCTGCACATCCATGATGCGGATCTCCCATTCCACCACATCCCAAAGATGCTCTATTGGATTGAGATCTGGTGACTGTGGAGGCCATTTGAGTCCAGTGACCTCATTGTCATGTTCAAGAAACCAGTCTGAGATGCTTCCAGCTTTATGACATGGCGCATTATCCTGCTGAAAGTAGCCATCAGATGTTACAGGGTACATTGTGCTCATAAAGGGATGGACATGGGCAGCAACAATACTCAGGTAGGCTGTGGCGTTGTACCAAGGGGCCCAAAGAGTGCCAAGAAAATATTCCCCACACCATGACACCACCACCACAAGCCTGAGCCGCTGATACAAGGCAGGATGGATCCATGCTTTCATGTTGTTGACGCCAAATTCTGACCCTACCATCCGAATGTCGCAGCAGAAATCGAGACTCATCAGACCAGGCAACGTTTTTCCAATCTTCTACTGTCCAATTTCGATGAGCTTGTGCAAATTGTAGCCTCAGTTTCCTGTTCTTAGCTGAAAGGAGTGGCACCCGGTGTGGTCTTCTGCTGCTGTAGCCCATCTGCCTCAAAGTTCGACGTACTGTGCGTTCAGAGATGCTCTTCTGCCTACCTTGGTTGTAACGGGTGGCGATTTGAGTCACTGTTGCCTTTCTATCAGCTCGAACCAGTCTGCCCATTCTCCTCTGACCTCTGGCATCAACAAGGCATTTCCGCCCACAGAACTGCCGCTCACTGGATGTTTTTTCTTTTTCGGACCATTCTCTGTAAACCCTAGAGATGGTTGTGCGTGAAAATCCCAGTAGATCCGCAGTTTCTGAAATACTCAGACCAGCCCTTCTGGCACCAACAACCATGCCACGTTCAAAGGCCTCAAATCACCTTTCTTCCCCATACTGATGCTCGGGAGAACTGCAGGAGATTGTCTTGACCATGTCTACATGCCTAAATGCACCGCCATGTGATTGGCTGATTAGAATTTAAGTGTTAATGAGCAGTTGGACAGGTGTACCTAATAAAGTGACCGGTGAGTGTAAGTTGAATTTGTATCTAAGTCGGAACTGTATATTTTATTATTGTAGCTCCAGACAAAATTTTTTGGATTGGACTTTAAAAATGTTGGATTGTCATAAGAACCAGGATTAACATAAAATCTTCACAGCAGACACCTTTAATAACTGTTGCAGCTGATTATTGTAGCCTAAGGCTAAAGTACAATAAATTACCAACATCCAGAGGTCCGTTTGTAACTAGGGGTCGTCTGTAAATCGGGTGTTCTTAAGTAGGGGACCGGCTGTACTAGATTTTACCCAACTTTCCGAGAAGCAGAACATCTGATGATCATTACCTATATGCTGCTCCTATTGGTATTGGCCAATAGTTGTCACTAGATGTATTTGTGGAAATCTGGTCTCTGACTATGTCACAGCTTGTATCGTCTGAGAAGTAGCGACCCATGAATAGAACACGCAGCTGACTGAACAGCTGAATTATTAAGCCACAATCCTCAGGAACTCGATACCGCAGCAAAACACTGGAAACGGAAAATACAGCGATCAATGATTACAAGATACACAGGGAACGGCTTCTATCATAATGTCCTCCTATATACAGGCAGTCCCCGGGTTACGTACAAGATAGGTTCTGCAGGTTTGTTCTTAAGTTGAGTTTGTATGTAAGTCGGAATTGTATATTTTATAATTGTAACACCAGACAAATTTTTTTTGGTCTCTGTGACAATTGGATTTTAAAAAGTTGGTTTGTCATAAGAACCGGGAGTAATACTAAAGCTTCATTACAGACACCTGTGATAACTGTAACAGCTGATCATTGTAGTCTAGGACTAAAGTACAGGAAATTACCAACATCCAGAGGTCCGTTTGTAACTAGGGGTCGTCTGTAAGTCGGGTGTTCTTAAGTAGGGGATCGCCTGTATCTACCTGTCACACATAGCACACGACTCACAATGACTCGCACCAGTTTACCTGGAAAGTGACTTTTTTTTAAGAACTAGACCAATTTGGGACTGGTATATTTTATAATTGTAGCTCCAGGCTATAGATTGGATAGAATTTCCACATTTTTGTGCTGTAATGGGACCAAGGATTATCAATAAACCTCATTACAGACACTTTACAGCTGATCATTGCAGTCTGGGACTAGAGTAACATCCAGAGAGCTTCACCAGAGGTCACAGGGGGCAAAGAGGTCCGTCTGTAACTAGGGGTCGTCTGTAAGTCGAGTGTCCTTAAGTCGGCGGCCACCTGTATACTGTATTCAATATATAACCTATCCCTACATAAAAAGCAGTAAATATAACATTGCAATGATTCAATGAAAATATTGCATAACTTTTTATTGATTGGGAGGGGAGCTCAATTTTTTTTAACGAGAGATAGTTAGAGGGCCGGATGTGGCCCCGGGCCGTACAATGCCCAGGTTTGCCCTACATTACACTACATTATACCATTATACTTAATAATAATTCCTTTATTATAGCGCTATTATATATCGCTGCACAGAGTTTGCCAAATCAGTCCATTTCCCCAATGGGGCTCACAATCTAATCAACCTACCAGTATGTATTGGAGTGTGGGAGGAAACCGGAGGACCCAGAGGAAATCCACACAAACACGGAGAGAACATACAAACTCTTTCTTACTTCTACACTTTCCCACCATTATTATACATTACATCCATGGCTACGGGAGAGCATTGTGTTTGTTACTTTGTGTTCTGTCATATAACTTTATGACTATAATAAAATTGTACATGTTTGATGCTAAATATGTCCTTGTATTTCTCGTATGACACACGGCGGTTTTACATAAGCCAGAGCAAGCGCGGAGGAATGTGCTATCATTGGCGGTAATATATGCGCACATTATATACTAAAGTCATGGATGGACGTCAGTGTAGATAGGATTATGTAACATCGCTGTGATACATTGAGGACTGTGACATAGAGGTGAAAGTTCTGGGGATCCTTTTTATGTGCACTTCATGTATGTGCCTTGCAGCGCCGGGGCTCCTGGGTTCAAGTCCCAGGGTCAACATCTGCAAAGAGTTTGTATGTTCTCTCCGTGTTTGCATGGGTTTCCTCCGGGTCCTCCGGTTTCCTCCCACACTCCAAATACAAACTAGTAGGTTGTTTAGATTGTGACCCCCATTCGGCTTTGTGCAGTGCTGCATAATCTGTAGGCGCTATATAAATAAAGAATTATTATTACTGTGCCAGGAAGGCTCCTTACACTTATATAAAGCAGAACCTATTTACCCTCTGACATAGGTGTAGGAGGGTCTGGTTTTGTAGTCAATCTAATTCCTTCCAAAAAATGTACGTACCTCTTACTGTCAGGAAGTGGAAAAGTAGAGGGGAAGAGGGATGTATGTATTATATAGCAAACACCTCCAACCTACTAATCACAGCCGCTGACCCCTCAGATACTGTGGTCGATCATATCCTCAGCATCTAGGTAGTCGGGTGCACGGGAAGCAAAAAACTATTAGATATCCTCAAATTCTGAAATTGTCAAATATACTGTATTAAATGGTAAGAATATTTATCCCAGGAAAAAAAACAAAAATCAAAAATTTGTAATAATTAAAAAAAAAATAATAATAAAAACAATTAAGGTAAAATACTTTTTTTATGACTCTTGATGAAGAGCAGCGGTGAGGCTATCATAAATATCCCCTTTTATGTTTATGTTCTGAATTGAAAGACCCAGAACTTGTTTCCCAATCCATCCATGGAGCTTAGTGAGGACTTGTCTTTTGTGGGATGACTTTTAGTTTTCATTGGTGCCTTTTGATGTCTTTTAATACAGCTTTTTTTTTTTTTAGAAGTGTCAACATCAAAAGTAATTCCACTTATGTTTAGTTTTTCATTTTTATTATTATTATATTGTTTTTTTTACAATTTAAATTAGAAAACTTTGAATTGGTGAAAAAACTTTTATTTCACCTTCCTCAATAGGGGCCTTAAGCATGTGATCCTTTGATTGTTTATACATGGCAATACGATACTTCAGTATTGCGCCATATAATGTCAGAATGTCGCCGATCTTTTAGGGATAACAATGTAGCTGGAACCTAGAGGCCACTGTTAGGCCCTGTTGTTGTTAGAGGGGTCCAATGGGGTAAATGTCTCTCAGATAATTTGCATCATTTGCACATACAGACAGTCCCCGGGTTACGTACAGGATAGGTTCTTTAGGTTTGTTCTTAAGTTGAATTTGTATGTAAGTCGGAACTGTATAGTTTATAATTGTAGCTCCAGGCAAATTTTTTTTTTGGTCCCAGTGACATTTGGATTTTTTTGCTGTAATGGGGAGATCTTCACCAGAGGTCACAGGGGGCAGAGGGGTCCGTCTGTAACTAGGGGTCGTCTGTAAGTCGGGTGTCCTTAAGTAGGGGAACGCCTGTGTTTAATAAGCTGGACATGTCTGGAAAGGTGACAGGTCTCTATAAGCAGATGGTTGGCTTTTGCTTCAATGTAAGTAATTACAATAGCAGGAGTGCAGTCAGGACATGGCTTCCGGAAATATCCGGATAATTCTCCCACATCAACAGTTGTACATATAAAGCCATTAGATGAAGTACAGTCACTCCATAAATAAGAGACTCTGTCAGACCCATGCTCTGTGTGATGTCGGTCACTTAAGGATTTGGCTTCCATTATTGCGTTGCAATGTATACACATACATTCCTAGCGAAGACACATGAGTCTGCATGAGAGCTGTGTACATAAAACCCTCCAATAGGCCCTTCAATAGGACTTTCTGCCTAATTTTATGTCCTGTCCAGTCCATTTAGGTTCCATGAAGTCTAGTGATGTGTATGTTACCGATGATCAGAGATGGTTAGAACCCAAAAACATCATTGGTGCAATCTGGAGGAGCTGCAAGGGGACCCAAGGAGTTTTTTTTTTTTTTTTTAAATCGCTTTATTGGCACAGAAATGAAACGGTGCAACATCACAAAACAAGGATCATTAGCTGAGGTACATCAGATATAACAACATATATCTTTACACAATCATTTGTCATGTGTGATAACATCTGCACAAAAACAGCGATCCAGTAAACCCCTCCCCAACCCATACATAGAACAGTAACCAACCTGGTCGAGAGGTGTCAAGAGATAAATGGAGTCAAAGAAAAGGTAGTAACAATGGATAGGCAACAAGGTAACCCACCACCCTATTTCTGGAAAGCAAGGAATCCCTCCTGTCGACAGTGCACCGAGGAGTGCAGGAAGGGTGCCCAACTGTAATATGTAAAATTATAATAATATGACCTCCATCGAGTATTGCATTCACTGAAAAGGGACTAGAGACTCTCTGCAAACATTAAAAAGAGTATCTGGGGAAGTGCACCAAGAGCCCCACACTTTTCGGAACTTATCCGGGCAGCCGCGATGTTTGTACACTATATTCTCGTAAGTCAGATTAACTAGTTTCTTCCACTGAGAGACAGTAGGAGAGCGATCAGCCATCCAGCGTATGGCAATGGCCTTACGGGCCAAAAACAGAGCTTCCTTCAAGAAAATAGCTTCATAATGGGACCAGTCATCCTCCCGGGTAATTCCCAACAGGCATAGGGCCGGCGAGGTAGGGACCAGTTTATTCAGTATAGCAGACAGCAGAGAAACTACTTCTCTCCAGAATACGGCTTTGTAATCGCAAGTCCATATTAGGTGGATGAAATCTGCCCTGTCCACATGACATCTGTGACATCTAGAGTTCGGCAATCTATGCATATGAAACAGTCTGACTGGAGTGATATAGCATTGATGGATGATGAACAACTGAATTAGTTGACCCAAGGAGTTTTTAGCACGGGCCACAGATATGTACAAATATAGATGTATTTTGGAAAGACATAATAATTAATATGTCTTTTCTATCAAGGCAGTTTAGATACAGCAGCTCAGCTCTTTGTAAGGTGGATGCCTATATAACGACAGCTTGGATACAGCAGCTCGGCTCTATGTAAGGTGGATGCCTATATAATGACAGCTTGGATACAGCAGCTCAGCTCTATGTAAGGTGGATGCCTATATAATGACAGCTTGGATACAGTAGCTCAGCTCTGGCAAGGTGGATGCTTAAAGGAAACCTACCATTTGTTTTTATGCATCGTGAAGCAAACATACCTTGAGAATGCTGTAGCGACACTGATGCAGAAACTTATATCTTGTTTAATCCCTGAAATGAGTGTTTTACTCAAAAAACAATTATAAAATTTAGGACCTTGGGAAAGCTGGGTGCAGGCTGGCTGCTGTGCATAAACACATTACTTCCACATACACAGGAGCTGCCTGAAGTGTCTAGACAGGACTAATAAACCTGAGCTGGATGACTCATACACATTAGCTGGGGGATGGTGCAGCGATTGATTACTTCTGCCTGTCAGGGACAACACAGTGATGTTGTATTCTCGGCTTATGCTGGGCAGGACAAGGCTGGAAAAGTGTATAATTAGGGTGAGGAGAGCACAGGGGCAGCCACAGGAGCAACAGAGCCTCATTGTCATAATTTTATAATAGTTTTTTCAGTATAGCTACAGTATTCTCAAGGTATGTTTGGTTCATAATACATAAAAGCAAATGGTAGATTTCTTTTAAGTAATAGCAGCTCATCTCTATGTATTGTAGATTTCTCTATAATATTGTATAACTACCAGCAGTACATAGTGAGTAGTAAAAATGCTTCAGTTACATACACGGTCTTCTCTGAATGTAGTGAGAATGGAATATAAGGAGAACAATGTAACTCCTGCAGCTGCATATTTCTCTGTAGCTTCGCTTACTCAACTATATACTGACCTACTGCTGCTTCTGACATTAAATGGTTAAAAATGTCCTAAGGGGATGAGGCTTATGTGTGGCAGCTTGTGTCATAAATCTCACTGCACAAGGTAATGTTGCAGGATTTAGAATACTTAAATTGCTAGTCAGAAGAGATGAAAGTTTTGCACCGGACTTTGGGGTATTATCAGAGTGATTAATGTGTGTGTATTAGTGTGTCCATTATTTGTAGCATTGATTTGATGTGTATGAATCTTTTTTGAATGGACCAGGGGGCTCATACCAAGTTATTGCCCCTGCTCTAAGTGACCGGCCCCTTATGAATGGAAACTTTCCATGTAACTTTTATGTAACCATTTGTTGATCTTCTGATGGGTCATGTGTGGTGCCAGCTTCTGTGCCCATGTCGTCACGCTGTAGTGTGCCCGCACCTGCTGCTGTTAATCTCCCGGGGTTACACCATCACCCGCTCTCTCCAGGACACTTTTATTATGATCCTCTGTCTCCAGCTCTGTGTAAACTCACCCTGACAGACAGAAAACATGAGGCTTCTTAAAGGCAACCTTCCTGCAGAACTGTTAGGAAACATATTAGCACAAATCAAGGTTAAAGTCTCATGGGATCTCTGACTGCTTCAGAACTACAACTCCCATCATGCAGGGATTTGGGGTAAAAATTACTTTTTCTAATTTTGACTTATGACAAGGAAAGTATTAATCTGTCCCTGCAGCGCCACCGCAGGTGACAGAAAGTATTGCAGCCTGCCCATTCACATAAATGGGTCTGGGTGATGCAGGATGGGACAAGTCCTCCAGATGAGAGGTGCTGTGTAACACTCTCACCTCTGATCTGTGATGACTGTCCTGAACAGAGACCCCCATGACTCCCTCTATTAACTGAGATGTGTTGAGTTTTCCCAACAACCAATGTATTTTGAATGTTAATAGGGCATTTACATTAATTATACTTAAAATATATAAAATTATATGAATGCTTTACTATAGTCCCAGGCTGCACTGACCAGCTGTAAGGTGTCTGTAATGAAGCTTTATTGAGAATCCTTGGTCCCATTACAGCAAAAAATGTTTAACTCCAATTGTCACTGGGGCCAAAATTTTTTTTTTTGGTCTGGATCTACAATTATAAAATATACAGTTTCGACTTACATACAAATTCAACTTAAGAACAAACCTCCGGACCCTATCTTGTATGTAACCTGTATATATACATATATATAGTAAGCATTATATTCTAGAATCATGTGTCCCTCAGTATCTTTGCTCATGTGGGCTTAAAGGGGTTGTCCGAGTTTTGAAAAAAAACTATATGTAGACTGGAGCGGGCTGCCTAAAACAATAAAGATGTACTTACCTTCCGGTGCCCTCCGGTATCCAGCGCTGCTGTCGCTCCGGTCCGGGTGCCATGTAAACAAACATGGCCACCGGAGCAGCGATGCATTCAGCTTCCGGCCGGACCCGACAACCTTTCGGCCCCCATACACAATGCTGTATATAGGGACGGATAGGCGTACCCGGCCACGGCCACTAAAAAAAACCCTTTTCATACACTCATATTATATATGTCGCCCTAGTTGGCTCTGATCACATGAGATCAAAGCATTTCTCCATGGAGGATGAGGAGGAATAGAAGTCTATAGAGGCATGTTGTGATTTCATGTGATCAGATACATACATGGGGTAGATTTTGCAAATGTTAGTGGGTAAAGGACCTTAGCTGACATCACCCTGGTCACATGACATGAAGTGCTGAATGGTAAGAAGGAAGAGAAAAAAAAAGGAGCAATGGGTCATAGGGAGGAGTAGAGTTGAATAAGGATTGTATTGTATTGTATAATATATTGTATTGAATAAGGATTGGATTGTATACCAGGTAATGTAACAATGTTGATTTTATGGGGATGTGAGGGAAACAATTTAGATAAAAGAAAAGTGGCATTTAGTTACTAAGGCTTTTGTGGTGACAGGTTCCCTTTAAGCCTCCTGTTACTTCAGTTGAAAAAAAAACAGTAGTTAGTATCCAACTATCTGCTTAAATAACAAAAGGCCTAATAAAAAGGTTAAAAAAATGGATATTAAAGATCACCATTATAAATTTATTGGCAATTGAATGGATCTGTTAGATTTCTGTTAGTAACATTTATAAAATGGTAGATAATAACGGAAGCCTGAACGCAGGTGTGAACAGGTCTCTACAGGTATCTGTCATATGTACTGCCACATACAGATAGAAAACAAATGCAAAGATGACTGCTCTCATCTGTAACTATGGAAGATTTCAGCAGATAGATCTTCACACATCCAGGAAATCAAGATGATCAAGAGGAAGCCCAAATAACTCTGCTACATGTGAAGACGCAAGTATTATAAATGCCCCCTGGTAGGTGGGAGACTACAAGTTACTCCTCTGGACGTTGCAGATCTGGAGTAAAGGTTGCAGAGACTCTCAAGGCTTCATGGGTTTAGCAGATGTACTCAGCACTGTACGTCTTGTGGTTACAGCGTCTATAAATACATGAAAAAGAACCTTAATTCCTTCTTCATCTGTTGGAGCAGAGAGTTTATCTTAAAGGAGGCTCCTGGATATCAGCAGCGTCCCCTGACCATAATAACAGGGCAGTATTACTATTATTAGTGTATTATGTCATCCAGGTGTTGTAGGTGTCATGTAATCATCCAAACAATGAATCACTCCAATTCTCAGCTGACGTTCTGACTGCCGTGCAATGTTGTGACATCCTAAGCTGAATCGCACTGGATGTAAAATAGGTCATTGCAGATAGAGGAGAATTGTATGGGAATGGTAATCCTTGTATTCCACATATCATCTCCTCTTCTCTCTTGTATTCTTTCTTCTTCTCTTCCTCTTCTCTTCTGCTCACTCCTTCATTAAGTTATTCTCTCTCTTCCTGTCTCATTTCTGTCCCAGTAGAGGAAGCATTAAACTCACCCACATCGCCCCCAGCCAGAGCCGGGACCCTGTGTACCCCCAGCCAGAGCCGGTGACAGCAGTTCCCCCATGACAGCAGTTCCCCCATGACAGCAGTTCCTCACTCATAGCAGTTCTTCACTGACAGCAGTTCCCCCATGACAGCAAGTTCCCCATGACAGCAGTTCCCCATGACAGCAGTTCCCCATGACAGCAGTTCCCCCATGACAGCAGTTCCCCCATGACCCTATGTACAGGAATATAACTACTATAATACTGCCCCTATGTACAGGAATATAACTACTATAATACTGCCCCCTATGTACAGGAATATAACTACTATAATACTGCCCCCTATGTACAAGAATAGAACTACTATAATACTGCCCCCTATGTACAATAGATTCTGCATTTACTATGTTGTACAGATTATCCTCAGGGTCAGGACTATGTGTCCGTGTGGTGTTTGTGACACAATGTACAGGACGCTGTCACCATAGAGCAGCAGTAAACCTCATGTGAATCAGCAGTACGCTGTATTGTTCCCTGCCTGTAATTATTTGCTAATTTTATTGACCTTGTAAAACTGAGTGAAATGATTGCAGATTTGTGAAATGTCACATGGTTGGAGGTTATGTAATGACTTCATTGTTGTGTCACCTAGGGAGAGGATCAGAACAAGGAGATACCATTACCATGAGACAAATCTCTATAAGATGGAGCTTCACATTTAAAGGGTTGTCCTGTCTAGAAAACACTTCCAAATGCATCCCGATTATCGTTCTGATATTGAATCTCTTTTTGATCACAGTAAATGAATCTGAGTTGTAATACTGCACACAACCTGCGGATAGGGGTGGCGCTGTTTCTGTAAAGAAAAAATACAGTGCAAATACGGTGACTGGTGATGTTGGTGTTGGTGACATTTATCGCCACCTTGTTCTCAGTCATGTGACTTACGGTAATAGTAGATTAACTGTATTTTGGGTTCCCACAATGCCCTGCTTTATGAAGACAGATTTTATACGTATCTGTGAATCACATTCTTACCGATTGGAAATAAATATAAGTTTTACCCCTTGGGCACCCTTTAGCTTTCCTTCTATCTGTCTTGTCTGGTTCCAGAATTTAAGGCCTGTCCCTAATCTTAGTGGGATCACCCAATATAGGGTGGGATTTCATATGACCACCCATTATCCTTCTGGGACATTCCCTAATTCCCAGCAATTGTCCATAGAAGAGATTATCCAGGTACATTATGAACAGTTAGTAAGTGTGGAATGGAGGTCTTCATATCTCAGGCCTATGCTAGAAGGGGGCGATGGAGGACATCCCCAATACTTCCACATCCCCTCTATGGCAGAGCTGAGCGGGAGAACCGACTTATGTTTTTGAATGTAGAAGCATAACCCCCATTTACCAGATCCTAATAAATGATATATAACAATGTTATTAGACAGTATAATAATTAGTCGATTACACAAGCAGATTACAGGCAGTCCCCTACTTAAGAACACCCAACTTACAGGCAACCCCTAGTTACAAACGGACCTCTGGATGTTGGTAATTACTGTACTTAAGCCCTAGGCTACAATAATCAGCTATAACAGTTATTACAGGTGTCTGCAATTAAGATTTATTGTTAATCCTGGTTCTTATAACAACCCAACATTTTTAAAATCCAATTGTCACAGAGACCAAACAAATTTTGACTCGGGTTACAATTATAAAGTATACAGTTCCAACTTACATACAAATTCAACTTAAGAACAAACCTACAGACCCTATCTTGTACGTAACCCGGGGACTGCCTGTATTACGTTCCATAGATGCGCCAATTAATTAGCAGTATCTCTTTCTGGATGATAAATTTGTTGCATATGTAATCAATTTTGCCTCACATTATACCTCCTCTGCAGACCATTTTAAGCCACACCCCTTTCTATAAAAAGCACTGCCCATGTTCATCTTAGCCACACCCCTTTCTACATAAAAAGCGCTGCCCATGTTCATCTAAGCCACATCCCTTTTTGATAAACTCTGCCCCCCTTCTGCTAGGCCACACCCTTTTGTCAAACAGTGTGTAAATATTATTTTTGAAATCGGCACACAATGGGGGGGGGGATTCATTAATGTGTCGCATGGTCCGACAGTGCAGACCTTGACAACGCTAGTCTAGTGCTGATTCATTGTCAACCTGTCCAGTTCTACTTTTAGACCTGCTTGAAGCTGGTCTAAACTGTGCGACACAATTGGAACCCCCTGCAAATTTTTGGCCACATAGCCCCTCTATTCCAGAGACCCCGCCCCATTTTCGAGGCCACGCCCCCTCCTGTCGAGTCAGAAAAGGGGCAAAAAAAACCTAAAAATATATAATAATTACGAGACCTGGAGGTTAATCTTGATGGCTACAAATGAAGACAATCGATTCTACCAGAAAACAAAATAAATATTTTTATTAGAAACACATTATACATAATTATGCAATTTGTAAATCTGTTGATCCAGAATAAGAAAAACCAAAAATTTAAAAATGTTCACAAAGGCAAATCCTGGCAACTGAGATACTTCTTCTAAATTGTGAGATCCGTATCGTACAAGTTGTAGTAGGTAACATAATCTGTGGTGGTCAGTGTCTGATGACCACCTGCTTAGTACAGGCCGCTATGTGTCTCAAAGTTTTTGATCCCTACTAACAGCTTAGTAGTATTGCTATCATTGCTTCAGTGTATCTTTAATTTAAAAAAAGTGAGATGTGTCTCCATGGTAACAGACTACAAATAAAACCTGTGTAGTCTGACCCTAAATATTTTGTTACTTTCTTGTAGCTTCCCTGTTTTTTCTACTATGGGTAGCTTACTAGTAATAAACTCAAGGTGAGGAGAAACATGTGACTGTGATGGAGCCATTGACCTTGTTCCCTGGTGGACATTAGGGTGACTTCCCTGGTAGAACCCACGGAGCAATATGGACTCTCCCTAGCCTTGGCATAGAGAGTGGATTAACCCATGACTATTGGATTGGTGTATTGGGAAAGATTTGTCCGGCTCTCAATAATGAAGGTAGTCCCATGCCCTTTGCCCATGAGTGGTAGGGTGGTCCTTTCCTAGAGGAACTGTAAAATTCGGTATTGGAAAGTTCCCCAAGTTGTTATAGGGTCCTGATCCTGGATTACACAATACAGAACTCTATTTTATTTAAACACAGTGCATGTGTCCCATGTATCGCATGTATCGCAAGTATTCTTGGACCATACCACCTGACAGCACTCCATCTTGGCCCCAATCATAATTGTGTAGGTAAACACTGTAGAGTAAGACAGCCATGGTCAAATAATCTATGAGGCAGCTTCCCCACTGAGGTCCACGTATCGGTCTCCGGGTCGTAGCAGTCAAAGGAATCCGAGTCCTCAATGGTATTGTCCACCGTCAGGTAACGGCCTCCTGTTACATAGACTTTGTTCTGCAGGACGGTGGCCCCATGGTGCATTCTTCTGTCCTTCATGTCGGCACATTTGACAAACGTGTTTTTCATCATATCATAGGCAATTATTCTCCTGGTGTAACCTGAAACCAAAAAAGTTGTGAGATTACTTTTATGGGAACACCCAAAACTATTGTTAACCTGTCCATAGTTTATTGGTGGGAGCCAGAAGAACGCAACTCTGTCTGTAGTGTAACCTTCTCACCCACAGGAAAGATGGTTTCACCATCACAATAGACTGGATTCTTCACTGTTAGAAATTATGGAAATTCACTGTTAGAGCAGTGAAATTATGGAAGTTGCTACTACAGAATTTCGAGACTGGACAAGTTCAGCAGGTGCCTAAAAATATTTCTTGAAAGCAAAAATATTATGTTATGGAATTAGATTCTTGGAATGGGACGTTGCTCCAAGGATTTTTTCTAACTGCCAGAAGGGACCCCTGTGGTCCCACTGGAATCAGCGCTATGGTCCCTCTATGGTCCCACTGGAATCAGCGCTATGGTCTCACTGGAATCAGCGCTATAGGGTCCTTTGTATTCCTCACTACCATAGGGTCATAGGTTGGACTTCATGGATCAACGTACTTGGTAAACCTTATCTACTACAATAGTATTGAGGGGCCAAAAGACCAATCCTTAGCAACTGCATGAAGAACCTACCTCCAATTATTATAATCTTCTCTCCAACCACAACGGCGGGGGCGCAAACATTTTTGACCATTCTTGTCTCCATCCTGAACCACATGTCTCTGTAAACATGATAAACCTAAAACATAAGAAGGAGAAGAAGTTAAGGTTCATCTTGATGGTGTCCTACAGAAATACATTCCAAGAGCCTCAATCGTGGTGGGAAAGTCTTAAAATCGAACCACGAGGAGGTAGGCTGAAAATTATGAAAATTTGCTCCGAGAATAGGCATTTTCATCTCAGACATGGAATGTAAATGACCCAATGGCTCTATAAACTCTGGGAACAGTACAATAAGAGATGTTAGGTCTATTACTTCTGGCTTCTGTGGTATCAGTGCAGGTCCACCAATTGTCTTTATTCTTCACCTACAGATTTCTCTCCTCTCGTCAGACAAAAGGGATACTAGCACAGAAGAAATCTTAGCAGAATCAATTGTTTTCTGTTTTCTGAGTTTTCAATAGTCCTTTCTTTCCCAAGAACAATCCATGGGCACACATGCACATTGTTCTAGTCCTCTACCGCTCAAGGCACAACTCCCACATACAACAGTAAAGAAAATGTGTAATATTCTGCCAGGTTCACAGAACAGTACAGAGGATTTAGCCAACCACGTAGTAGGACAGGGGTTTTAAATCTGGGGGCCACATCAGCCTTGTCGTTGCCCTAAAAGGGCCACATGTTATATTGTTACTGTATAAATGAATCTACTCAAGCTTTTTAGTGTTTAGACATAATAAGGCAACCACAAAGCTCAACCGAAGACACTGGCATGACTACTAGCCAGTAGTAGCCAGTAGTCACAGTGCCAGCACGTCATAGCCAGTAGTCACAGTGCCCCCACACGGTAGCCAGCAGTCACAGTGCCCCCACACGGTAGCCAGCAGTCACAGTGCCCCCACACGGTAGCCAGCAGTCACAGTGCCCCCACACGGTAGCCAATAGTCACAGTGCCCCTCCTAGTGGTAGCCAGTAGTCACAGTTCCCCTACACGGTAGCCAGCAGTCACAGTGCCCCCACACAGTAGGCAATAGTCACAGTGTGCCTCCTTGTGTTAGCCAATAGTCACAGTGCTACCACACGGTAGCCAGTAGATACAGTGCCACCACCCTTCCCCTATGCTGGTCTCCCAACTAGCGGAACATAGGGGCAGGGAGACAGGCCAGATAACACAAGGTCACGGGCCTTGTCATTTGTAAAGACACTCTCTCTGCAGCCTCTAAACCTGACTCATCTCAGATAAAATATGACTTCTCTTCCCTGCGCATTTTCACGTGCCTTTGGAGGAGATTTTTTTTGTAAGTAAATGTGAGATTTCACATAAAATAGGAATTCTATATAGGACATTTCATAACCTACATAATGTGGATGTTACTTTAATGGGGTAAAATCTGGTGACAGATTCCCTTTAACGATCAGACTACAGATATTATGTTTGTAGTCTGTTTCTATGGAGACTCATTGGCTTATTGTAAGAACCATAGACACAAAAGAGGAGAGCATGTTCAAAAAAAGAAGTATTGCTAAGTTGTTTTATGTTTCAAGGTTGATGATATATCCTGTAAACTAAGTCTAAATAGCTTAGTGACAACAATGCCACAAATATGTAGCATACTCTTCCATTGGATCCACTGATGATCCTAGACAAAGGAATAGGGACTGGCATTAGTAATTGGATTTAGGATCTGGCCTGACCGGTAGAAATTTTATAAATTACCTGGATAAGTCGGACTGGATTCTGCATCACATCTTCTCCACCAAAAAGATATATCCTTTCATCTTTGGAGGCTACAGCTGGATGAAGGACGGCGACCGGCATACTAGCCATTGCCTGCCAGGAGTTATAGATGCTGTCAAATCTCTCCACTGAGTTAAGAATTTGTTGCTTTGCTCCAATTCCTCCTATGGAGAAGATATAGTTCCTATAGACTATACTCCGGTGAGAGTATCTCGGGACAAGCATGGGTTCTCCTTTGCACCAATGGTTTAATTTGAGGGACAGAATGTAAACACTTGGGGTGACAATGTTTTCCTTGTTGCCAATGGATAATCCACCTAGGACATATACATTGCCATGTAACCCGACTGCAGAAGCCTTGTGTAGACGTGATGGGAGCTTGGCAAGCCTTAACCACTGGTTGGTTTTCTCATTGTACAACAAGACGTCTCTGGTGGTCTGTTGGTTGTCCTTCCGGCCACCTACATTGATGAGGAACTCTTGATGAGAAAATCGCCGTGGGACATGACACATGGGCTTCACATCGGGGGAGATGGTTGTGTTATGAGCAAGTAACATTCTACATGCTGAATCTAACATTCTCCGACAAGCCACCGAAGACTGTATGAGAGGGTCATTGGCAATGAAATGGAAAAGGAAAGTTGGATGGACATACTGGAGTCTGACTTTTTGAAACAATTCATGTATATAGCGTCTTCGGCCTTGGACGTCATGTCTCACCCAGGTCATCAGAGCCTCAAATACTTGTTCTTCTTCACCACAGAGGTCATCGTCTCCTATGTAGGTCACCAGTTCAGAGAAACCAAGATCCTTCAGGTCTTCCGAAATGGAGACATCTTTAAAATATTGCAAGGCCATTTGTCTAGCCTTCTCTTTCAGATTGTTACAGCTGAAGAACTCAGAAAGACGGATCATACTCAAACAATTTTGAGGGGTCATTTGGTCCTGGAGAAATTTCGAGCAAATTGTCAATAGCTTTTCATACTGCAATAGGGAAGCTGCATGAATAAGGCTAAAGATGTTGTCCACCGTTATGAGGATCTCCCCGGTATAGACATAGACAATAATCTGGTGGAGAGTGTCTGAGTCAAAGCCCATCAGAAATACCTTGTCCTGGCTACTTTCCTTAAAATTGTTGCAGAACATTGCCTTGAAATATGGACTACTGGAGGCCAAGACGTTCCTATGACAAGGGAATTCATAGTCATCGCTACAGATGGTCACGTCAATGAGTAGTCTCGATTCTCTCAACTCGTTCAGCTGCCTCAGTAAGTCATTGGAGAAGTCTTCATCATGGAAGACTAAGGCTTCACTCTTTTTACCATCCATCACGTCCCAATTTTTCCAATCTGATTAGTTCTCAATCAATGAAACCCATAAACATGTGGAGGGTTGGAACCACATCAGAAGTCATAGTAGAGTAGAAGTCCTCCGACCTAGGACAAAGGTAGAGTTAGAAGTTTCATTCACTCTTTCATTAGGAACCATAAATCAAGGTCACAAAATATAAAAATTTGTATTTTACAATCCACTTTCTCAGGTTTCGGTAAATGCTGGAAGCCGGACATTTTCTGTTGACTTTACAAGAATAGTAGAAGTTTTATGAGGCAATTACAAATCTAAACTTTTGTGATTGTTAAAGTTGAAAGAGATCTGTGAGAAGGTCTGACCATGCAGCACTGCAGCCAGAGTTAGGTATTGTCCCTGGAGAGATGTGTAATCAGACCTTTGTGTATGTTGTTAGTAGCAGCAGGACTGTGAAATGTTAGGTATTGTCCCTGGAGACATGTCTAATAAGACCTTTGTGTATGTTGTTAGTAGCAGCAGGACTGTGAAATATGGATTTATATTCCAGGATTCTGGTTTCTCAGGTCGTGTCTTCAGACTGCTGTTCTCTCTGCTACTAGGGTTAGATATTGTACCTAGAGATCTACTGTCTTTAATCATATTTTTGTGTATGTGGTTAGTAGCAGCTGAACTGTAAAATACAGATTTATATTCTGGGATTGTAGCTTTATGAAGTGCACAGAGGATGTTTGGTCACACTGCTGTCTTTTTTGCTCTCTGTCACTAGTGTTAGTTATTGTCCCCGGAGAGATGTGTGATCTTACATCATTGTGTATGTTGCTAGTAGCAGCAGGACTGTTAAATATGGATTTATATTCAATACCTAACACTGTCTACAGAAGAGTAAAAATCCCTTTCACATGTAGCATAAGTTTAGTTTTTATCACAATCTGCAAAGTTCTGCATTAAATACACCTGTATGAAGACTTCTTGGGAAAGATACATAGGTGAGAAGTCAAGTAGGCTTAAGGCATATAGTGGAACATCTTATTCTTACCCAGTCTTATGTGCTTCTACATTAACCCTAACACCTTCAGGGCTAAAAGAAAATGAACATTTTTGTATTAAAAGTTTGTGTTTAATTTTAATATAATAAAATTCAAATGCACTAAATTCATATAACACAGTATCCACATTATCTACAAAAAATACTTTGTTACATTGCCACTATGCGCATGCGCCCATGGATCTCCGGCGCGCCAGTCAACCGCAACGGGGAAAAGTCAGAACAAGCAGGACATGCGGCCTCCTCTCTGGAACATCTAGAGACTACGGCAACCTACTCTGTAGACTAAGCAGGGGCGTAACTATAGGGGGTGCAGAGGTTGCGATCGCACCCGGGCCCAAGATGCTTAGGGGGCCCTTGTGGTGTCACTTTCCTATATGAGAAGACTATTACTATAAACCATACATTATAGTCGGGGGCCTGGCACAGACTTTGCACTGGGGCCCCTCAGCTTCTAGTTACGCCACTACGACTAAGCCGTGTAATCTGGCTAAGAGAATTATTCCAAAACGGTGGTGTGTGAGTGATGACATAACCGTGAGTATATCGGTTGAATCCCGGACACTACAAGGCTCCTGGATTACTAAATACACAGGATTAAGGACCAGGAGTCACAATTACAAAAAATATTTAAAGGGAACCTGTCATCAGGAGGAGGCCTTTTTCTGGCTCCCCCATGTCCCCATAGTGGACAGTGTGCGCATTGTCAAAGTGGTTTTATAATAAAACTGTCTAAAAATAAAGTTAGATCAAAGTGTCCCATGGGAGTGGCCAATGAGGAGCAGTATCCGCCCCCAACCTCGGGGAACGTCATGCGTCTTTTTCAAATTTTAAAAAACATCCATATCCCTCCTATTTCAGGGAGACGCATGACTGGTGCGGAGGGGGTTTCCTGGGGGGGAGTGGGGGCTATACTGCTTCTCACTGGCCACTCCCATGGGACACCGCTCTGCAGAGAAAAAGGTAAACTTTCATTTCACTTTTCTTTTTATCGGAAAAAGCCAATTTTCTGAAAAAAAAAAACACTTTGGCAATGTGCACAATATTCTCCATGGGGACATGGGGGAGTTAGACAAAGGGCTGCTGATGACAGGTTCCCTTTAATGTGTCAATTCAGGTCAAACATTGTGAAGAACGTACGATATAGAACATTTTTATTATAAGACTGTTCTTCTTTGTAATAATTGTATTCAGTATTCAATGTGGAAACAACAAATGGCATCTACACTTACATAGGAATAGGGATTTTAATATTAGGATTTTGCATTGTGTATATTTTTATATATATGTTTTGAGAAATATTGCATGCAATTAATGTATTGAAGATGTGTTTTATTGTATGAACATAATGCATCTGACTTTTATTACATTCTATTTGAACAAACGTATTATTGTACAAAACAAATACATTTACAAACCTCTCTTATTAGCGCCCACAACCTTTTATACAGAAGTCAGGTACAGGCGGTCCAGTACTTAAGAACACCCGACTTACAGACGACCCCTAGTTACAAACGGACCTCTGGTAATTGGTAATTTATTGTACTTTTTCACTGGTGTCTGTAATGAAGCTTTATTGTTATTCCTGGTTCTTATGACAACCCAACAATTTTAAAATCCAATTGTCACAGAGACCAAAAAAGTTCTGGCTGGGATTACAATGATAAAATATACAGTTCCAACTTACATACAAACTCAACTTATAGATACTGGGTGACGTCTTATGGAGGTCTGAGTTGTAGTAGACAAGGGAAAGGGAATAATAAGATAAGACGTTACTTGTATGTGGTCGGATGTTTCTTTATTGTACATATATATTTTCTGCAGAACAAGTTTGGAAAGTGGTACCTACCACTATACTGTGGTTATGTAGGTAATTGTATAGTGTATTTAGTATAGTGGTAAAGAGTCACTTCATGTTTATACTGTTCTGCCCATGATGGCACTTTGGTTTAGTGACATTGGGAGAGATGTAGAATCCAATGGGGGGTATTTATCAGCAAAACTATTCTAGTTGCGCATGAAAACCAATCAGAACTCAGCATTCACTTTATAAACAGCTGTGGGGAAATAAAAGCTGAGCTCTGATTGGTTCTCAAGGGCAACTAGAACAGTTCTGCTCTCAGACACTTCTGATAAATCCCCCATTGATTCTTGGCCTTGTATCCCCCCCGACTCATGACCTGATACCTCAGCCGCCATCCCTGGCCA
This sequence comes from Engystomops pustulosus, assembly GCA_019512145.1. Lineage (NCBI taxonomy): Eukaryota > Metazoa > Chordata > Amphibia > Anura > Leptodactylidae > Engystomops > Engystomops pustulosus. The sequence goes on from CM033645.1 coordinate 1,044,092, forward strand.
CCCTACATGTCCCAGGTGTGATTGCAGCGTCCCCTGACCCCCAACCAGCTCCTGGCACCCTAGGATCCCATCACCTTTTTATGTCTCTTTACTCCAGAATGTTCCGTAATGTTCTTCGCAGGATACTCTGTAATTCTGAGCCTTTGTGTTGCAAAATAATTTAGCACATGACTATCGAGCCCCCGAGCACTAAAAACCATGGGCCCCTTTCCAACTATTTTAGCTATGAGACACTTTAGTTGAGTAAACACCTTGTATTTGAGAAGCCGCTCAGACTCTATGCAAGTTTTCAAAATTGATTAAAAGGGAGTCAATAATATTTCCATTGTGGTCCAGGCAAGATGTAGACTATAAAATAATAGTAAATAACTAGTAATCCCAAGAGTTTGGTGTTGTATCCCTCAGAGATCTCAGCAGGGTCAGACTGACCGGTGTGTCCCTGATTGGCACTGACTCCACCCCCTGCTTTATCAGTTTGGGATTTCCATCCTAGCTGCGTCTTGTATGGACACAGATAGTGTTGAAATCAATGATGATGCAGAGAGTTGTGAGCTCTCCACATCATCTATGTGCTACAGGCGCTATATGATGATGTCATCGCCTGTCGGCCTCTTGTGCATAGCAGTAGAGAAAGGAGAGGAGCTGCGGGGGAACGTGGAAAGGTAAGTATCCGGTGTTTATTTTATATTTTTAAACACACTGCAAAGAGAAGCAGGGGCCACACTAACAGGGAGGAGAGGAATGGGGCCCACAATAAGAGTTTGAGATGAGGGGGCCACAAATGAGGGAGAAGATGAGGGGGGCCAACAAGACAATAAAAGAGGGAAATACCATGGGGCCCACAATAAGAGGGGGAAAATGAGGGGCCACAATATAAGGAGGCCCTAAATGTACAGGCGGCCCCCTACTTAAGAACACCTGACTTACATACAACCCCTAGTTACAAACGGACCTCTGGATGTTGATAATTTACTGTACTTTAGTCCTAGGCTACAATAATCAGCTATAACAGTTATCACAGGGGTCTGTAATGAAGATTTATTGTTAATCCTGGTTCTTATGACAATCCAACATTTTTAAGATCCAATTGTCACAGAGACCAAAAAATATTTGGCTGAGGTTACAATTATAATATATACAGTTCCAACTTACATACAAATTCAACTTAAGAACAAACCTACAGGGGCAACAAAAATCTATTTCACTGGTGGGCCCTAGGTACACCAGTCTGACCCTGGCTCTCAGGATTCCCAGTGTATAATGTGTATGGGGTGGGCAGAAGAGGAAGTCTGTGAAGAGCAACTCCAGCCAATAGCTGCAGAGCAGGAAGTGATGTCAGAGGAGGAGGAGTCACAACTGAATTTTTGTAGTTTTTTTTTCTGAAAAGACTGAAATGATCTTAAAATTTTACAATATTAATTGGAGAGCAGAGTAAAATAATTTAAAGCCCTAATGTATTGTATTACCATCCATTTTGAGACTGGCAAATTTTGAGGCTGTTAGAACTATGCACTATTAATTAACTATTAATTAATTTATGTACCGTATATACTCGAGTATAAGCCGACCCAAGTATAAGCCGAGGCCCCTAATTTTACCACAAAAACCTTGTAAAACCTATATATTTTTTTTACTCGAGTATAAGCCGAGTTTGGGGTTTCAGCACATTTTTTGTGCTAAAAAACTAGGCTTATACTCGAGTATATAAGGTAATAGTGGTCACTATCTATAGATGATAGATAGGTAGATATGAGATAGATAGATAAATAGATATGAGATAGATATGAGATAGATAGATAGATAGATAGATAGATAATGAGATAGATAGATAGATATGAGATAGATAGATAGATAGATAGATGATAGCTAGATATATGGTAGATAGATATGAGATACATAGTGTGAGACACTGAAGGGGTTAACTGTGGATGGGCGGTATGTTTCCCCCAGTGTTATGTATTGTCCCTGGAGAGATGTGTAATCAGACCTCACACTGCTGTGCTCTGTGCTCTCTGCAGCCAGTGTTATGTATTGTCCCATGAGAGTTGTGTATTCAGACATTTATGTTTGTTGTTAGTGGCTGCAGGACTGTGAAATATGGATGTATTGTCCATGGAAAGATGAGTAAACATACCTTTGTGTGTAGTATGTAGCAGCAGGACTGTGTAATATGGATTTAAATCCCAGGGTGCACTGGGGTTGTGTCCTCACACTGCTGTTTTGTTGGATCTATGTATTTATAAACAAAATACACACATGTAGGATTACATATATCTCCAGGGCCTCCGGGTAGCACTTAATGGGATCTTGTTATAACTCTGGTGTCAGTTCTAAGATGACAGAGGGCAGATTACACAGTGGCGGAATGGACAACATTACACTCATCAGTAAGGGGCCCTAATGTAAAAGGGCCACAGGTGAGAGCATTCTAAGCACGATGTCAGCCCACCCACTGCATCCTTCACAGCAGGCCTGGTAGAAAGAGAAGGCTGTGGGATTGTGTGGGTGTTGTATAATTATTAGGCCATAATTTTCATCCATGTTACTGAAAGCTGCAATGACTGTGGTACTTTTAGGGGCACAGTGTGGATATGTGGTGCAAATTCATCAGCAGTAAAATCGTAGCCAGGAAGAGGTTGTTGTTCTAGACCTGTTGGTAAAGAATTGTCACCTGTTAGGAAACCACCAGGATGTTGTCATATATTTATGTGCGGTATATTCACTGCTTTTATATATTTGTGGTATATTTACTGCTGCTATATATTTATGTGCATTATATTCTCTCATATTTATATGCGGTATGTTCACTGCTGGTATATACACTCACTGGCCACTTTATTAGGTGCACCATGCTAGTAACGGGTTGGACCCCCTTTTGCCTTCAGAACTGTCTCAATTCTTCGTGGCATAGATACAACAAGGTGCTGGAAGCTCCTCAGAGAAGGTTTCTTTTATACCTTTATATGGAATGTAATAGCTGCAAAATGTCTTAAAGACAACACATTACGAGAGAATATACACTCACCGGCCACTTTATTAGGTGCACCATGCTAGTAACGGGTTGGACCCCCTTTTGCCTTCAGAACTGCCTCAATTCTTCGTGGCATAGATACAACAAGGTGCTGGAAGCTCCTCAGAGATTTTGGTCCATATTGACATGATGGCATCACACAGTTGCCGCAGATTTGTCGGCTGCACATCCATGATGCGAATCTCCCGTTCCACCACATCCCAAAGATGCTCTATTGGATTGAGATCTGGTGACTGTGGAGGCCATTTGTGTCCAGTGACCTCATTGTCATGTTCAAGAAACCAGTCTGAGATGATTCCAGCTTTATGACATGGCGCATTATCCTGCTGAAAGTAGCCATCAGATGTTACAGGGTACATTGTGCTCATAAAGGGATGGACATGCTTTATGACATGGCGCATTATCCTGCTGAAAGTAGCCATCAGATGTTACAGGGTACATTGTGCTCATAAAGGGATGGACATGGGCAGCAACAATACTCAGGTAGGCTGTGGCGTTGTACCAAGGGGCCCAAAGACACCATGACACCACCACCAGTTTGAACTGCAGGAGATTGTCTTGACCATGTCTACATGCCTAAATGCACTGAGTTGCCGCCATGTGATTGGCTGATTAGAAATTAAGTGTTAACGAGCAGTTGGACAGGTGTACCTAATAAAGTGGCCGGTGAGTGTACGTCCCAATAGACATTTATGGAGCCCGGCGGCGGTACGATGTCACGCATGTATGGCACTGCACCATTCTGTGCACGGGAAAAAGGAATAACATGCTTTATCTTTCCCCGTACGTACAGCCAGCTGCTGAGCAGCGCTAAGCAAACCCCAGCCCCATATGAAGATCCACAAAACTGATCGGCGAGAGGCGCTGCTGCTGCAATTTACACATTCACACAGCAACGGCTGGAGCTACTGACATGATTCATGTAACTGGTGTCGTGTTGCGATTGAAGAGGAGCCCATGCCGAACGCCTGGGGAGCAGGGAGAAGATAAGTACAGGGCTGGAGCTATATACTGCTGGGGCTGTGCAGCTAGATACTAGGGGCCTGGAGCTATACACCAGGGGGTCTGGAGCTATATACTCGGGCCGACTTGTTGTTAGCATGGCCATGAATGGCAAGGTTGTGGGACACATGGCTGCAGCTTGTAGTGTTTGGCCTGGCAGTGTTGGTACAGTTTGGGTTGGAGGATGGCTGCAGCTTGTAGGGTTGTTGCAGGGATGGAGTTAGATTGTAGGGTTGGTGCGTGCACAGCTGTGCCCTGAATATTTGGGACTGACTGTCTCTCCTACATAATTTCATGTATTAATTCTGCCAGTTGCACTAAGCAGCATGTTGCTGGTTTCCAAATCACATTTTTTTTTCAGTTGCCTTTATCCTGCCTTTATTCATGTTCTATTGTCTAAATTTTCCAAAATGTTATTGTTTTTGCGCAATTTTAGTTGTTTAGGCACAAATTGTGCAGATGTTAAACATATGTGCGACCGGTGCAGTCTATTCGCACAGAACGCACACAGCTGATACTTGCGTCTGAAGGCTTTTAACATTCCACATACACAGGCCTATAAATCAGGCTGCCGGAAACCAGCCAGTCTAACCACATAGCCATCTGCGCAAACCACCAATATATGACATCCATGTCCAGCCTCAGCTAAACATACACTTTGAGTGTTTCTTCAACATTCAAAACTGTAATACTATTCATATAATGTATATATAGATAGCGGGGTTGTACATAGTGATTACTTGGGTCCTGTATATAGTGATTACTGGGGGCTGTATATAGTTATTGTTAGGGGGCTGTATATAGTTATTGTTGGGGGGCTGTATACAGTGATTACTGGAGGGCTGTATATATATTTATTGTTAGGAGGCTGTATATAGTGATTACTTGGGGCTGTATATACTGGGAGCTGTATATAGTTATTGTTATGGTGCTGTATATAGTGATTACTGGGGGCAGTATATAGTTATTACTAGGAAGGCTGTATGTAGATATTGCTGGGGGGCTGTAAATAGTGATTACTGTTCCCTGTCTGGACTACATTCACTGGGGGACCCCACCAGATTTTGAGCCCAGGGGCCCCCACCAACCTTAATCCGGCCCTGCTTATCCTGTTTATTTGGAGCACAGTACTACTACTCTTATTCTGTATATTTGGATACAGGTCAGCATGACTATTTCTATGTTATATTTTTGAGCACAGCATTTCTACTCTTATCCTGTATATTTGGGCAAAGCACAGTACTACTACGCCTAGCCTGTATATTAGGGCACAGCACAGTACTACTACTACTAGCCTGTATATTTGAGTACAGCACAGTACTAATACTCTTAGCCTGTATATTTGTGTGAGACACTGAAGGGGTTAACTGTGGATGGGCGGTATGTTTCCCCTAGGTTTTGCTATTATGCAAGGCCTTAGTGCTGAGGTGTGTTGTCCAGCACCTTGGACACAGGTGATGGGAACAGCCTAATCAGTCTCCATAAAGCCGCTCAGCAGAGCTCAGAGTGTTGTCTCTCTCTCTGAAAGGAGGCTGGAGAGCACACAGCCCTGACCTCTGTGCCTGGAGCAGCCAAGTGATTTTGTATAGTGGTGAGTTAGTGAACACCTGTATAGTTAGCACCCTGACGGGTAGGATTTTTGTTTTTTTAATGCCTGAGTGTGAAGGCTGTTTTATTTTGTACCTGCTGCAATAAACGCAGGCTAGACCTGTTTTGGACTGTATCTTGGTGTCACTGTCTTGAACTGCATCCCAGCACCCCGCTACCACGGTCTCTACTGGGCCAAATCTCCCACAATAGATAGATATGAAATGATAGATATGAGATAGATACATAAATAGATATGAGATAGATAGAAGATATGCAGCCTCTGTTTACAGTACATGACCTTCTATTTACAAACAATCTGCAAAAGCCTCAGCTCAGAGCAGGAGAGAAGAGAAGTTTGTAGGATTTTGCAGACAGTACATAGAACTGTTCCCCATGTAGCAGGATGGGAGAGAAGTGTCCCCTGTGTAGCAGGATGACCCCACTGGTGTCTGAGGAGGATACTGTGCAGAATACAGGGGTGCAGCAGGAGACCAGCACTGGGGGATCCCCTCCAGGAGAAGCCCCTGCTGAGGAGGTCACTGGGTGCTGGGTGTCACACACCTGGGTGCTGCTGTGAGTGTTATCATCATTCTGGGCTGTGGGAGAAGCAGAGAGGAGCTTGTAGCAGGATCACATGTAAGTGCCCGAATATAACATTGCGCCTAAACTGCGCCTAAACTGCGCCTAAACTGTGTTAAAGTAAAGTGATTAATAAGAGGCAGGAATTCAACTTATCACAGATGGTTGTAACTTATGATAATTCTGGTGCAACAGTGCGCCAGAATATAGGCGAAACTACTACACTTAGGCGCATGAAAAGTGATACATCTGGCCCAGTGTGCTCTCACCATGAGCTCTGATACTGCCATAATAACATACAGCGTCTTTGGAAATAATACGTACGTACAGTAAAATATACAAGAAAACGAAAGAAAAGATTAATTAGATAGAACTGGGATAAATGTTACATAGATTAGTTATAGTTATGAGATAGGCGATAAATAGATGCAGCAAATCTTAACTTGACTTTTATCTATAGATAAGTAGAATGATGGCTCTTTGTGACAATTCTATGTCTTTTGAGCTCCTCTGCCCATGAGATCCAGTAAAATGGCTTTGGCCCATTTTTTTCCCCCAAAACTTCCCAAAAAGGGCTTAAAATGCATAAAAGTCCCAGTGCATAGACTAGCAGGGGACTGGAGTAACGATGAGACTTTTTATGGGACTTTTTGAAGAAGCTCATGCACTAGCCGTAGTTCTATGTTTTGTGCCATTACAATGAAGTGGCGGAAATAGCACTTAAAAAAATGCCAAAAAACCCAACAAAACCAATGATAAATAACCCCCATGATCCATCATCTATAAATATTTGGATATATAACAGATATTTTACCTGTTTTCTTGCCTGTAGATCACTGCTGGTCCCTGAGCTCGTGTTGTCTCCCTGTGTTTACTGTGCGGGTGTCGTGTGGACCCCTCTGTGCTGGCATGCCGCAGAGGAGATGCTAATATTAGCTGCGTGCTGGCCTCCCGGTGTTGTCACATGTGACCAGGGCTGCGGCATGTCCCGGTCCTTGTTTTTCCAGCTAATGTTTATATATAAAGCTTGTCCAGATAGAGGGAATTATCCGCAGCTACGGAAACTTCTCCAGTTCCTTGTCCTACAATAACTGCAATAGGAGACGGCTGTAAACACAGGGGGATATTTATGGCGGGGGGTGAACTTTCTTCTTCTTTTTGTAATAATAGAGGTTAGAAAGTTCTGGATTCTGAATTCGGAAAATTTAGTAGTCTGGATAGTGGTGGGCGATGGGATTAGGGGGGAATTGGGCCCCTGGCAATTCTAGGGGCCCCTGGCAACAATCCCAATGTGGCCCCCATGATGACTAAGCCTGTATCCCATAGATGACAAACCCATAGGCACCAGGGTCTGGAGACCAAACCTTTTGGCACTTACCTCTAGACACCAGGGACAATAACCTAAACATTGGCGAATCCCCAGGGGTACCACAACTAGTTAAACAGATGGTTGGTCCAACTAGTGGTGCTCTGACCCGTGTGGACTCCAGTGATCCCTTGAATGAAGTCTTTATTCAGAAAAAAAAAGGATGATTGAGTTACTATTATAAATAGTAATATTATCAGCCCTGATGATCCAGGGCAGTGGAGGTTAATAATGTCTAAATCCCTGGTGGTCTAGGTGGTTAGAGAGATTGACAGATATATATTGTCCAAGGTGTAGTGCAGAGCAAAGATTAGTTATGTTATCCCTGGTGGCCTAGGGGTGCAGAGGTTAAGAGAGTACTCCTTAATGGTCTAGAGCAGAGTAGGGGTTAATTTTGCTATCCCTGGTGGCTTAGGGGTGCAGAGGTTAATAGATTTCTCCTTAGTGGTCTTGAGCAGAGAAGGGGATAATGTTGTTATTCCTGGTGGCCTAGAGGCGCAGAGGTTAAGAGATGTATCCTAAGTGGTTTTGAACAGAGAAGGGATTAATGATGTTATCCCTGGTGGACTAGGGTAATTCCTGCTTGTCCTTAATAATTGAGGGACAGTGGAGGGAATAATAGTTAACTCCCAAATCTCTAGGTCAGTGAAAGGCTTTATACCATAGTGTTATTCCCTGGTGGTCTAATAAAGAGGAAGGTTGAAAACAAGTTCCTGGTGGTGTAGGGTAATGGAAGGATAGTCATTGCCCCTGGTGGTCTAGGACAGTAAAGGACTTGTGCTTTGTACTTGTCCCTGGTGGCCTACAAAACTGGAGGGTTTAATAATAAATTCTTAGTGGTCTATTTAAGTGGAGGACATTTATTGTTTGTACGAGTCCCTGGTGGTCTAGGACTGTGAAGGGTTTGTTACACAGTACAGTGAAAAGGTTACTGATTTTAAAGGTAAAAACTTAAGGTCCATGAGGTTAATTGGGAATGTCTCAGCCGTGTTGACCATACAGTCTACAGCCAGTGTTATGTATTGTCCCTGGTGATCTGTGTAACAAGACCTTTGTGTATGTTGTTAGTAGCAGCAGGACTGTGAAATATAATTTTATATTCTAGGATTGTAGCTTTGCCAGGTGCACTGGGGGTGTCCTCACGCTGCTGTGTGTGCTGTGTGCTTGCTGCAGGAATTGTCCCTGGAGAGATGTGTAATCAAACCTTTGTGTATGTTGTTAGTGGAAGCAGGGCTGTGAAATATGGATTTATATTCAAGGATTTTAGCTTCTCCAGGTTCACTAGGGATGTCCTCACACTTTTGTTATCTGTGCTCTCTGCAGGAATTGTTAGGTATTGTCTATGGAGAGATGTGTATTTATCACATTGTCTGTGTTGGTAGTAGCAGCAGGACTGTGAAATATGGATTTATATTCAAAGATTGACTATAAGTTCAATCCTGTAGGTGTGTCCTCACACTGCTGTGCTCTGTGCTCTATGTATTGTGCTGCTGCACAGCCCTTCTCCTCCCCTCTGAGCTGTAGAGGGCTTCCAGTTTAATACTACAGCAGTTACTCAGAGCATGGGGAGGGGCTATAACTCTCCACATATAAACTTTTAATGCTAAAAGAAGAGAAATGTATCAAAAATGTCTGCAGACAAGTTTTTATTTATTTTATTATATAATTTTCTGTCAGTTTTGGACATTTGTAGATAAGATGAATCTTCTCCTGGAGGGAATGGCTCCTCCATATGCAGCGGCGCCTCAGTGCAGCAGAGCTATGAGCAGCCGGCAGAAGTCTCCGGACGTGTCTGACTTGATGGCGTCCGCGAGGCTCTTCTTGTACAACTCCTGGTATTTCTGTTTGATCGTCTCAAGGTCAATCTGTGGAGAAAGACAAATAAAATATATGTTACGGAGGTGTAACCTATAGAACCATATATAGAAGTGCTACCTATAGCACTATATACAGAGGTGTAACCTATAGCACTATACATAGAGGTGTAACCTATAGCACTATACATAGTGGTGTTACCTATACCACTATTTACAGAGGTGTTACCTATAGCACTATATAGAGGTGTAACCTATAGCACTATACATAGAGGTGTAACCTATACCACTATTTACAGAGGTGTTACCTATAGCACTATATAGAGGTGTTACCTATAGCACTATACATAGAGGTGTAACCTATACCACTATTTACAGAGGTGTTACCTATAGCACTATACATGGTGGTGTTACCTATACCACTATTTACAGAGGTGTTACCTATAGCACTGATGCGAATCTCCCGTTCCACCACATCCCAAAGATGCTCTATTGGATTGAGATCTGGTGACTGTGGAGGCCATTTGTGTCCAGTGACCTCATTGTCATGTTCAAGAAACCAGTCTGAGATGATTCCAGCTTTATGACATGGCGCATTATCCTGCTGAAAGTAGCCATCAGATGTTACAGGGTACATTGTGCTCATAAAGGGATGGACATGGGCAGCAACAATACTCAGGTAGGCTGTGGCGTTGTACCAAGGGGCCCAAAGACACCATGACACCACCACCACCAGCCTGAGCCGCTGATACAAGGCAGGATGGATCCATGCTTTCATGTTGTTGACGCCAAATTCTGACCCTACCATCCGAATGTCGCAGCAGAAATCGAGACTCATCAGACCAGGCAACGTTTTTCCAATCTTCTACAGTCCAATTTCGATGAGCTTGTGCAAATTGTAGCCTCCTCCTCCCCCGTAGCTGTATACAGGGCTGTGCAGCATCTCCTCCCCCATCCCTGTAGCATCCCTGTCAGTATATACCTCCCCCGCTGTATACCAAGTTGTGCCCTCACCTGATTCTGTAGGTGAAGAAGTAATGCGGAGGATGGATGGAGCTGAGCTCCGGCAGGAAGGAAGTGGAGACGGATATGGTGATCTCCTCAGTAGTAGCCACACAGTCCTTGTCGTGTTCATACCTGGTGTGGGGGGAGATAAGGTAAAACCAAGAACCTCGAGGTACATGACAAACATCATGTGCATACAGGAGGACTGCAGGTCCCAGCAATGCCCAGGAACAGTAGACATCACACCAGTAGGATGGGGTGTAGTATCGTGTCCACATACAGGTGTCCGTGTCATTCGCTATATACACTCACCGGCCACTTTATTAGGTGCACCATGCTAGTAACGGGTTGGACCCCCTTTTGCCTTCAGAACTGCCTCAATTCTTCGTGGCATAGATACAACAAGGTGCTGGAAGCTCCTCAGAGATTTTGCTCCATAGTGACATGATGGCATCACACAGTTGCCGCAGATTTGTCGGCTGCACATCCATGATGCGAATCTCCCGTTCCACCACATCCCAAAGATGCTCTATTGGATTGAGATCTGGTGACTGTGGAGGCCATTTGTGTCCAGTGACCTCATTGTCATGTTCAAGAAACCAGTCTGAGATGCTTCCAGCTTTATGACATGGCGCATTATCCTGCTGAAAGTAGCCATCTTCTACTGTCCAATTTCGATGAGCTTGTGCAAATTGTAGCCTCAGTTTCCTGTTCTTAGCTGAAAGGAGTGGCACCCGGTGTGGTCTTCTGCTGCTGTAGCCCATCTGCCTCAAAGTTGGACGCACTGTGCATTCAGAGATGCTCTTCTGACTACCTTGGTTGTAACGGGTGGCGATTTGAGTCACTGTTGCCTTTCTATCAGCTCGAACCAGTCTGCCCATTCTCCTCTGACCTCTGGCATCAACAAGGCATTTCCGCCCACAGAACTGCCGCTCACTGGATGTTTTTTCTTTTTCGGACCATTCTCTGTAAACCCTAGAGATGGTTGTGCGTGAAAATCCCAGTAGATCAGCAGTTTCTGAAATACTCAGACCAGCCCTTCTGTCACCAACAACCATGCCACGTTCAAAGGCCACAAATCACCTTTATTCCCCATACTGATGCTTGGGAGAACTGCAGGAGATTGTCTTGACCATGTCTACATGCCTAAATGCACTGAGTTGCCGCCATGTGATTGGCTGATTAGAAATTAAGTGTTAACGAGCAGTTGGACAGGTGTACCTAATAAAGTGGCCGGTGAGTGTACTCTGCCAAGTGCCATAAAGTGAACCACTACAGTTTTGCAGCAGTCTCTGTCATGCGCCAAAAGTAAATCCAAAAACCATATCTAGACCCCATCCCCGTGACAATATGTATGGGCTTGAACTGAACGCTCTTGTTTGCTTGACATGAGGATTTTAAGCTTCAACTAACAGCAATCAGAGATGTTGACAATAATATATAATAGGCGCATGCACACGTTATAGTAGGGATGTGTCCACCGTACCTGAATATCTGGTCCCTGATGATGGGATAGTCCCCTGAGACAACATGCTGCACGTAGGATGTAAACCACTGGGAGAAGGAGGTACCTGAGACAGGGGAGACGGCAAATGTGAGCACATCACAAAAATCTGTGACCCCACTAAGATCCCCTGGTCATGAACCTGCAGCCTGAGCGCTGGTCTTAAAGGAATTCTATAGGTTTAATAAAACTTGTCTGAATCTTTCATCCGGAGATGGTGTCACACCAGTCCATCAAGGCGCAATACCGCACACAACCTCTGCACCAGTGCGGCGCTGTGCTGGATGTTTCAAGGTACGATACATTGATGGAGTGAGGGGGATGATCTGGTAAAATCCACTATCCGGATCCCCCCCCAATGACTTGCAAGGATTGTCAGACAATCATAACTTAACCGAGTACGGCCAAGTTTAAAGGGATTTTTCTGGTGTCTCCGGATGGTTAAAGGTCACCACGATGCAAATCTGTGGAGGTCCGATATCATCTGTTTTGGGGCTAGAAGCAGAATTCTGGAAACCTATTAGTATGAAAACCCTCTAAGAAGAGGAGAAAACCCCTTTAATTAGCCATTATTTTAAAGGGATCTTCCCTGATGTGTATGGGGAAAGGAAAAAAATCACACTTTCCGTAATACAATGGTGGGAGTCATGCCCCCCACTTTCCGTAATACAATGGTGGGAGTCATGCCCTCCGCTCACAGGTCCTACCTGTAACGAACATGTCCAGAGCCGCAGGGTTGTGTGTTGTCTGGTCCTGAAACGCAGAGCAAAGGTCATAGAGTCATCCAGGGTCCTGCAGCTTCCATGTAACTACAAGTCCCAGCATGCCACCAGCTGCGCACCACCAGTACATGCTGGGACTTGTAGTACCCTCTCTATTCACGACTAAGACTTACCGGACACTGATAGAATATCTCGTTGCGACACCTCCCTTCCACGTCGGCCAGAGACAGGTACTGACTGAGCCCGGTGTGGATGCAGAAGGTGATGGGAAGGCACTGGTTCAGCCCGATCCGGCGCTGATAGCCGCCCGCCGCCGTGTCCACGTCCAGCAAGTCCTCGGAGCGGTAGTGGTTGGATAGCGCCATGCTGCCCATCAGGCTGGGAAGGGAAATGCAGGAGGGTGAGACACATGACCCATAGCGAACGAGCCCGGCGCCTGTGCCCGCTCTTACCCGGGCACCACAAGCTTCTGCCCATTGTGAATCCGCAGGGAGCAGCGATAGTCGTCAGGAAGCTTGGAGTTGATTCTTTCTTCGATGGCGTTGAGATCCTCCTCCTGCACGCCGGCTGCAAAATGACAAGTCACTGCTCACATCCAGAGCTGCATTCACAATTCTGCTGTTATGTCAGTGTGTAGGAGGTGTCCGGTGCACATCACATGCGTCGTAATGAATTGTGAGTGCAGCTCTGCAGCGGATGACATACACAGCAGCTCACGCACCTTTAAGAGAGCTGATCATCCTGGGGCAGTGTTCCCCTAGGTAGGTCTTCAGGGCGTCCCAGGCCGCCTTCAGCTTGGCGTAATGATGGATGTACCTCCCCAGATCCGTGTAATATTCCGTAAACGTGGCTTTCCAGCTGCGGTTCTTCTGGACCTTCTTGTCCCTGGAGGCAGAGCAGACGCGTCATATTTATTATCATTATATACATTCGCTTTGGGCTGTTATATCATTGCATCCGGGAGGTCCGACACCCTGCCACAGCTTCCCCCTTACAGTTCAGCCATATTCTAATAAATGGGGCTGAGCTGCAGTACCAAGTATAGCCACAAAGCAATGCATGGCGCTAGTGAGCAGAGGAGCAAGTTCTTCCTTCTCATCAGATCTCGGCGTATCCCTTTAACCCGATGTACAGGTCACCTTTAACTATGACTTACTCGGACACCAGCCAGTACTTCCGGCACGGCCACTTCCAGAGGGGATCATGGTTACACAACTGGTTAAATCTTCTGTTCACGAGGCTGCAACTGGAAGACAAGAGATTATATTAAAGGGGCGGTGGTCCAACCCTTTTAAAAGGTCCCCAAATGTGACCCCCTTAAAGAGACAGAACCGAGACCATCTGACTGTCTGCTGTGTGATAGTAATATGCCTCCCCCCTCAGTACAATTGCTGACAATGCAATCACTCTCAGCGTGCACCATGTGCTGGTGTGACCACTCGCTTACAGCAGCTGGAGATACGTTGCAGTGTATCGGGCAGGTTGCGAGCGATGACTATTATAATCGGATCTGGAGTGTAATAACATGTCGCTTAGGTCCCAGGCTGGCGAGGTGGTAAACACGGGGCACAGAGGAGGGGGGCGGCGGGATCTGTCCCCATGAGATAACGGGTCCCGCAGGGGGAGCGCTGCACCTCACGTGTTTATCTGCCACCTCCATGTGCTGTACAGACTGAACAACAACATGGAAAGAGGAAACAGCGCCCCCTATGCCCACACGTAGGTTCTGCTATCACTAATAGCCCGGGACAATGCAGTCACCTACTATAGGGGTCACATACAGAGACCCTCATATACAAGGAAGACGGTGCCCCCAGTATTTCATATAACTTCAGTCCTTCGCAGCAGCTGAGGGGTGTAGGATGAGGTTCTGCAGCAGCTGAGGGGTTACAGAGGTGTTACCTATAGCACTATATACAGAGGTGTTCCCTATAGCACTATACATATGGCGTTACCGATAGCCCTTTATACAGAGGTGTTATCTATAGAACTATATACAGAGGTGTTACCTATAGCATTATTATACAGAGTTGTAACCTATAGCACTATATACAAAGATGTTACCTATTGCACTATATACAGTGGTGCACATATAGCACTATACATAGAGGTGTAACCTATAGCACTATACATAGAGGATAACACCTCTGTATATAGTAATTAGGTTAAACACCTCTATGTAAGTGACTATATGTGACAAACTGTATGTATGTAATATGGGTTACAACCTCTATAGTGCTAAGGTAACACTCTA
>CM033645.1:1059171-1296671 GCA_019512145.1 Engystomops pustulosus
CCAGATGCGTGAGACGGGGACGTGCTAAAGGGGCGGGAAACATCAGTAAGGTGGAACACCGTATAGCACTATACATAGAGGTGTTACCTAAGGCACTATAGAGCTGTTACCTATAGCACTATTATACAGAGGTGTAACCTATAGCACTATATACAAAGATGTTACCTATTGCACTATATACAGTGGTGCACATATAGCACTATACATAGAGGTGTAACCTATAGCACTATACATAGAGGTGTTACCTATAGCACTATAGAGGTGTAACCCATATTACTACATACAGTGTTGTCACATATAGCACTTACATAGAGGTGTTACCTATATTACTATATACAGAGGTGTTACCTATAGCACTATATATAGAGGTGTAACTTTTAGCACTATATATAGAGTGCCGTTACCTGCAGAACTATATACCATAGTGTAATCTATGGCATTGTATACAGTGGTGTCACTTATGGTATTATATACAGTGGTGTAATATAGATAGTTATACAGTAGTCCTATTACACAATGTATAATAATTTACAAATGACTACACCCAGCAGCCTATAGGGGGCGGTAGAGGTAAACAAGAATGTTTGCTGCCTAGTTACATAAACAGTGACCGGACCCCTCTCCCCCTCTCCTGTGCTTCTCATCATGTCCTGACTCTTCTCATTACAGAACTGTTTCATCACTCAGCTCAGAGGTTCACATATTTACAGCCACAGTGTATAATGATGGCGCCCCCTAGTGCTCACTGGAGAGTATTTAACACTAGTACATTTTTTACTTTTATTTTTATGAACCATTTTATAATAATTTCATTATTTTTTTAAAGGACTGATTTGGGAAGCTTTGTGCAGCGCTGCATAATCTGTAGGCGCTATATAAATAAAGGAATTATTATTATTTATTATAAGGTAATAATGTGTGTGTGTATATATATATATATATATATATATATATAATGTTTGGTCCTCCAATTTTGGGAAGTCTCTTACCTCCGCCCTGGTGACCAGAATCCGGATTAATGTGTCCTCGTCTGTTCCAGCTCCCTTCATGGCTTTGTAAAGTTTCTTGGCAAAATATGCCTGACAATCCTTGGTGCATTGTACTGCAAAAGATTAGGGTGGATGATGCTGAAAACTTACATGACTGTAATGACTGTTAAGGTTAAATTTACACGTATGATGGCAGATCTGTCATAGAATTCCATAAAAATTCCATAAAAAATGGAGGAAAAAAGTTGTAAAATATGGCACCGCAATGGGAACCCATTCAAGTCAATGAGAGCCTTTAGGATTTGCTTGAGGTTCTGCAGCAGCTCAGGTGTGTATTATGAGGTTCTGCAGCAGCTGAGGTGTGTATTATGAGGTTCTCCAGTATCTGAGGTGTATATTATGAGGTTCTGCAGCAGCTGAGGTGTGTATTATGAGGTTCTGCAGCAGCTGAGGTGTGTATTATGAGGTTCTGCAGCAGCTGAGGTGTTTTTGTGTATTATGGGGTTCTGCAGCAGCTGAGGTTGTTTATTAATGAGTTCTCTAGTATCTAGGTGTATATTATAGTGTTCTGCATCACAGCTCGGTGTGTATTATGATGTCTGCAGCAGCTGAGGTGTGTATAAATGAGGTTCTCTAGGTAACTGATGTGTGTATTATGAGGTTCTGCAGTAACTGATGTGTGTATTTGAGGTTCTGCAGCCGAGGTGTGATTAATGAGGTTCTGCAGAAGCTGAGGTGTATATTATGAGGTCTGCAGCAGCTCAGGTGTGATTATGAGGTTCTGCACCGCTGAGGTTGTGTATTATGAGGTCTCTTCTAGTATCTGAGGTGGTAATTATATGGTTCTGCAGTATCTGAGGTGTGTATTATTGAGGTTCTGCAGCAGCTGAGGTGTGTATTATGAGGTTCTGCAGCTGTTGAGGTGTGTATATTGAGTTTTCAAGCTCTGAGGTGTGTATTATGAGGTTCTGCAGTATCTGAGGTGTATATTATGAGGTTCTGCAGCAGCTGAGGTGTGTATTATGAGGTTCTGCAGCAGCTGAGGTGTGTATTATGGGGTTCTGCAGCGGCTGAGGTGTGTATTATGGGGTTCTGCAGCAGCTGAGGTTTGTATTATGAGGTTCTCTAGTATCTGAGGTGTGTATTATGAGGTTTGCAGTCTCTGAGGTGTGTATTATGAGGTTCTGCATCTGAGGTGTGTATTATGAGGTTCTGCAGCAGCTGAGGTGTGTATTATGGGTTTTCTGCAGCAGCTGAGTGTGTATTATGAGGTTCTCAGTATCTGAGGTGGTGTATTATAGGTTTCGTAGCAGCTGAGGTGTGTTTTATGAGGTTCTGCAGCAGCTGAGGGTGTGTATTATGAGGTCTGCAGCAGCTGAGGTGTGTATTATGAGGTTCTGCAGCAGCTGAGGTATGTATTATGAGGTTCTCTAGTATCTGAGGTGTGTATTATGAGGTTCTGCAGTATCTTAGGTGTGTATTATGAGGTTCTCCAGTATCTGAGGGTGGTGTATTATGAGTTCTCACGAACTGAGGTGTGTATTATGAGGTTCTTCAGTATCTGAGGTGTGTATTATGAGGTTCTGCAGCAGCTGAGGTGTGTATTATGAGGTTGGCAGCAGGTCAGGTGTGTAGTTTTGCAAATGTTGCACCAGTCTTTTAAACATTATGGTTATATTTGGGGGTCAGTACTTGCAGGTCCTTGTACTTGGTGGTTACAGTCTATCCCATAGTCGCTATGAGTTAATATTAGACTCTCGCTATCTGGAGATCACATCCAGCGGTTTCCACACCCCCCTTAATGTGATTATCAAATTTAGTTAGAATCAGACATTAGCGGGCTCCTCTGGGAGAGGGATCTGGGTCAGGACCAGGGCAGGACATGCGTGAGACTGCGCTGACATCCCAGCATACAGGAATTTCTGGCGCATGTAGCGTCTATGTATGAGTCATGTGTCAGCGGGTAGAAGTGGTCTGTGCCCCCGCAGCTTGGACTGTGTGGAAATAGTTTATTACTGTATAAGGCTGGATTCACACGACCGGTGCCCCCTAAGACCGTACACGGCGGGCACACGGGCAGCGTGCGGGAGAGGAGGAGGGGGAGAGCCCTGCTCACCCCCGCCCCTCTCCATAGGGATATATGGCGCACGGCGCCGTATGCCCTGAAAAAATAGGACATATCCTATTTTTTTCATTCACGGGGCACGGAGCAGTACGGTGCCGCACGTGTGCGGCACGTTACCGCTCCCGTAGGGCGCCGCGCGCCCATTTGCCGTCTATGGGGGACGTATATCGGCCGTCATATAGTCGGCTTTATGTTGGCCTATCACGTCCCCCTTGCGGTCGGTGAACTGCAGCCAAGATTATTCCTGTGAAAAATTCCGCTCTAATAAAAATTGTGTATCTACTGTCTAAAGGGGGAGTCCGAACATAGAAACAGTTTTACATTGTGCCCCCCGTGTCTACAGGTGATATTGAATATCCAAAACGGCAAAAAAACCACAGATTTAAAGATTCTCTTTGCTAAACAGCACCCCCCGCAGGAATAAGGAGGTATTACAAGTGAGAGAGATTGAATTCAATGGGGCACATTACTTACCAGGTCCATTCAACGTTCCAGCTGGCGGGCCTTCTCTGACACAAGCGTCGGGTCTTTCCGGCGATTCATGAAGGTCCTGCGTCCGATGTCACCAGGTGGCGCTGCTGCGCCGAGGTTCGCCAGATGCCCCGAAGTTCAATCGTCTTCATCGTGGTGCATGTGCGTATGGCCCGTGGCGACAATTTTTTTTTTTTTAAATGCGGCGGTTTTTCCGAATACTTCGGGTTACCATTCACGGCCACGCCTCCGATTTCCGTCGCGTGCATTCCAGCGCCGATGCGCCATAAAATCGATCGCATGCGCCAAAATCTCGGGCAATTCAGGGAAAATCGTCGCAATCGCAAATATTCGGGTAACACCGTCAGGAAAACGCAAATTGGGCCCTTAGTAAATGACCCCCAATAAGTGTCCAGTATTTTATGGGCACCCATGGTCCTCCAGAGGCAAAAACTTCATGGGATCATGTCAGTGCACAGGGTTACGTGTCCCCGCTTCCCTGTATACTGTATCCATTCCAGAATATAACAAAAGCCCTCACATCCGCGCGGTGACCCACATCCGCTCAGACACATCCTACCTACCGTCTATGTCATTCCCGGGAACCACACGTCTCCTAGGAATGGGAATACATTATTAACCCTTTCCACAGCTGTATTTACAGGTTGTGTCGCCTGGGCTTGTGTGTGGGCGAATCCTAAATTACGTACACAGAAGAAGCCGTTTAACCAGAATAAACCTGACATTGTGCCGCCCCTTTAAATGCAAACAACCTCAAGCACCGCACACTATATATTGCCCTTTTAGGCCAAAATCATGTAATGGGCTCTGCTGCTGAGTGTTAATGGGAGACAGAAAAATGAAAAAAATTAGCCAGACCTATATCAATCTGATCTTGATGTGATGTGTTCTCCTAGGCCATTAGTATCTATATCCTCAAAACATAAAAAGAGATTTTACCCCATAAACTCCACAAGCCCATGTCCCTGGCGCAGAAGCCCTGATAAATTACCCCCTATGTCTTTCATTTCTTTATTTCCAATTCTATAGCAAACAGATCCTTAATCAAGAGTCTCATCTTTACAATGACACACAGTAGCACATTATAAGGTGTCGGAGGGCAAAAAAAAGGGGTCTGAAAACTGCTCGCCCCCCCCCCCCACTGCAATGACTCATTTGGTAGAAGGCGCGCTCTTCTCAGTCATTTGCATATGACTTTGGAGGTAAGGGGCCAATTTTAACAATAAGAAGGTAATTCTTTAAAGGAGATTCATGGTGGTCTAATGGGGTAAAAAACTGGCGACAGGTTCCCTTTAACAGCGATAGCATAAACCTGGAGGAGCAAATAAACGTACGATTGTAAGATAGGCCTTCTTCCATGTCTCTGAGGTTTCACTTTTAATCACATCTTCCATGTTTTTCCCGTGTAGCTGCCAAAAAAAGTAGAAATATACGTAATAATCATTTTTAAAAGTTTGGGTTCCCATGAGATTCTGTAAATCTCCTTTTTATTATTTATTTATTTTTTTAATTCTAAATATTACATCAGCAGACATGTAACAAGACGAAAGAGAAGGGAGAGGGGAGGAGTGAGCTTTGTACTTCATCACCGTTTTTCCACTTGGAACATGGCCGCCGACAAAAAAAAATGACCTAAAAAAAAATTTCTTAAGGGGGTGAGATACTTACAATCTCATAGGCTTTGAATGTGGCTCTCAGTCTGCATGTAGTTCCTTGTTGCCAAAATGACATTAACTCAGACTCATCTGTGCCCCATCGGGCTTACCGGCCTAAGGGAAAAAAAAATATTAAAATCAGAATTTTTTTTTTTTTTTGGATAAAACTTCTCCTCCTCCTTTAGTAAAATTCTCGGTATATACTGTGTTAAGTCATGCCCGCCCGATTTCATTAAACCACACCCCTTTGTCTTGAAACCCCACCCCTTTTCATTCAAATGGTGAACAATACTAATGGGGCAACTAGTTTTCATGGTTAAAAAAACCACAAGCTAGGGTAGTGAATTAATTACAGCAATGCCCCTGGGAAGGGTATGCAAATTAGGTCACACAGCCTAAAGTTATAGCTGCCCTATGTCAATGTCGACACCTTAAAGAGCATGAAACACAATTGTGGATGTTAAGTCAAAATATTTTGAAACTTTTCCAGGGAAATTCAAATATAGGACAAAGGGATATTCATCTCTTGGTGAGTAATTTTAGTATGGTAGGGGATGGCGGCACTTCAATCAGAGAAGTGGAGCCCAGCAGTGTGAGGACCACCCCACGGCACTGGGCAAGCTAAAATTCTAGAATATAAATCCATTTTCTCAGTGCTGCTGCTATTAAACAACATAAATAAGTTATCGACCACTTTGCTCATTGATGGGTAGAAGCTTTGGAGCTGGTGCAGGAGTCTTCTTGGGAAGATGCTACAAGTTTCTCACCTTGGAGTTGGGGACCTCGCCTCTTCCTTGCAGATCCTCTCCAGTTCCCTCAGGTTGGATAATGAGAGATTGGTGAAAGCCATTTTCCAGTCTCTCCAGAGATGCCTCCTTGGGTTTAGGTCCGGGCTCTGGCTTGGCCGGTCAGAATGGTCACAGAGATGTTCTAAGCCTCTGCTGTGTTAGCTGTGGGCTTAGAGTCATTGGGGGTCATTTACTAGGGCCCATTTGGCGTTTTCCCGACGTGTTTCCCGAATATTTTCGATTTGCGCCGATTTTCCCTGAATTGCCCCGGGATTTTGGCGCACGCGATCGTTGTGGCGCATAGGCGCTGGCATGCACGTGACGGAAATAGGGGCCTGACCGAACGATAACCGACTGATTCGGAGAAACCGCCCATTAAAAAAAAAAAAAAAAAGTGTCGTGGACACGCTTATACCTTCACCCAGGATAGCTCGCTGTACCCGCCAGTGCGTTCCGATGCTCTTCGCAAGCCAGCGGCCACCTGGTGACGTCGGAGGAGGGAACTACCTTTGGAATCGCCGGAAAGACCCGAATCCACCGCAGAGAACGCCCGCTGGACTGCTAATGGACCGGGTAAGTAAATCCTGCCCCATTGTTGGAAGGTTCGCCCAGTCTGGAGTCCAGAGCATCTGGAAGAGGTTCTCATCCGGATCTCTCATAATTTGCCACAGTTCATCTCTCCCTCCATTACATACACCCAGTGGTTGCCCCCCCCCCCCCCATAGCCGTGATCAGCTGCCCCCCATGTTCACTGCTGGGATAGTATTTGGCAGGTGATGAGCAGCACCAAGTTTTCCACAACTTAGAATTAACACCAAAAATTCTGTGTTCTTCTCATCAGAGCAGAGAATCTTATGTCTCACTAGTCTGGACTCCTTCATGTGTTTGCCCACTCTATGCATGAAGCCTTTCATATGTCTTGCACTAGGAGAGTCGCTTCATTGCTGGAGGCGCCAGTGATTGGTTTTTGGACTTTGTGGAACTTTCCTCTATCTCCCTACTGCATCTATGGAGCTCAGCCACAGTGATGTACGGGTTCTTTTTACCTTCTCCCTAAAGCTCTTCTCCACGATTGCTTAGTTTGGTGGATGGCCATTTTTGGTCATTCCATTTAAGATTATGGAGGCCACTGTGCTCTTAGGAACCTTGAATGCTGCAGAAAATGTTTTGTAACCATGGCAGGTCTGTGCCTTGCCACAATTCTGCCTCTGAGCTCCTTGGACAGTTCCTTAGAGACCTCATGATCTCATGTGCACTTGTCATGCCTGCGTTGAAGTCTTATAAGACAGGTGGCGCGCCTTTCCTAATCAAGTCCAATCAGTTTAATTAAAAACACAGCTGGACTCCAATGACGGAGTAGAACCCATCCTCAGGGAGGATGCACGTGTGCGTTAAATATCGGTTGTCATAGCAAAGGGGATGAATACTTATCACATGTGATATTTTGTTTTTTTTTATTTAATAAATTAGCAAAAATATCTACATTCCTGTTTTTTGGTGCAGAGGGGACATTAATGAGCAAAAATTACTTTTTGGATCTTACCATTTTGCTGCAATGAAACAAAGAGAAAAATTTAAAGTGGTCTCAATACTTTCCCGCACCCACTATTTTATCTATGGGGGGGGGGGGGGGGGGTCATTTAAATTTTTGCCTCAGGCAGTGAATAGGCCAGAATTACGGATGGTTGAGATGCAGACTCCACTTTTTTCTCATGTTGTAAACTACTATGGAAAGAGTTTAGATAAAGGGGGTCTATTTTAATTCCACATTTTCTCATACAATGCTTCTATGGAATTCTGTATATAGAACATTCGGATCTGTCGTCTCAGTTACTGGACTTCTACAGAAACATTTAGGATTACTCACTTCAAATAATCTCTTGGCGTCCTACCGGCAAGATCATGATTGATGTCCAGACCCTTATCTCGATTTGCCTAAGAGATATAGAAAACAGGGGGCAATTCAAGATTGTGCCAAGTGTTTCGTTTCCCACATCAACCTCCAAAACGAGGGAAGCCGAACAACACAGGAAATACGTTCTCTAATCAAAGAGAAGATTGTTCTGATTAATACAGGACACCTAACACTGCTGTGCTGCTTAGCTCTCTGCATTGAACTACTGGACCATCCCTCCACATGTTCTGATTAAAAGCTAACACGTTTCTGTAGTTCATTGCAAAGAGCTTAGAGCACACAGTGTGAGGACATCACAAAGTGCAAAGGAGAAACTGAAATCACTGGAATATAAATGTATATATTCACAGTTCTGCTGCCACTAACAACATACACAAGATATGATTTACATCCTCTCTCCAGGGACAATAATAAACTGACTTCGAGAGCACAGAGCACAGCCGTGTAGGAACTGCCCCCCAGTGCACATAGAAAACGCAGTCCTAGATATAGATCCATATATACAGTTCCTGCTGCTACTAACAACATGCAAAATAGTAAGATACCATGGCTCCATATAACCTAACACTGGCTGCAGATATTACAGAGACGCAGTGTGAGGACATTCCCACAGTTGCAACATGAAGAGCTTCAGTCCAGAATTAAAACCATATATTGCAGTCCTGCTGCTAACTAACACCATACACAAAAGTTATGATTACCAATCGCTCTAGTGACGTATACCTAAAACTGTCTGCACAGAAACAGCAGTTGGTGTAGGACATTGCCCATATAGCACAGCCCGCCGATGCTACTACTAGAAATACCAAAAATCTCCTGGTGGAGTTAACATCCCTCTCACCATTGGAAAATAGCTATATCACAGGGGAACAACATACACAGCAGCGTGTGGAGAATTTGTCACCCAGGCACTTGGAATCCAGGTATTTAACAACATTTCTCTGGCTTGCTAGTCGAAGCACATATACATGGCGGGTCCCCTATCGTAAGTCACTCGATCTTACATACGACCCTAGTTACAGAAACGGACCTCTTGAGTATTGGTAATTATTAATTTAGTCCTAGCCATCGCTTAAAGTAATCAGATACTGAACATATCGGCTCCTTTGGTCTGTCTGTAATGAAGCTTGTAGTTTTAACTATTGATTCTTATGACAACACCCAAAATTTTAAATCCAATTTTCACAGGAGACCCAAAAAGTTCTGTGTATGTGATTACAATGTATAATAAATATACCAGTTCCGATCCTTTCACTTAATACAAATTCCTAACTAGTACACAAAAGCAACGACCTATCTTGGTCCATTCATATCACTCCTCCGCCGATTACATGGCGAGGGAGGTTTGCGAATTACTCACCACATGCCATGTAATCACCTTACACACATTGGCCCTATCTACATAGGGTGTATTGCAGTGTGTGAATTCCCTGCCCTGGCAAGCAGAGGTTAGTATTTGTTGATGAAGATGCTCGTTGTCCAATGATATGTGTTACACAGATCCTGTGCTCGTAAGCCTGAGATGTGTCTGGAGGACGCAGCCACCCACCTGACCAACGGGAGTAATAAAAACCTCTGTGGCAGGATATGTTCTGGATGATTATTATAGTGTGGAAATCCTAGAGTATAGTAGTTGCTCCCCCCACCCGTGAGTAATCTCTGTTCTGTAGCCCATACCGAGAGCAGGAACGAGCCTAGCCCACGCCTCTTGAAGAGTGGAGTTTGATAAGTAGAGTTAGTTTTAGTTTGGACGTGAAAAGTGGGGAGTACATTTTACCTTTGCAGGTGATACCTGAAGCCTCGCTTTACCTACAGGCAACTGTTGCCTCCACCAGGACACAGCTCGCCTCCCCAGCCCTGCCCTATATTCACCAAAAAAATCTCGGTCCTGGTATTTTTTTTTATCTCTGAGGCTCACCTCCAACTCACATCTCAGCACTCCATGTCACCGTGTTATTACGGCCACTTGCTGTCCTGGGCTTCCTGCCCGGTCAAATAAAAGAACCTGTACAGTTGTTTTCCTTTCTAACTTCGTCTCGTCTGGTCCTTCTGTTAATACGGCTGACTCATCAACTCGCCGCACAACTGGTCCATCACCCAGACGACTAACCACACTAGGGAAATTAACGGGGTTTGTCCCCAGGAGATCTCGCCTATGCGCATACTCTCTTCCCTCATGCATTCTCTTGCCAACACCCACATGCTGAGACCTGCCGTCTGTAGGTCTCACCCTCCGGTTTCCACCCCCGTACCAAGACCGTGACTCATAGCGGCTTTAGGCCCGCAACCGCCAGCCATCCGGACCCGACCAGGCGGGCCCCGGCCTGTCACCCATGCCTCCTACCTCAAAGGGCTAAGGGTCCCCCCGGTGGGGTGATGTTGCAAGTGGCGTCCACGAATCATCAGGATTAACTTTCTGTGCCTTATCCGGCACTAAAGCTGTACTTTATTAAGAAAAGACTGTGCTGGGCCTAACCCCTGATGCCATCCTGGTTTAGGCCCAAGTATTGTGTGTTTCTACATTTGAACTTTATCTGCTGCCCATGTGCTGGGTCGAGCGCCGCTCCGCACTCATAGGTTGCATTCCTTGCCATAACTGTGTCAGCCTGGCTACAAACCTTCCGGCGCTGCTCTGCTGCGCCTGAAGCATTTTACCTCATAGGCTGTGGCGGCAGCAAGTTTTCAAGCCCGCCAATCTTACTGCGGAATCCATAGGCTTCATTAGGCTTCAAACTCCCCCCTGCTCGAGTGGCCTGCGAAGCAGCGTATGAGGAGGAGGCTGGATCGTGTGCGGCCGGCAACGAAAGGGTTATTCGGCCATCTTGGATTTCAGGCGCATGCCGCGCCTGAAGCCTGCCACAGCGGGCGCCCTCATCCGATTTCCGGCGCACGTGTCCTGCCACTGGAGGAGAACACCGCTGATCATCATGATCCCTGCTGCCTCCGGTCCTCGGGAACGAGACCGTCGTGTACCGGGAGCTGTCCTGTCACCTACCCGCGGCTGATCCTGATGAGTACGCGCTGGGAGTTTAAAGGGGGTAGAGTGGTTTCCGATGCTAGTTATTGGCTCACCTCCCTGGAAATATTGACTGTGTCTTTAAAAGTGCCCACGTCCCATTCATCCATCGCCATACAAACGGACATGTGTAACCCCTTACAGCTTCCCTCAGCTAGGCCGTCCATGTCCGCCCATGACAGATACGGACTGGGCGGCAAGTCCGGTCCCTGGTTCCTGGGGGGGGGGGGGGCCGGGTCCTCAGGGTACCGGGAGCATTTAAGTCCCTCCAATATCCCTTCAAGTCCCTCGCTACAGCTAGTGTCCCTGGGACTCCCCACTCATGATGCCTCTGACTATGCCCTACGATCTCTGGGGGCCCCCTGGTTACCCTACTACGAGGGGAATCACATACTCCCCTGAATCAGGGACAGTTGTTAGCCCACCTTCGCCTTGCTCCCTTCACATAGTTACAGAAAGTGGGCATCCTCATCGGGAGTTTAAAGGACCCGCTCTCCGGGAGTCCAGTCCGGGCCCCAAACAGTGTCAGAATGTGGTCCATATCTTGATGGCCGAAACACCTTTGCCAAGTGTACTGTCCCTCCGAGTTGAATCAAGCAATTCTTTCCTTCGGGAACATACCAGAAGCCAGCCCCAAGAGTTCCCTCCTATCCTTTGCCCTCGTCCCTACAGGAGAACATGGAAGGCCATCACCTGCCTTGAGCCCAAAGACGCTGAACACCTCTGACCAAACCTTAAGGGAACAATTTATATCAGGCTTGTTGATAAGAAATCAAAGGTGGTCCAACTCAAGATCAACCTCTTTTCTTCTCAACATGCCCCAGGCCTTTTTCCTTCCTGAGTTTTAAGGAAATTGCCATTGACCTATTAGGAGACCGATCACCAACTGGACTCGCAGAAAGAGCCTGAAGCCGTGAAAATGGAAGAATCTGCTCTCTCTCCTTGCCATCCCACCACGCAGTCAGCATCACATACTCCTGCCTGCGACTATGGAAGTTACTTGTCATAACAGAACCCGGTCCCCTAATCTGGCGGACACCCTGCATCAAATCGCTTGATCCGGTTGACCCGTTTGGAAGTAACTGTCTCTGCTATGAGGAGGAAACCTCCAAAACCCTGACGGTCAGCTTACTACTCCTCGTGATCTCCGACTAACATCGCCCAAAAGAAGCGAAGTCTATAAGCACCTGGAGTCATAGAACCCCGCCAGCGGTGCAGCTATTGCCATAAATATGGGCATGAAGAGAATGATGCGTCAGTTTAAACGACAACAAACCCTTGGGCTAAGTGACGACCTCCACAAGGAAGAAACTTGTAAGTCCCCGCGATGCTAACGGGGGGGTGGGATCCCAGGTTCGTGGGTACTTTCCCCATGGTTCATGTAACCACAACTGAGTTACTCTACTCTACCTGGCCTTAATTGATACCGGCTCTCAAGTGACCACCCTCCGGATTGTGCTTTCGCGAAATGCCGAGGAAGAGCTCTTAGTCCAGCCTCCAAAGGCTTCCTTAACCTCATGCTACGAATGGAAACCCTTACCCATAATCCGCGGGGGCTACTGGACCACCTAACCATTTGGAGACACTTAGTAACCAGACCAGGGCGTAGTGGTGACCGTGGGCCCGAAAACCGGTAACTTCCTCACCTGGTACTGGTTCCAATTCCGCCGCAATTGCTAACCCTGAGGCTGAAGGCTCTCCATGACTCCCTGCCAACAAGTGCCCAACGTTCCCGGATGTAATCAGGAACTATGCAGTTTCTAAGCGGCGCAACACGAAAGTTTGCGGGCCCTAATGGAGAATTGCAGATCCGGATCAAGGATCCCCAACCTGTTCGCCTTCCACCTGGGACTTGAGACGTAGTATGGGTGTCGAGCCTTGCATGGGCTCCAAGGTCAAGACTACCGGCGATAGTAGAACCATCACTACCAGCCGATGACGACCCGCCCATTCTACCGCCAGATCCTAGTCACTGGATCCGGGACAAGTACCCCCATTCGAGACTCTAAATGTGGGGAGACTCTTCCCATTGGATTGAGAAGTACCAAGCCGTAGCCACCCCCTTTTTCCTCTTCAGCGTGATCCTGAAGACTGGTGGAAACCTCTCTCTGCCTCCAACAGTTGGACTAAGCAAAGTGCTGAAGGTGAGCTAGTGCCGCCCATCCTGTGGGCTGAGCTCAATATTGGAATGACGTTTTACACTCCTGCAGACCGGTTACACGTTGTCCTGGATGTCGTTATTAGTCCCCACCAGGCCTCACAAACACCCCACTGGTGGTGGGTGATTTTTGGGCAGACTATACTCTGATCCAACACCCATCCCCACTGGCTCTCATCCTCCTATCAAGGAACGATATCGGCCCATACCTCCAGCCCGTTACCAGAGTGAAGACGCTGGTACCAGAGATGAAGACAGCCAACGTTATATCCGGTAGAGTCCCAGCCCATGGGCGCCCCGCTGGTCCTTGTTAAGAAGAAGGATGGAACCCTTCTATTCTTGTGTTGACTATAGGAAGAATCAACAATATCACCAACCCCAAGGCGCCTATCCTCTCTGCCTCGAATCGAGTAATCCCTCGCAGCCCTAGGTTCAGCTGCCTACTTCTCTATACCCTGGACCTGACCAGTGGCTACTGGCAATTGGCCATGGCCCGGAAGACCGAGATAAGCGGCTTTTCCACCACCCAATGGCTTGTTCGAGTCACAACATGCCGTTCGGGCTATGCACGCCCCATGCCAACATGTTCACGGCTGATGGAAGAGATTTTGGGTCATCGCACTTCGAGACGTCTGCTATATTTTGACGACATAAATCATCTACTCCAAGACTTCGAAGACCACTCCCCCACCATCGGCTGATAGTCTTCCAAAGCCTGACCCAACATGGGTTGAAGGTCAAGAGCCATCCAAGTGCCCCCTGCTACACTAGTGTCAAGTCCCCCCTGGGACATGTGGTGAGGCTCATGGGAATATGAGCCAGATCCAGCGGAAGAATTGCAGGTGTCCCACTACTGGCCACCCATCAACCGTACGGGACATAAAAGCTTCCTTGGATTTGCCAGTTATGACAGGCGTTTCATCCCGAAGTTTGCCCAGCTTGCGGCTCCCCCCCTGCAAGAAGCTTTCTAAGGGGCCTGCCAAAAGAGAGCCAACGTTCCCAGATTAGCCATTGAGTGTACGCCGAACGAAAGCTCCTCCCAGAATGCCCAAGCAACGTTTTGACTGAAGCCCCGTGTTGGGATATCCAGACTATAGTCGGCCTTTCACCCTATACAACTGATGCCAGCAAGCAAGGTCTAGGGGCGGTATTTATCCCTCTCCAAAACGGAACTGAACGGTCATAGCCTACGCCGCCGTTCCTCCGAGACCGAGCAAAACGACAGAACTACAGTTCCTCAAGTTTGGAGTTTCTTGCGTTATCTGGCTGTGACCGAAAAGTTCAAGGAGCTCCTACGCATCATCTTCACTTTCTTCACAGACAATAATCCGTTGGGCATCTGAACACCTCCACGCACGTCTTGGAGCACTGGAACAACTGTGGGGGGCCTCCAGACTTGCACTTTCAGCTTTAACCATCAAGTACCCCCGGCTGGTAATGCAATGACAAACGCCGACGCTCTGTCCCCGTTCCCTGACCGTGGGGAGGACCCGCCAACGGATGCTGCAGTGGGAAGATGTCGAGACCAAACGGCCATCTCCCCTGCTGATATACATGGGACATGGAGTCCCCTATTCCCCGCTTTACTCCCCGACTGCCTGGGTTCACGAACCCAGAGGCGCCTGGCGGTATGCCAGAGAAGTTGTGGATCTGCGGTTGGAAGAGGCCGGAGAAACAAAAAAGGACTTGATCGTAATGCCCTGTGCGAAGCCTTTTGCCCCAGGAGATCGAGGTGGCTGCGCAACAACCATCCTTACCAGAAGCTAGATGGGGTTGGGAGCGGAGCCATACCTATTTAGGGACAAGTCTCTCCAACCTGAATGTCTACGAAGATTCAAGAGAACGTCCATCACCTCCGGGTACATATGAACGCGGCTGAAGAGATGTCTTCGTCCTTTTGCCCTGATGTCACAACCTCTCACCTCGTCCCCCCCCAACTTACAGACCTCCTTGTGTTTTCGCCTGGACCCCCAGTTCCTTGGAACTTGTGACTGTTGCCTCAATTCTGTTTTTGTTCCACTCACTCCAGTAAGAGGTACCTCTGAGAGACCACACTCCCCACCGCAGTCCCTCCAAATGCTGCCTGTGGAGGATGATCCGGCTCATGTCGTGCAACCCCTGAAGCATCAGAGGCAGCTGAGACTCCGACTCCGCGCTTGACTCAGAGGGGACGATGAGGAGGTGGTTTATCTTCTCCAGTCCTGAACGCCTTCTTCGAAGGTCTCAAGGGAGCAAAAGGAAAGCTCCTGCGTACCTGCAGGAGGTAAACCAGCTGTGACCCTCAGAACAGGAGGCAGGTACGTTTTTTCTGACACCGAAGTCTTACCACCTAAAAATTGCAGACCTAACCCTTGAAGGGCTGTAGCCCCTTCAGGTACTGTACCATGTGTAACTAATTGATATTTCTGGTTTTTCTGTTCCTTCCCTAAAGACCAGAGACTTCCTAGACTCTCATCCTATATTATCTCAGCTCAAGAGACATTCCTTGAACGGATTATTGTCCTGTGCTTATAGGCACCCCTTCCTCTGCCACTGCAGAAAATTTCTTCAAAGGACTCTGTCCCTCTACACATAGGAATACCCTTTGCTCCCAGTGCACTTTTCCCCACTCCAAGCTGTACCCATAAATGGACTTTGTCACAGAGCCTTCTGTTAGAATTTTGGCAGATACTCCAAGAAAAGTGCAACTTTCTTTATTATCATTTTGCACTTAATGCCTTCCCTTTTAATGTACTGAATTTATGTAGCACTTCCATGCCTTCTTTTCAGGTAAAGAGACATTTTCTATTCTGCTACCCTGAGTAGCCTATCTCCCTATGTAACGTTTGTAACGTTCAAGATGGTGTACCCATTGGGCTCTCTAAGCAATGTGAATTAACCTTTTGCACACTGTCATATTGCCAGTAGTCTGCTTAACCCTTCATTAGCTTTTCAGGTTGTAGTGTGGCTGGTCGGACCGTCTCTATGTAAGTACAATGTTTAATTGTTTCACCTATGCCATGTATGATATATACACTATATAATGGGTTCCGCCAGGGAAGAAGCGTTGAATACAACCAATATACAGGCCTGTGCAAGGAAAGTGGATTACAGGACATGACACCACACCTTTCCTACTGTAATAGTTCGGTTTAAAAAATGCGTCACGCACCAACTTTCATACAGCTACATGCGTTTTCGTATCCGACACCAACCGGTCCTGTCTCCAGGACGCATGGGCCGGTTTTGTCCCTACACCCTAACATAGCCTTCACTTCCCAGAAGTGCCCTTACCCCCTCTGTGCCCCAAAACCAGCTGTAGTCGAGCCGAGGGCGGCTTTCTTGCCATTGCCCCCGGGGGTATGCAAAACACACCGGGAGGGTTTTCGAAACGTCCCACCTGCCATGTAATCCACCTTACCTACATGGCCCTGATAGGACAAGGGGTATGCAGTGGTGAATCCTGCTGGCAAGGCAGAGGTTAGTATTTTGTATGATGCAAAGATGCGGTTTTGTCCCAATGATATGTTTACATACATCCTGTGCTCTGTAAGCGAGATGTGATTGAGGAGCAGCCACCCCTGACCCAAAGGGAGGTAATAAAACCTCTGGCCCGGAATGTTCTGGATGATTTTCTAGTGTGGAATCTAGAGATCATTGAGTGAGTGAGTAATCTCGCTCTGTCTATGTCTAGCCCATACCATAGCAGGAAGAGCCTAGCCCCTGCCTCTGAGAGTGAGTATTTAGATTAGAAGTTGGGTAAGTGGAGGAAAGGGGTATCATCCTTACCTTTGAAGGTGATACCGAAGCCCTACAGACAATCTGAAGCTTCCTACCAGGACACAGCTGCCTCCCCAGCCTGCCCTATACAATCCAGTCGGTGAACTATCTCCCTGAGGCTCCCTCCAACTCACATCTCAGCACTTCCCCTCTACCTGTTAAGCAGTTTGCTGCTGTCCTGCCGTTTCAAATAAAGAACTGTAAGTTGTTTCTTCAACTCTGCTTCCGTCGGTTTCCCTGCTAATACGACCTGCCGGTTCATCAAAACCGGCACCCTGTCCATCACCCAAGACTCACTACTCGGAACAATTAAGGGTTTGCCTCAGGGCGATCCGCTATAAATCAGCAATCCTCTCCCCTCATCATTTCTTTGCCAACACCACCTGCTGGAGACCTGCCAGCTGTAGGTACAGCCCTCCGGTTACCCCGTACAAGCACCGGACAATAGCGTGCTTCAGGCCGCAACCGCCGCCACTCCTGTACCGCGGGGCCCCCGGCTGCACCAGGCCTCACCTCAGGGCTGGCCCCGGTGGGGGATGTTTTCCATATGTAACCCCGGGACTGCCTGTAAGCTCTGATTTCACATTCTCCAAGGCCATACATAACACTGTCCGATAAGATCTGAGGCAGAGAGCTAGTTGGCACAGCAGTGTGAGGAACACTGTATTTTAATATGACGCATATTAATTCACATTTTACTCATTGTTTCTCTGTTCTCCTTACTTCATTCTGTCGGCAATGTGAATAACCATGGAGTCCGGTGTATCTTTTAGTACCAAGGCAAACTCTGTCGGTATCGTTATATAACAACCGGAACCCGGCCCGTTGTTTCTGGCCGCCCCTGCTTGTACACCCCAGCTATTTAGGAATAGTGTAATTGAAATTCTGAAATACCACGAAACGTTTCTTTTACAATGATCCAGCGAGAATCTGAGTCATCGCTCTGCCCTCCTGACCCTCAAAGTCCCCATGACACCATTTATTTTCAAGATTGAAGGGAGATGACCTGTCTGTATCCAGCAGTATGGGGGAAGGGAGACATCTTAAGGCGTGCACTGAACATGGCCCGCCATAGTGAAAGCCCCATTTTGGATCACAGACACGGTTATTCCCAATGGGAAGGGGCTCAAATCATCGCCACAATCAGATCTTCAATATCTCTTGAGTTCAAATTTTCAACATGGAAATAACCATGCAGGAACGTTCCCTGTGATAACACAAGCTACATGAAACGTGGTTGTCTCGGTGCGGAACCGACTGGAAGGCCAGGATACAATTGTATATTTATTCTCCTTGAGAATCTATGGAAATTTCCTTTTGATAAATTTTGAACCACAAGAGAATTGGTACAGATTTGATTCTATAGCAATCGATTCCTGAGACAATCGTGATCATCTTTGTTTTGTTCCATCACCAACTCCATTGTAAAAACCTGCTCTAATATCCATATGGCGGCTAATTCAAGATGCGGCCATGTTCTGGACATTGATTAAATGATAGGCCCCCCCCACCCCACCCATTAGCTCTGGTTATCAGATACGTCATAATCAGTGGTTTCTGAACATATTTGGGTGGTGCGGATATTTATAGGGCAGATCACAAGGGTAAACTCTCGCTACTTATGTAATATAGTTACCTGACAAGGGAAGATGAGATCTTCCTGAAGTAACCGGGGTTCACTTTGACTCAGACCTTCCAGATCTCTGTCGAATAAACTGCAAAAGAGAAACTAACATGTAAGACCTGACTATCACCGTACCATTAGCTATATGTTACTAATAACCGACACCCACTATGTATAGGTGACTATACCTTCATCACCACAATGTAATATGTGACTATACCTTCACCACAATGTAATATGTGACTATACCAACACCACAATGTAATATGTGACTATACCAACACCCCAATTATATGTACTATACTAACAACACCATATTTAATAGTGACTATACCACACACCACATGTATTATGTGACTATAACCCGTCACACAATAATATGTTACTATATGACAACCATTATGTCATATGTGGACTATACCCACACCACTAGTAACAGTTGACATACCAACAGCCACAATGTAATATGTGACTATACCGCGACCCACTAATGTATATGTGACTATACGACACCACTAGTACATTGACTATACCCACACCCAATGTATATGTGACTATACCAACACCGCAACACCACATTATTGTGACTATACCGACACCACTATGTAATATGTGACTATACCGACACCACTATGTAATATGTGACGATCCAACACCCCAATGTAAATGTGACTTAACAACACCACAATGTAACATGTGACTATCACCACACCACATGTAATATGTGACTCTAATGAACCACAAGTAATATTGACTATACCGACGACCTTACTAGGTAATGTTGACCATAACCGCACACCAAACTATGTAACATTGACTAATACCGACACCTAACCACACACAATGAATCTGTGACTATAAACCGACACCACTATGGTAATATGTGACTATAACCGACAACCACTATGTATATGTTACTATAACCAACACCACAATGTAAATATGTGACTATACTCGCCACCCAGATGTAATAGTGCCTATAAACCGACACCACTATGTATATGACATACCAACCGACACACTAGGTAATATGTGCTATAACCGACACACATGTAATTGTTACAATAAACCTTCACCACAATGTATATGTGACTAATAAACCGACAACCACCATGGAATATGTGATATAACCGACAGCCATTATCTAATATGTGGACTATCCGACCCACAATGTAATATGTGACTATAAACCCGTACCATTAGCTAATATGTGGACTATACCACGACAAACAATGTAATATGTGACTATACCGCACCACAATGAAAGTGACCTATAACCGACAACACAACTGTAATATAATGCCTATAACCTTCACCACAATGTAATATGTGACTATACTGACACCACTATGTACATGTGCTATACCACACAACCACAATGTAACATGTGGTTATAACCGACACCACTATGTAATGGTGACTATAATTACACCCACAATGTAATATGTGATATACCACCGGACCACCACATGGTCTTATGTGACTATCCCGACACCACTATGTATTTGTGCCTATACCGAACACCACTATGTAAATTGTGACTATAAATACCGACCCCCTAGTAATATGTGACTATACCGACCCACTATTTAACATGTACTATACGAACCACTATGTAACATGTGACTATAACACACCTCATATGTAACATGTGACTATAACCGACCCACTATGTAACATGTGACTATATACCGACACCACTATGTATATGTGACGATACCGACACCACAATGTATATGTGACTATACCTCACCACAATGTAATAGGTGACTATACTGACACCACAATGTAATATGTGACTATAAAACTCGACACAACAATTGTAATATGTGAGTTTTTTTTTTGTTTTCTATAACCCCGACACCACTATGTAATATGTGACATACGTCCCAACATGTAATATGTGACGATAACCAAAACCGACACCCACGATTAAATTTGACTATAATACACCACAATGTAATATGTTGCTTACCTTCACACAATTGTAATATGTTACTATAACCGACACCACTTATGTATATGTGACTATACCGACACCACAATGTATGTTGACGATACCAACTTCACCACTTTAACATTGTTTGACTATACCACACCACAATGTAACATGTGAGTTAACCGACCCACAATGTAAATGTGACCTAAATGACACCACTATTAATATGTGACTATACCGACAACCACTATTGTACCATGTGACTATCACCGACACCACAATGTAATATGTGGACTATACCAACACCACCATTTAATAAGTGACATACAACACCACAAATGTAATATGTGCTATAACCAACACCACATGTAATATGTTACTATACCACACCAACTATGTAATATGTGACTATACCGCGACCACTATGTATATGTGACTATACCGACACCAACGATGGTATATGTGACTAAATCCCGACACCACTATGTAATAGTTACTATCCACCAAGGCCACATTATGTAATATGTGACTTCACCGACACCATAGCAATATGTGACTATAAATATACCAGACACTCACAATGTATATGTGACTATACCAACAACACAATGTCTATGTGACTTACCGACACCCACAATTCATATTTGCTATAAAACACCACAACTGTAATATGTACCTATAACTTCACCACATATGTCTATGTGACTATAACCGCCACCACTATGTAATATGTGACTATACGCGACACCCACTATTTAATATGTAAACTAACCGTCACCACATGTGTAATATGTGACTATCCCACCACCACAATGTAAGATGTGACTATACCAACAACACATGTTAATATGTGACTATACCACCAACACCAACTATGTATTGTGACTATAATATACCGACCCCATTAATTAATAGTGACATAAACCGACACCATTAGCTAATAGGTTGACTATAACCGACACACCACAATGTAATATGTACTAACCACCACCACACTGTTAATATGTGGGACATACCGACACCACTATGTAATTATGTGATATACCGACACCACTATGTAACATGGACTATAGACCAGCACCACCATTAATAATGTGAACTCTAATGACACTACAATGTAATGTGACTATACCGACACTACTATGTATATGTGACTATTACCGACACCCCACTATGTATATGTGACTATATCGACACCACACTATGTAATTATGTGACTGATACCGACACCACTAGTAATATGTGACTATACCCGACACCACAATTAATATGTGACATTAACCTTCACACCCTAATGTATATGTGACTATATCGACCCCACTATGTAATAGTGACTTAACCGTCCACCACACATGTATGTGTGACCTATA
Organism: Engystomops pustulosus; assembly: GCA_019512145.1. NCBI lineage: Eukaryota > Metazoa > Chordata > Amphibia > Anura > Leptodactylidae > Engystomops > Engystomops pustulosus. Next base: position 1,081,002 of record CM033645.1, read on the forward strand.
CCGTCACCACAATATAATATGTGACTATACCACCGACGCCACAATGTAAGATATGACTATAATCGACCCACTATGTAATATGTGCCTATACCGTCACCACAATGTAAAGATGTGACTATCCCGACACACAATGTATATGGTGACTATACCTCCCACAATGTATTATGTGACTATAATACCGTCCCCACATTTAATCTGTTGACTATACTGAACACCCACTAATGTCAATATGTGACTATAATGACACCATTATTAATATTTGACTATACCCGACACCACACTGTAATATGTTACTATACCGTCAACCACATGTAATATGTGACTATAATCACCGTCACCGACACTGTATATTGACTATATTGACCCCACTCTGTAACATGTGACTATACCGTCACCACAATGTAATATGTGACTATAATGCCAACCATTATGTAATATGTGACTATACCCCGACAAGCCACAATGTAATATGTGACTATACCGTCACCACAATGTAATAATGGACTATCACCGTCACCGATCAGGTACTATGTGCCTAATGCGACACCACACTATGTAAATATGTACTATAATTACACCACAATGTAATTGTGACTATTTATCGACACACTATGTAATTGTGCGATAATCGACCCACTCTGTAATATGTGACTATAACCGTACCACAATATAATGTGTGACTATATACCCGTCACCAACAATTAATATGTCTTACCGACGCCACAATGTAATATAGACTAATTCTACACCACTATTTAAATTTGACTATAAAAACCGCACCACCACAATGTATATGTGACTATACCTGACCCCACAATGATATGGACTATAACCGTCACCAAATGTATTATGTGACTATAACCGTCACCACAAGTAATATGTGACTATAATGACACCATTATGTAATATGTGACTATATACCGGCACCACAAATGTAATTATGTGACTAAAACCGTCACCGAACAATGTAATATTTGACTAGACCTACACCACTATGTAATATGTGACTATACCCCGACACACTATGTATATGTGACTAATACGACACCTTATGTAATATGTGACTATAACCTACCCCATTTACTAATATGTGACTATACCGACACCAACTCCTGTAATATGTGACTTACCACCGACCCACCATTAATTAATATGTGACTATACCGACACAAATGTACTATGTGACTATACCAACACCCACTGTAAAGTTGACTTAACCGACACCACATGAATATGTGCCTATAATGACACCACAATGTCATATGGTTACTGATACCTTCCCACAATGTAATTGTGACATATACCGACACACTCTGTAATATGTGACTCATACCCTAACCGACAACCACACTAGGTAAATGTGACATAAACCGTCCCACCTGTAATATGTGACTATACCAACACCACAATGTAATATGTGACTATACCAACAACACAATGTAATATGTGACTATACCAACACCACGATGTAATATGTGACATATAACCCGACACCATTAATGTTTATGTGACTAAACCCGACACCATAGCTATAGTGACTATCAAACCCGCACCACAATGTAATATGTGACTATAAACCGACACCACAATGTAATATGTGCTATACAACACCACAATTAATCTTGACTATAACCACACCACAATGTAATATGTGACTATAACCGACACCACTATGTATATGTGACTATAGACGACACCACTATGTAACATGTGACTATCCCAACACACAATTTAATATGTGCCTCTAAAATGACACTACATGTAACATGTGACTATAACCTTCACCACAATGTACTATGTGACTTACTATCGACACCACCATGTAAGATGTGGACTATAACGCCGACACCACTATGTAATATGTTGACTATACCGCAACCACAGATTAATATGTGCTAATACCTTCACCACTATGTATATGTTGAACATATCGACACCACTATTTAATATTGACTATAACCGTCACCACAATATAATGTTTGACTATAACCGTCCCCCCAATTATTGTGACTATATCACCGACGCCACAATGTAATAGATGACTATATCGACAACCATATGTAATATTTGACTATATAAAAAAACCGTTCCCACAATTAATATGTGACCTATACCGACACCACGACACCCAATGTATATGTGTACTATAAATCCGTCACCACAATGTAATATGTGACCTTATAATGACACCCATTATGTTAAATATGTGACTATACCGACACAACAAATGTATATGTTGGACTATACCGCACCACAATGTAACATGTTACTATAATAAAAAACGTCACCTACAATGTAATATTGACTATAATACCGTCAACGACAAATGTAATATGGACTATACCGTCACCACATATAATTATGTTGACTAGAACCGACTCCACAATGGAATATTGACATATAATCGACACCACTATGTAATATTTGTGACTATAAAAGCGTCCCCCACAATGTAATATGTGACTATAATGACACATTAGGTAATATGTGACTATAACCTACACCACAAGGAATATGTGACTAGAACCCGTCACCCACAATTTAATATGTGACATAACTATAACCTCACCCCACAATGTAATATGTGACTATGCCGACACCACGATGTAATATGTACCTATAAGACACCACAATTGTATATTGTGGACTATATACCGCACGCCATCAACATAGAATATATGACTAATTCGACACCACTATGTAAATGTGACTCTATCCGTCACCACACGTAATATGTGACTATACCCCACCGCCTCCGGTTCCTGCTTATATGAAGAAGTGACCACCCGTTGTCTTTCGCTTGTGCCCATCTGCCTCAAAGTTGACGTCTCTTCAAGATGCCTCTCCTACCTTGTTACCGGGTCGATTTAGGCACTGTGGCCTTTCTGGCACCGGACCAGTCTGCCCCCTCTATCCCGCTACCGCGGCAGCACAAGGCATGTCCGCCACAAACTGGCCCGCACTGGTTGTTTCGGGGGCGGGACCATTCGCGGTAACCCAGAGAGGGTTGGCGGGAAAAGCCCAGGAAACTCACAGTTTCGAATACTCAGCCCCACCCCTCTGCACCACCACCATGCCACTTTCAAATGCCCACAAATCCCCATGGCTTTCCCCATATGATGACTCGGGAGAACGGCAGGAGATTGTCTTGAACCATGTCTCAGCCTAACTGCACTGAGTTTTCCGCCATGTGATTGCTGATTAGAAATTAGTGTTAACGACGTTGGACAGGTGTACCGAAGAAAGTGGCCGGGGAATGTAACGTCCCCCTACCTTCATGGTCTCACTAACCGTAACCGCTCCGTAGCACGTAAAAAGGACATGGGGCTGTATAGTCCCCCTATGGAAGGCTCCTCCCTCCGCAGGCCCGATGTATTCCCGCCGTACTAACGGTACGAGGGCATACATTTGTATTCATGTAGCCGTAGATGATATTAAGGGTATGGTGAATATAGATCAATAGATAAGAGAGTGACAACGTTTACTTACAATTTGCCTTTTAGTCCATTGTAATCTACAATAAAACGTCATGCTCTCAACCCTTACCTGATATAGCATAATAACATACAGCGTCTTGGAAAGACTACATACAGACCGTAATAGTATACCAGAAACGAAAGAAAACATTAATTAGCTAGAACTGGGATAAAATATTACATAGATAGTTAATAGTTATGAGATGATGGACGAATAAGAGTAAGATAGATTCAGCAAACATTAATCTTGAACTTTTATCCTAGACAATAGATAATGGCTCTCTTTGTGACAATTGATCTCCTCTGTCCCTCTGGAGATCCAGTAAATGGCTTTGGCCCCATTTTTTCTGATTCCCCAAAACTTCCCAAAAAAAAGGCTTACAAAATGCATAAAGTGAGCCCATTGCATAGACTACAGGGGACTGGAGTAACTCTGAGACTTTTTATGTGTACTTTTTGAAGAGCCATGCCTACCGTAGCCCTCTATGTTTTGTGCCATTACAAATGAAGTGGCTGTAAATAGTCACCTTAAAAAAATGCCAAAACCCAAAAACCAATGATAAATCACCCCCATGAACATCATCTAATACATATCTTGGATAATACACATATTTTATATCCTTTTTCTTGCCTGTAGAAATCACTGCTTGGTTCCCTGAGCAGTCGTGTTGTCCCTCCCTTGTGGTTACTGTGCGGGTGTCGTGTGGAACCCCTCTGGTTCTGGCATGCCCACGAGGATGATCTAATATTAGTGCGTGCTGGCCTCCCGGTGTTGTCACACTGTACCGATTGCTGCGGCATGTCCCCGGTCCTGTTTTTTCCATCTATTTTTATGATATAAATACTTATCCTCGATAAGGGAATTATCCGCAGCTACGGAAACTTCTCCAGTTCTTGTCCTACAATAACTGCAATAGAGAACGGCTGTAACACAGGGGGATATTTATGGCGGGGGGTGAACTTTTCTTCTCTTTTTGTAATAATAGAGGTTAGAAAGTTCTGGATTCTGAATTCGAAATTTAGTATTCTGGATAGTGGTGGGCGATGGGATTAGGGGGAATTGGGGCCCCTGGCAATTCTAGGCCCCTGGCAACAATCCCAATGGGCCCCCATGATGACTAGCCTTTCCCATATATGACAAACCCATAGGCACCAGGGTCTGAGACCAACCCTTTTGCACTTACCTCTAGACACCAGGGGCAAAACCTAAACATTGGCGAATCCCCAGGGGTACCACAACTAGTTAAACAGATGTTGGTCCAACAGTGGTGCTCTGACCCGTGTGGACTCTCCGTGATCCCTTGAATGAAGTCTTTATTCAGAAAAAAAAGGATGCTTGAGTTACTATTATAAATAGTAATATTATCAGCCCTGTGTCCAGGGCAGTGGAGGTTAATAATGTCCTAAATCCCCTGGTGGTCTGGTTGGTTTAGAGAGATTGACAATATATATTGTCAAGGTGTAGTGCGAGCAAAGATGTTATGTTATCCCTGGTGGCCTAGGGGTGCAGAGGTTAAGAGAGTACTCCTTAATGGTCTAGAGCAGAGGGTTAATTTTGCTACCCTGGTGGCTTAGGGGTGCAGAGGTTAATAGATTTCTCCTTAGTGGTCTGACAGAGAAGGGGATAATGTTGTTATTCCTGGTGGCCTAGAGGCGCAGAGGTTAAGAGATGTATCCCTAAGTGGTTTTGAACAAGAAGATTAATGATGTTATCCCTGTGACTAGGGTAATTCCTGCTTGTCCTTAATATTTAGGACATGGGAGGGAATAATAGTTCAGCATCCAAATCTCTAGGTCAGTGAAAGCTTTATACCATAGTGTTATTCCCTGGTGGTCTAATAAGAGAGAAGGTTGAAACACAGTTTCCTGGTGGTGTAGGGTAATGGAAGGATAGTCCATGGCCCCTGGTGGTCTAGGACGTAAAGGACTTGTTCTTTGTACTTGTCCCTGGTGGCCTACAAAACTGGAGGGTTTAATAATAATTCTTAGTGGTCTATTTAAGTGGCGGACATTATTTTTTGTACGAGTCCCTGGTGGTCTAGGACTGTAAGGGTTTGTTCACGTACGTGAAAAGGTTACTGATTTTTAAAGGTAAAACTTAAGGTCCATAGGGTTAATTGGGAATGTCTCAGCGTGTTGAACATACAGTCTACAGCCAGTGTTTTGTATTGTCCCTGGTGGATCTGTGTAACAAGACCTTTGTGTATGTTGTTAGTAGCAGCAGGGACTGTGACATATAATTTTATATTCTAGGATTGTAGCTTTGGCCAGGTGTGCACTGGGGTGGTCCTCACGCTGCGTGTGTGCTGTGGTGCTTTGCTGCAGGAATTGTTCCCTGGAGAAGTGGTAATCAAACCTTTGTGTATGTTTTAGTGGAAGCGAGGCTGTGAAATATGGATTTATATTCAGGATTTTAGCTCTCCAGGTTCACTAGGGATGTCCTCACACTTTTGTTTATCTGTGCTCTTCGGAATTGTTAGGTATTGTCTATGGAGAGATGTGTATTTATCCCATTGTCTTGTGTGGTATAAGACCAGACTGTGAAATATGGATTTTATTTCAAAGATTGACTTAAGTTCAATCCTGTAGTGTGTCCTCACCTGCCTGTTGCTCTGTGCTCTATGTATTTGCTGCAGCACAGCCCCTCTCCTCCCTCTGAGCTGTAGAGGGGTTCCAGTTTAATACTACAGCAGTTACTCAAGCTGGGGAGGGGCTATAACTCTCCACATATAAACTTTATAATGCTAAAAGAAGAGAAATGTACAAAAATGTCTGCAGACAAGTTTTTATTTATTTTATTATACTTTTTTCTGTCAGTTTTGGACATGTTAGTATAAGATGAATCTTCTCCTGGAGGGAATGGCTCCTCCATATCAGCGGCCCTCAGTGCAGCAGAGCTATGAGCATCCGGCAGAAGTCTCCGGACGTGTCTGACTTGAAGGCTCCGCGAGGCTCTTCTTGTACAACTCCTGGTATTTCTGTTGATCGTCTCAAGGTCAACTGTGGAGAAAGACAAATAAAATATATGTTACGGGAGGTGTAACCTTTAGAACCATATAATAGAGTGCTACCTATAGCAACATATTTACAAGGTGTTACCTATAGCACTATATAGAGGTGTAACCTATAGCACTATATTAGGGTGTAACCTATACCACTATTTACAGAGGTGTTACCTATAGCACTATATAAGGTGTGTACCTATAGCACTATCATATAGGTGTAACCTATACCACTATTTACAGAGTGTTGACCTATACACTAATAGAGGTGTTACCTATAGCACTATACATAGAGGTGTAACCTATACCCACTATTTACAGAGGTGTTCTCCTATAGCACTATATGGGATGACCATTGGGTGACCTATACCATTACAGAGGTGTACTAACACTATATACAGAGGTGTGCCCTATAGCACTATACATATGGTGTTACCGATAGCCCTTTAACAGAGGTGTTATCTATAGAACTATATACAGAGGTGTTACCTATAGCATTATTATACAGAGTTGTAACCTATAGCACTATATACAGAGTGAACTACAGGGTTTTACTAAGGCACTATAGCTGTTTACCTATTAGCACAAGTATCAAGGTGGTAACCTATAGCACTATATACAAAGATGTTACCTATTGCACTATATACAGAGGTGTTACCTATAGCATTATTATACAGAGTTGTAACCTATAGCACTATATACAGAGGTGTAATCTATAGCACTATATACAAAGATGTTACCTATTGCACTATATACAGTGGTGCACATATAGCACTATACATAGAGGTGTAACCTATAGCACTATACATAGAGGTGTTACCTATAGCACTATAGAAGCTGTTACCTCTAGCATAATTAATAGAGCTGTTACCTATAGCACTATTATACAGAGGTGTAACCTATAGCACTATATACAAAGATGTTACCTATTGCATAACCTATAGCACTATACATAGAGGTGTTACCTATAGCACTATAGAGGTGTAACCCATATTACTACATACAGTGTTGTCACATATAGCACTTACATAGAGGTGTTACCTATATTACTATATACAGAGGTGTTACCTATAGCACTATATATAGAGGTGTAACTTTTAGCACTATATATAGAGTGCCGTTACCTGCAGAACTATATACCATAGTGTAATCTATGGCATTGTATACAGTGGTGTCACTTATGGTATTATATACAGTGGTGTAATATAGATAGTTATACAGTAGTCCTATTACACAATGTATAATAATTTACAAATGACTACACCCAGCAGCCTATAGGGGGCGGTAGAGGTAAACAAGAATGTTTGCTGCCTAGTTACATAAACAGTGAGGGGACCCCTCTCCCCCTCTCCTGTGCTTCTCATCATGTCCTGACTCTTCTCATTACAGAACTGTTTCATCACTCAGCTCAGAGGTTCACATATTTACAGCCACAGTGTATAATGATGGCGCCCCCTAGTGCTCACTGGAGAGTATTTAACACTAGTACATTTTTTACTTTTATTTTTATGAACCATTTTATAATAATTTCATTATTTTTTTAAAGGACTGATTTGGGAAGGTCTGTGCAGCGCTGCATAATCTGTAGGCGCTATATAAATAAAGGAATTATTATTATTTATTATAAGGTAATAATGTGTGTGTGTATATATATATATATATATATATATATATATTGTTTGGTCCTCCAATTTTGGGAAGTCTCTTACCTCCGCCCTGGTGACTGTATAAGGCTGGATTCACACGACCGGTGCCCGCCGTACCGTAGCACGGCGGGCACACGGCAGCGTGCGGGGAGAGGAGGAGGGGGAGAGCCCTGCTCACCCCCGCCCCTCTCCATAGGGATATATGGCGCACGGCGCCGTATGCCCTGAAAAAATAGGACATGTCCTATTTTTTCACGGGGCACGGAGCAGTACGGTGCCGCACGTGTGCGGCACCGTACCGCTCCCGTAGGGCGCCGCGCGCCCATTGCCGTCTATGGGGGACGTATATCGGCCGTATATACGTCGGCCGTATATACGTCCCCCTTGCGGTCGTGTGAATGCAGCACAAGATTATTCCTGTGAAAAAATTCCGCTCATTAATAAAAAATTGTGTATCTACTGTTCTAAAGGGGGAGTCCGAACATAGATACACGTCCTTACATTGTGTCCCCAGTGTCTACAGGTGATTATTGAACATCCAAACAGCAGAAAAACCACAGATTTAAAGCTTCCTTTGTCTAAACAGCACCCCCGCAGGAATAAGGAGGTATTACAAGTGAGAGAGAATTGAATTCAATGGGGCACATTTACTTACCAGGTCCATTCACGTTCCAGCGGCGGCTTCTCTGACCAGCGGTCGGGTCTTCCGGCGATTCATGAAGGTCCTGCGTCCGATGTCCACCAGGTGGCGCTGCTGCGCCGAGGTTCGCCGAGATGCCCCGAAGTTCATCGTCTTCATCGTGGTGCATGTGAGTATGGCCCGTGCGACCAATTTTTTTTTTTTTAAATGCGGCGGTTTTTCCGAATACTTCGGGTTACCATTCGGCCACGCCTCCGATTTCCGTCGCGTGCATTCCAGCGCCGATGCGCCATAAATCGATCGCATGCGCCAAAATCTCGGGGCAATTCAGGGAAAATCGGCGCAAATCGCAAATATTCGGGTAACACGTCAGGAAAACGCAAATTGGGCCCTTAGTAAATGACCCCCAATAAGTGTCCAGTATTTTATGGGCACCCATGGACCTCCAAAGGCAAAAACTTTATCAGATCATGTCAGAGCACAGGGTTACGTGTCCCCGCTTCCCTGTATACTGTATCCATTCCAGAATATAACAAAAGCCCTCACATCCGCGCGGTGACCACATCCGCTCAGACACATCCTACCTACAGTCTATGTCATTCCCGGGAACCACACGTCTCCTAGGAATGGGAATACATTATTAACCCTTTCCCACAGCTGTATTTACAGGTTGTGTCGCCCTGTGGGCGAATCCTAAATTACAGTACACAGAAGAAGCCGTATAACCAGCATAAACCTGACATTGTGCCGCCCCTTTAAATGCAACAACCTCAAGCACGCACCTATATATTGCCCTTTTAGGCCAAAATCATGTAATGGGCTCTGCTGCTCAGGTTAATGGAGACAGAAAAATGAAAAAAATTTGCCAGACCTATATCAATCTGATGTTGATGTGATGTGTTCTCCTAGGCCACTAGTATCTATATCCTCAAAACATATAAAGAGATTTTACCCCATAAAACTCCAAGCCCATGCCCTGGCGCAGAAGCCCTGATAAATACCCCCCTATGTCTTTCATTTCCTTTATTTCCAATTCTATAGCAAACAGATCCTTAATCAAGAGTCTCATCTTTACAATGACACCAGTAGCACATTTATAGGTGCTACGGAGGGCAAAAAAAAGGGGTCTGAAAAGACTCACCCCCCCCCCCCCCCCCGCCATGACTCATCTTGGTAGAAGTGACTCTTCTCAGCTCATTTGCATATGACTTTGGAGAAGTAAAGGGGCCAATTTTAACATAAAGGAGGTAATTCTTTAAAGGAGATTTCATGGTGGTCTAATGGGGTAAAAACTGGCGACAGGTTCCCTTTAAGCAGCGATAGCATAAACCTGGAGGAGCAAATAAACGTACCGATTGTAAGATAGGCCTTCTTCAGGTCTCCTGAGGTTTCACTTTTAATCACATCTTCCATGTTTTTCCCGTGTAGCTGCCAAAAAAAAGTAGAAATATACGTAATAAATCATTTTAAAAAAAGTTTGGGTTCCCATGAGATTCTGTAAATCTCCTTTTTTTTGTTTTGTTTTTTTTTTTTAATTCTAAAATATTACATCAGACAGACATGTAACAAGACGAAAGAGAAGGGAGAGGGGAGGAGTGAGCTTTTGTACTTTTACCAGTTTTTCCACTTGGAACATGGCCGCCGACAAAAAAAAAATGACCTAAAAATAAATTTCTTAAAGGGGGTGAGATACTTACAATCTCATAGGCTTTGAATGTGGCTCTCAGCTGCATGTAGTTCCTTGTTGCCAAAATGACATTAAACTCAGACTCATCTGTGCCCCATCGGGCTTGACCGGCCTAAAGGGAAAAAAAAAATTATTAAAATCAGAATTTTTTTTTTTTTTTGGATAAAAATGCTCCTCCTTCTTTAGTAAAATTCTCGGTATACTGTTTAAGTCATGCCCGCCCGATTTCATTAAACCACACCCCTTTGTCTTGAAACCCCACCCCTTTTCATTCAAATTGGTGAACAATACTAATGGGGCACTAGTTTTCATGGTAAAAACCACAAGCTAGGGCAGTGAGAATTACAGGCAATGCTCCCTGGGAAAGGGTATGCAAATTAGGTCACACAGCCTAAAGTTATAGCTGCCCTATGTCAATGTCCGACCCATTAAAGAGCCATGAAACACAATTGTGGATTTAAGTCAAAATATTTTGAAACTTTTCCAGGGAAATTAAAATATAGGACAAAGGGATATTCATCTCTTGGTGAGTAATTTTAGTATGGTAGGGGGTGGGCGGCACTTCAATGCAGAGAAGTAGGAGCCCAGCAGTGTGAGGACACACCCCACGGGCACTTGGCAAACCTAAAATTCTAGAATATAAATCCATTTTTCTCAGTGCTGCTGCTATTAACAACATAAATAAAGTTATTCGACCACTTTGCTCAGTGATGGGTAGAAGCTTTGGAGCTGGTGCAGGAGTCTTCTTGGGAAGATGCTACAAGTTTCTCACCCCTGGATTTGGGGATCCTCTGCCTCTTCCTTGCAGATCCTCTCCAGTTCCCTCAGGTTGGATGGAGAATGTTGATGGAGACATTTTCCAGTCTCTCCAGAGATGCTCCATTGGGTTTAGGTCTGGGCTCTGGCTTGGCCGGTCAGGAATGGTCACAGAGATGTTCTGAAGCCTCTGCTGTGTTAGCTGTGGGCTTAGAGTCATTGGGGGTCATTTACTAAGGGCCCGATTTGCGTTTTCCTGACGTGTTTCCCGAATATTTTCGATTTGCGCCGATTTTCCCTGAATTGGCCCGGGATTTTGGCGCACGCGATCGGATTGTGGCGCATAGGCGCTGGCATGCACGCGACGGAAATCGGGGGCGTGACCGAACGATAACCCGACTGATTCGGAGAAACCGCCGCATTAAGAAAAAAAAAAAAGTGTCGTGGGACGCGCTTACCTTCACCCAGGATAGCTCGCTGAACTCCAGTGCGTTCCGATGCTCTTCAGCACAGCAGCGCCACCTGGTGGACGTCGGAGGAACTACCTTTGTGAATCTCCGGAAGACCCGAATCCACCGCAGAGAACGCGCCGCTGGATCGCTAATGGACCGGGTAAGTAACTCTGCCCCATTGTTGGAAGGTTCGGCCCAGTCTGAGGTCCAGAGCATCTGGAAGAGGTTCTCATCCAGGATCTCTCTATACTTTGCCACATTCATCTCTCCCTCCATTACACCCAGTGGTCCTGCCCCATAGCCTGATGCTGCCCCCCATGTGTCACTGCTGGGATTGTATTTGGCAGGTGATGAGCAGCACCAAGTTTTCCCACAACTTAGAATTAACACCAAAAAATTCTGTGTTCTTCTCATCAGAGCAGAGAATCTTATGTCTCATAGTCTGGGATCCTTCATGTGTTCTGCCCACTCTATGCGGCTTTCATATGTCTTGCACTGAGGAGAGGCTTCATTGCTGGAGGCTCCAGTGATTGGTGACTTTGTGGAACTTTCTCCTATCTCCCTACTGCATCTATGGAGCTCAGCCACAGTGATGTACGGGTTCTTCTTTACCTTTCTCACTAAAGCTCTTCTCCCACGATTGCTTAGTTTGGCTGGATGGCCATTTGTGGTCATTCCATTTAAGGATTATGGAGGCCACTGTGCTCTTAGGAACCTTGAATGCTGCAGAAATTGTTTTGTAACCATGGCCAGGTCTGTGCCTTGCCACAATTCTGTCTCTGAGCTCCTTGGACAGTTCCTTAGACCTCATGATTCTCATGTGCACTGTCATGCGCGTTGAAGTCTTATATAGACAGGTGTGCGCCTTTCCTAATCAAGTCCAATCAGTTTAATTAAACACAGCTGGACTCCAATGAAGGAGTAGAACCATCTCAGGGAGGATCAGCGTGTGCGTTAAATATCGGTGTCATAGCAAAGGGGATGAATACTTATCACCATGTGATATTTTGTTTTTTTTTATTTAATAAATTAGCAAAAATATCTACATTCCTGTTTTTTGGGTGCAGAGGGCACATTAATGAGCAAATTTTTGATCTTACCATTTTGCTGCAATGAAACAAAGAGAAAAATTTAAAGTGGTCTCAATACTTTCTGCACCCACTATTTTTCATGGGGGGGGGGGGGTCATTTAAATTTTTGCCTCAGGCAGTGAATAGGCCAGAATCGGATGGTTGAGGATGCAGACTCCACTTTTTCTCATGCTTGTAACTACATATGGAAGAGTTTAGATAAAGGGTCGTATTTTAATTCCACATTTTCTCATACAATGACTTCTATGGAATTCTGTATATAGAACATTCGGATCTGTCGTCTCAGTTACTGGACTTCTACAGAACATTAGGATTACTCACTTCATATAATTTCTTGGCGTCCTGACCGGCAAGATCATGATTGATGTCCAGACCTTCATCTCGATTTGCCTAAGAGATATAGAAAACAGGGGGCAATTCAGATTGTGCCAAGTGTTTCGTTTCCCAGCATCAACTCCAAAACGAGGGAAGCCGAAAACACAGGAAATACGTTCTCTAATCAAAGAGAAGATTGTCTGCGTAATACAGGACACCTAACACTGCTGTGCTCTTAGCTCTCTGCATTGAACTACTGGACCATCCCTCCACATGTTCTGATGAAAAGCTAACACTGTCTGTAGTTCATTGCAAAGAGCTTAGAGCACAGCAGTGTGAGGACATACACAAAGTGCAAAAGGAGAAACTGAAATCATGGAATATAAATGTATATATCACAGTTCTGCTGCCACTAACAACATACACAAGATATGATTATACATCTCTCCAGGGACAATAATTAAAACTGACTTCAGAGAGCACAGAGCACAGCAGTGTAAGGACATGCCCCCAGTGCACATGTAGAAACGGCAGTCCTAGAATATAGATCCATATATCAGTCCTGCTGCTACTAACAACATGCAAAATAGTAGATTACACATGGCTCCATACCTAAAACTGGCTGCAGATATTACAGAGAACAGCAGTGTGAGGACATTCCCACAGTGCACATGAAGAAGCTTCAGTCCAGGAATATAAAACCATATATTGCAGTCCTGCTGCTACTAACACCATACACAAAGTTATGATTACACATCGCTCTAGTGACGATACCTAAAACTGTCTGCACAGAACACAGCAGTGTGAGGACATTTAACCATATATCACAGCCCTGCTGCTACTAGAAAATACAAAAAGGTGTGATTACACATCTCTCCATGGACAATAGCTAACACAGGGAACACAGAACACAGCAGTGTGAGGATGTGTCCCCCAGTGCACTTGGAATACAGGTATTTAACATTCCTGCTGCTAGTCAGAACACATATACAGGCGGTCCCCTACTTAAGTACACTCGACTTACATACGACCCCTAGTTACAAACGGACCTCTGGATATTGGTAATTTATTATACTTTAGTCCTAGGCTACAATAATCAGCTGTAACAGTTATCACAGGTGTCTGTAATGAAGCTTTATTGTTAATATTGATTCTTATGACAACCCAAAATTTTTAAAATCCAATTGTCACAGAGATCCAAAAAAGTTCCGGTTGTGATTACAATGATAAAATATACAGTTCCGACTTGCATACAAATTCAACTTAAGAACAAACCTACAGACCCTATCTTGTATGTAACCCGGGGACTGCCTGTATAGCTATGATTTCACATCTCTCCAAGGACAATACATAACACTGTCTATAGTCTGAGGCAGAGAGCTAGTTGCACAGCAGTGTGAGGACACTGTATTTTAATATGACGCATATTAATTCACATTTTAACTCATTGCTCTCCGTTCTCCTTACTTCATTCTGTCTGGCAATGTGAAATAACCATGGAGTCCGGTGTATATTTAGTACCAAGGCAAACTCTGTCTGTATCTTTATATAACCCGGCCCGTATTGTTCTGGCCGCCGCCTGCTGTACACCACAGCTATTTGAGGAATTGTAATTGAAATTCTGAAAATACCAGAAACGTTTCTTTACGAATTATCCAGCGAGATCTGAGTCATCGCTCTGCCCTCCTGACCCTCAAAAGTCCCAGGACACCCATTTATTTTCCAAGATTGAAGGGAGAATGACCTGTCTGATATCCCAGCAAGTAATGGGGGAGGGAGACAATCATTAAGGCGATGCACTGAACATGGCCGCCATATTGAAAGCCGCCATATCGGATCACAGACAAGTTATTCCAATGGGAAGGGGCTCAGAAATCAATCGCCACAATCAGATCTTCAATATCTCTTGAGGTTCAAAATTTTTCAACATGGAAACAACCAGGAACGTTCCCTGTAATGCACAGCTACATGACGTGTTGTCTCTGGTGCTGAACATGGAACTGAATTGTACTGAGAATCTATGGAGAATTTCTCTTTTGATACATTTTGAACAACAAGAGAAATTACAGATTTTATTCCAGCTATCGATTCCTGAGACAATCGTGATCATCTTTGTTTTGTTCCATCACCAACTTCCCATTGGAAAAAACCTGCTCTAGATCCAATATGGCGGCTTTCAAGATGGCGGCCATGTTCTGGACATTGACTAAATGATAGGCCCCCCACCCATTAGCTGCTGAGGTATCAGATACGTCATAATCAGTGTTTCTGAAATATTTGGGTGTGCGGGATATTATATAGGCAGATCACAAGGGGTTAATACTCGCTACTTATGATATAGTTACCTGCAACAGCGAGATGAGAATCTTCCTGAAGTAACCGCTGGTTTCACTTTTGACATCAGACTCCAGATCTCTGTCGAATACTGAAAAATGGAGAAACTAACATGTAAGACCTGACTATACCGATACCATTAGCTAATATGTGACTATACCGACACCACTATGTAATATGTGACTATACCTGGAATCCTAGAGATCAGTGAGTGAGTGAGTAATCTCTGTCTAGCCCATACCAGAGCAGGAAGAGCCTAGCCTCTGCCTCTGAAGAGTGGAGTATTAGATTAGAGTTAGTGTAGTGAGGAAAAGGGATATCATCTTACCTTTGAAGGTGATACCTGAAGCCCTACAGGACAAGCTGAAGCTTCCTACCAGGACACAGCTGCCTCCCAGCCTGCCCTATACATCCAGGCTGGTGAACTATCTCCTGAGGCTCCCTCCAACTCACATCTCAGCACTCCATCTACCTGTTAAAGGCACGTTGCTGCGGTTCCTGCCGGTTCACTCCAGGCCTCACCTCAAAGGGCTAGGCCCCGGTGGGGGATGTTGCAAGTGGCGTCACGAATCACAGGATATATACTTCTGTGCCTTATCCTGGCACTAAAGACTGTACTTTATTAAGAAAAAGACTGTGCTGAAGGTAATATTTGAAGGGAAAGCCCATTTTTTTGAGGATGTCAAAGAGGCAAATGAGTGGGTAGAGAGGGTCATAAAAATCTGAGGCTTCAGGCGGGTGCATTCGCTTCAGCAAAAATAATGCTCCAGGTTGAGTCCCGAGTTAAGGTCTTGGGGGCATGGGGGGGGGGGTGGGGGGGCATTGGGGGGTAGGGGGGTTAAGGGGGTTGGGTGGGACTCTTTGGCGACTGGCAGCTGGTACCCAGATTATGTGCAAGAGCAGGAGAAAGAGAGGATACATATTTTACTTATAAATAAGAGATGATTAAGGTATTATCCTGGAATGTTCGAGGTTTGGGTTGCAGGTTAAAAAGGAAAGCTGTCTTTGATTTATGTCTCTCCTATCAGCCAGAGGTAATGTGCCTGCAAGAAACTCATCTGTCGGGGGACAACTGCAGGCAGATGTACAAACCTTGGATAAGTCACTACTATCACACTACATTCTCTTCGTATGCCCGTGGAGTTAGTATCATGATTAGTAAGAGGGCCAGTTTTGCAGAACATGCGATAACAATAGACCCCCTAGGAAGATATATTATCTTATATGCCTCGTTTAATGGAGTCAATATAGTATTGGTGGGGATATATCTCCCACCCGCTGCACCATTAGAAGTACTGGTAAAGGTTGCTAACCAACTTCAGGTATATGAGGGGGTCCCAATTTACCTGATGGGAGATTTCAATCAGGTCATGAATGAAAGCTTGGACAGGTTCAAAACTAACCAGTATGGTGGAACATCGGCTAAACAGTCATCAACCATCTTTGGGAGGCTGATTACAGAGCTGGGGTACAGGGATGTTTGGAGGGAGAGGAACCCTGCTAAAAGGAACTATACTTGTTATTCAAAATCATGCAATTCCCTTTCGCGAATCGACCTGGTCCTGGCTAATGATTCCGGTAGTGATTTGATGACGGGGGTAGCAATGGGGGCGAGAGGCCTTTCAGACCACTCTCCAGTGTGGTTTACAATAGAAAGGAAGAATTGCACTGGTATTACTTTTTATAAAGTTAAGCCCTTTTGGTTCAACTTAATAAAAGATTATAAAAACCTAGAAGAAGAAATTGTATTTCTGTGGGACCAGAATACAGAGGGGCAGGATGTAAGGGTGGTGTGGGATACACTGAAGGCGTACCTGAGGGGGTTGATTCGGGATCAGGTTTTGTTTTTCAAGAAAAAGAAGCGCAAGACTATCCAATTGGTAAAAGACAAGGTGTTAAATTTGGAGAATGAATTTGTGCTCAATCCCACAGAGGAGAATAGAAGTCAATGGGTAGACGCGCAGGAATGTCTTGGGAGATACTGCCTTGAAAAAGCATCGTGGGAGCATAAGAGACAGGGCCAAAAAACCATATTGGGAGAGTACTTGTCAATGAAAAGATTGGCGGCCCTGCTGAAGACTCAGAATAAGAGGAATACCCTGGGTGCCATCAAAGGGAGAGATAGAACGTTAATAACAACACAAGAAGGAATTAGGGAGGAGTTTAGGCTCTTTTTTGAGGGTCTGTATTCCTCTGAGTTAATGTTAGGGGAAAGGGAAATAAACGAATCCCTAAAAAGCATTGCAGTTCCAAGATTAGCAACTGAGGAGAGGGAGAGTTTGGAACGTCCTCTCAGTCTGGAAGAGCTGGGCGAGGCACTGAAGGATCTTCCCAGGGGTAAGGCGGTTGGCTCTGACGGAATTCCACCTGAGGTTATACTGCACTACGCAGACGCCATGCTTCCTCGTTTACTGGGGGTACTAAATTATTCATTGTCGGTGGGACAACTACCGCAGTCGATGAGAGAAGCAATTTTAGTCTTGATCCTTAAGGAGGGGAAGTGCCCCACGGATTTGGATGCGTATCGGCCGATCTCCCTGCTGAACACCGACTATAAGATCCTAGCTAAGGTGCTCGCAACTAGGTTGCGGAAGGTTGTACGCTCCATTGTACATGAGGATCAGTCGGGGTTCATGCCGGGGAGATCGGTCAGAGACAACATCCTGCGGATGTGGTGGTGCATGCAATGCCCGAGTGAAGCATCAGGTACGCGCATGCTGGTCTCACTGGACGCGATGAAAGCGTTTGATCGCGTCGAGTGGGAATATATATGGGTAGTCCTGAAAAGAATGGGGTTTGGTACACAATTTATAAATTGGGTGAAATTATTATACAGTGGGGCCCAGGCCAGGGTTAGCATTAACGGCAAAGCGTCTGCTGCTTGGCAATTATACAGAGGAACAAGGCAGGGGTGTCCCCTGTCTCCCCTGCTATTTGCAGTGGTATTAGAACCCTTGGCATGCAGCATAAGAGCAGCTAGGAATATAAGAGGATTTGTGTGGGGGCAGATAGAAAGAAGAATTCAGCTTTATGCGGACGATATGCTCCTGTTCTTAGACAATGCTGAGCAGGGCATAAAGGGAGTTGTGGACCTGATAGAAAAATTCGGGTACCTGTCGGGTATCAGAATAAACTGGAGCAAGTCGGCATGTTTACCTTTGGATTCTGCTATGGCTTCTTTACCGGCGGTCGGACCTCTCCCAGTGCGCGAGAGGATTCGCTATCTGGGTATCATAGTCAGCAATAGGCCAGGGGACTATGTCGACCATAATATAAAGCCTCTTATCTCTGGGATTAGACAAAAAATTTTAGTGTGGAACAGACTGAACCTCCCGATGGCAGCTAGGGTAGTCATCTTCAAAATGGTAATTCTACCTCAGGTTCTTTTCTTATTTCAGAACAGTCCAATGATTATTCCTAGAAGGATATTTTCTACTCTAGACTCCCTCCTAAGACATTTTTTGTGGGGTGATAAGAATGCTCGTATTAGTTTGAATAAATTGCACGCTTCAATTGATATCCCTAATCTGGCGGACACCCTGCATCAAATCCTTGATCGGTTGACCGAGTTGGAAGTAACTGTCTCTGCTATGAGGAGGAAACCTCCAGAGAACCCGGTATGGTCAGCTACTCCTCGTGAATCTCCGACTAAACAGTGCCCAAAAGAAGCGAAGTCGTTAAGCACCTGGAGTCAGAGGAAACCCCGCCAGCGGTGCAGCTACTGCCATAAATATGGGCATGAAGAGAATGATTGTCGTCAGTTAAACGACAAGCTTTCACCACCCCAATGGGCTTGTTCGAGTTCAACAACATGCCGTTCGGGCTATGCAACGCCCCAGGCACATTTAACTTCGAGACCGTCCTGCTATATTTGGACGACATCATCATCTACTCCAAGACTTATGAAGACCACCTCCACCATCTGGCGGAAGTCTTCCAAATCCTGACCCAACATGGGTTGAAGGTCAAGCCATCCAAGTGCCACCTGCTACAACCTAGCGTCAAGTACCTGGGACATGTGGTGAGCGCTCATGGAATTGAGCCAGATCCAGAGAAGATTGCAGCTGTCTACGACTGGCCTACCCCATCAACCGTACGGGACATCAAAAGCTTCCTGGGATTTGCCAGTTATTACAGGCGTTTCATCCCGAAGTTTGCCCAGCTGGCGGCTCCCCTGCAAGAGCTTCTAAGGGGCCTGCCAAAAGAGAGCCAACGTTCCCGAGTAGCCATTGAGTGGACGGCCGAACGAGAAGCTGCCTTCCAGATGCTCAAGCAACGGTTGACTGAGCCTCCGGTGTTGGGATATCCAGACTATAGTCTGCCTTTCACCCTATACACTGATGCCAGCAAGCAAGGTCTAGGGGCGGTATTATCCCAGCTCCAAAACGGAACTGAAAGGGTCATAGCCTTGTAGGACAGCCCTCCGGTTCCCCCGTACCAAGCACCGTGACAATAGAGTGCTTAGGCCGCAACCGCCAGCCACTCCGGTACCGCGGGCCCCGGCTGTCACCAGGCCTCACCTCAAGGGCTAGGCCCCGGTGGGGGATGTTGCAAGTGGCGTCACGAACAGGATATATACTTCTGTGCCTTATCCTGGCACTAAAGACTGTACTTTATTAAGAAAAAGACTGTGCTGCCTAACCCTGATGCCATCCGGGTTTAGGCCCAAGTATTTGTGTGTTTCTACATTGAACTTTATACTGCTGCCATGTACTGTCGAGCGCCGCTCCAGCACTCAAGAGGTTAATTCCTGCAAGAACTGTGTCAGCTCTGCTACATCCGGCGCTGCTGCGCCTGAAGCATTTACCTCAGAGGCGTGTGGCGCAGCAAGTATTTCAAGCCCGCCAAATCTTGACTGGCGGGAACTCCAGAGGCGTCATTAGGCTCCGCCCCCTGCGCGAGTGGCGCGAAGCACCGTGGAGGAGGAGCTGGAGCGTGTGCGGCCGGCAACGAAGAGGGTTAATCGGCCATCTTGGATTTCGGCGCAGGCCGCGCCTGAAGCCTGCCAGCAGCGTGCGCCTCATCCGGAGTTCCGGCGCACGTGTCCTGCCACTGGAGGAGAACACCGCTGAGCATCACTGAGCCCTGCTGCCTGCCGGACATCGGGAACGGAGACCTTCGTGTACCGGAGCTGTCCTGTCACCGCGGCTGATCCTGAGTGAGTACCGCTGGGGAAGTTAAAGGGGGGTAGAGATTGTTTCCGACGCTAGGTTATTGGCTCACCTCCCAGGGAATAGTGACTGTGTCTTAAAGTGCCCACGTCCCATTCTAGCCATCGCCCATAGCAACGGACTTTGTGTAACCCTACAGACTTCCCTCAGCTAGGCCAGTCATGTCCGCCCAGGACGAAGATACGGGACTGGCGCAAGTCCCGTCCCCTGGTCCCTCCTCAGGGTACCGGAGCATGTTAAGTCCTCCAGAGAGTCCCTTCGGCCCTGCTACAGCTAGTGTCCCTGGGACTCCCACCATGATACCTCTGACTATGCCCTACTATCTGGGGGCCCCCTGGTTACCCTACTACGAGGGAGAATCACATACTCTCCCTGAATTCAGGGACAAGTTGTTAGCCACCTTCGCCTTGCTCCCATTCACAGAGGAACAGAAAGTGGGCATCCTCATCGGGCAGTTGAAAGGACCCGCTCTCCGGGAAGTCAAGTCCTGGCCCCGAGAACAGTGTCAGAATGTGGTCCAGATTCTTGATAGGCTACGTAACACCTTTGACAAGTGTACTGTCTCCGAGTTGAAGCAGAAATTCTTCGGGAAAAGACAGAAGCCCCAAGAGTCCCTCCGAGACTTTGCCCTCTCCCTACAGGAGACATGGAAGGCCATCACCTGCCTTGAGCCCAAAGACGCTGAAACCTCTGACCAAACCTTAAGGGAACAATTTATCAATGGACTTGTTGATAGAAATCAAAGGTGTCAACTAAAGATCATCTCTTCTCAACATGCCCAGGCCTCTTTCCTTGAGTTTAAGGAAATTGCCATTGACATATTAGGAGACCGATCACCTACTGGACCGCAGAAAGAGCCTGAATCCGTAGAAATGGAAGAATCTGCTCTCGCTTGCCATCCCACGCAGTCAGCATCACCTACTCCTGCGACTATGGAAGTTACTGGCATAACAGGACCAGTCCCTAATCTGGCGGACACCCTGCATCAAATCCTGGATCGGTTGACCCAGTTGGAAGTAACTGTCTCTGCTATGAAGAGGAAACCTCCAGAGAACCCGGTACGGTCAGCTACTCCTCGTGAATCTCCGACTAAACAGCGCCCAAAAGAAGCGAAGTCGTTAAGCACCTGGAGTCAGAAGAAACCCCGCCAGCGGTGCAGCTACTGCCATAAATATGGGCATGAAGAGAACGATTGTCGTCAGTTAAACGACAAACCCTTGGGTCTAAGGGACGACCTCCAAGGGAAGAACTTGTAAGTCCCCGAGATGCTAACTGGATGCCCAGGTTCGTGGGGACTCGCCCCATGGTTCATGTAACCATCAATGGAGTTACCCTACCGGCCTTAATTGATACCGGCTCTCAAGTGACCACCCTCCGGAGTGCTGCCTTCGAGAAATGCCGAGGAGGAGCATCCTTAGTCCAGCCTCCCAAGGCTTACTTGAACATTATTGCTACGAACGGAAAACCCGTACCCATCTGCGGCTACTGGGAGCCCACTCTAACCATTGGAGACACTGAGTTAACCAGACAGGGCGTAGTGGTGACACGAGTCCCCGAAAACGGTAACTTCTCCCTGGTACTGGGTACCAATGTCCTCCGCAACTGCTACCCTGAAGTGCTGAAGGCTCTCCACGACTCCCTGCCAACAGTGCCCAACGGTTCCCGGAAGGTAATTCAGGAGACTATGCAGGTTCTAGCGGCGCAACAGAAGTTTGCTGGCCCTAATGGAGAAATCTGCAGAGCCCGGATCAAGGATCCCCAACCTGTCCGCCTTCAACCTGGGACTGAGACGTTAGTATGGTGTCGAGCCTGCATGGGCGTCCAAGGTCAAGACTACCAGGCGATAGTAGAACCTCTACCAGCTGATGAAGACCTGCCCATTCTAGCCGCCAGGAGCCTAGTCACGGTATCCCGAGGACAAGTACCCATTCGACTGCTAAATGTGGGAGACTCCCCAGTGGACCTGAGAAAGTATCAAGCCGTAGCCACTCTCTTCAGTGTCCATCCTGAAGACTTGGTGGAGACCTCTCTGTCTGCCTCCCAACAGTTGGAAGTGAAGCAAGGTGCTGAAGATGAGCCTGCCGAGCAATCCTGGTGGCTTGAGCTCAATATTGGAGACGACGATTTTACTCCTGCAGACCAAGTACAAGGTGTCCTGGATGTCGTTATGAAGCACCACCGGGCCTTCAGCAAACACCCACTGGATTTTGGGCAGACTACTCTGATCCAACACACCATCCCTACTGGCTCTCATCCTCCTATCAAGGAACGATACCGGCCCATACCTCCAGCCCGCTACCAAGAGGTGAAAAGCTGGTACAAGAGATGAAGACAGCCAACGTTATCCGGGAGAGTCACAGCCCATGGGCTGCCCCGCTGGTCCTTGTGAAGAAGAAGGATGGAACCCTTCGATTCTGTGTTGACTATAGGAAAATCAACAATATCACCCACAAGGACGCCTATCCTCTGCCTCGAATCGAGGAATCCCTCGCAGCCCTAGGGTCAGCTGCCTACTTCTCTACCCTGGACCTGACCAGTGGCTACTGGCAAGTGGCCATGGCGCCGGAAGACAGAGAGAAGACGGCTTTCACCACCCCAATGGGCTTGTTCGAGTTCAACAACATGCCGTTTGGGCTATGCAACGCCCCAGGCAAATTTCAACGGCTGATGGGGAGATGTTTGGGTCATCGCAACTTCGAGACCGTCCTGCTATATTTGGACGACATCATCATCTACTCCAAGACTTATGAAGACCACCTCCACCATCTGGCTGAAGTCTTCCAAATCCTGACCCAACATGGGTTGAAGGTCAAGCCATCCAAGTGCCACCTGCTACAACCTAGCGTCAAGTACCTGGGACATGTGGTGAGCGCTCATGGAATTGAGCCAGATCCAGAGAAGATTGCAGCTGTCTACGACTGGCCTACCCCATCCACCGTACGGGACATCAAAAGCTTCCTGGGATTTGCCAGTTATTACAGGCGTTTCATCCCGAAGTTTGCCCAGCTGGCGGCTCCCCTGCAAGAGCTTCTAAGGGGCCTGCCAAAAGAGAGCCAACGTTCCCGAGTATCCATTGAGTGGACGGCCGAACGAGAAGCTGCCTTCCAGATGCTAAAGCAACGGCTGACTGAACCTCCGGTGTTGGGATATCCAGACTATAGTCTGCCTTTCACCCTATACACTGATGCCAGCAAGCAAGGTCTAGGGGCGGTATTATCCCAGCTCCAAAACGGAACTGAAAGGGTCATAGCCTACGCCAGCCGTTCCCTCCGAGAACCGGAGCAAAACGACCAGAACTATAGTTCCTTCAAGTTGGAGTTTCTGGCGTTAGTCTGGGCTGTGACCGAAAAGTTCAAGGACTACCTAGCTGCATCATCTTTCACTGTCTTCACAGACAATAATCCGTTGGCGCATCTGAACACCGCACGTCTTGGAGCACTGGAACAACGGTGGGCCTCCAGACTTGCCAATTTCAGCTTTACCATCAAGTACCGGGCTGGTAAGACCAATGACAACGCCGACGCTCTGTCCCGTCTCCCTGACCAGTCGGAGGGACCCTCCACGGATGCTCAGTGGGAAGATGTCGAGATGCCCGCATTCTATGCCCGGTTTGTGCGTCAAGATGCCCAGAGAGTTTACTCCCTACCGACAGAGGCAGCGCCAGCTACTCCTCAAGAAGAGTCAGAGCCCCCTGCGGAAAAGGACCTCTGGATGAGTCTTCAGGCTTATAGCCGTGCCATAGGAGAGGTAATGGACTATCTCTCTAGTGGGCGAGTGCCTGAAAGAATCCGGCGCAGAAGAGCGGATGGAGAACTGTCTCAATTGTGGCGCCAGAGAAAGACTCTGAGCATGCACCAGGGTCTGCTAAAGAGAAGAACTCTGGACCCGATCACTTATGACCGGCTATACCAGGTTGTGATTCCCAGGAGGGACGCCAAGATAGTACTGGAAATGTACCATGACCGGTCTGGACACTTTGGCGCTCAGAAGACTGAAGCCACCCTCCGAAGGCGATTCTTCTGGGTCAACATGAAGTCCGACATTGAAGCCTGGTGTCGAGAATGCCCAGCCTGCGCCATCGCTCGAGGAGAGCGACACAATCAAAGGGCCCCTCTACGTCCCATTGTGAGCCAACGGCCCTTGGAGATCCTGGCATTGGACCACGTGAAGTTGGAGCCCAGCAGATCCGGTCACAGTTATGCTCTTACGATCATCGACCACTATACCAAATTTGTGGTTGCAGTACCTGTCAGAGATCTGTCTGCAAGGACTACCGCAGCGGCCCTGTGGAAGAGCTTCATCCTCCCCTATGGCTGTCCGGACCAGATCCTTACAGACCAAGGAACAGCATTTGAGTCCCAAGTCTTCCAGGAGCTGTGTACTCTATATGGCTGCAAGAAGCTGAGGACCACAGCCTATCATCCCCAAGGCAACGGGCTTTGTGAAAAGATGAACCAGACTCTAATTAATATGCTGAGGACTCTGACCCCTGCAAAAAGGGCTGACTGGCCAAAGCTGTTGCCCGAATTGGTGTACCTGTACAACAATACCAATCATTGCTCCACAGGGTACACCCCGTACTATCTGATGTTCGGGAGACACGGCCATCTCCCTGCTGATATGACCTGGGACATGGAGTCCCCTGATTCCCAGTCTTTACTCCCCCAGACTGACTGGGTTCACGAACACCAGAGGCGCCTGGCGGATGCCAGAGAAGTTGTGGATCTGCGGTTGGAAGAGGCCCGAGAGAAACAAAAAAGGGACTTTGATCGTAATGCCTGTGCTGAGCCTTTTGCCCCAGGAGATCGAGTGTGGCTGCGCAACAACCATCCTACCAGTAAGCTAGATGGGCGTTGGGAGCGTGAGCCATACCTAGTTAGGGACAGTCTCTCCCCTGAAGTCTACGAGATTTCAAGAGGAGACCGTCCATCACTCCGGGTACATAGGAACCGGCTGAAGAGATGTCTTCGTCCTTTTGCCCCTATGTCTACACCTCTCACCTCGTCCCCCAACTTACAGACCTCCTTGTGTTCGCCTACCCCCAGTTTCTTGGAACTTGTGACTGTACCTCAATTCTGTTTTGTTTCCACTCCAGTAAGAGGTACCTCGGAGAGACCATCATCCCCACCGCAGTCTCCAATACTGCTGCCTGTGGAGGATGATCCGGCTCCAGTGTCTGCAACCCCTGAAGCATCAGAGGCAGCTGAGACTCCGACTCCAGCGCTTGACTCAGAGGAGGACGATGAGGAGGTTGTTATCTTCTCCAGGCCGGAACTTCGAAGGTCTCAAAGGGAGACAAAAGGAAAAGCTCCTGCGTACCTGCAGGAGTACCAGCTGGTGACACGCAGAAGCAGGAGGCAGGTACGTTTTTCTGACACCGAAGTACTTACCACCGAAGAAGATGCAGACTAACCCCTGAAGGGCTGTAGCCCACTTCAGGTACTGTACCATGTGTACATATTGTATATTTCTGTCCTTTCCCTAAAGAGCCAGAGACTTTCCTGAGACTCTCATCCCTATTTATCTCAGTCAAGAGACATTCCTTGAACTGATTATTGTCCTGTGCTATGATAGCACCCTTCCTCTGCCACAGCAGAGAATTTCTTCAAAGGACTCTGTCCCTCTACACATAGAGGAGACCCTTTGCTTCCCAGTGCACTTTTCCCCACATCAAGGGCTGTACCCAGAAGATGGACTTTGTCACTAGAGACCTTCTGTGAGACTTTTGCCAGATACTCCAAGGAAAAGTTGCCACTTTATTTATTATCATTTTGCACTTAATGCCTTCCTTTTTAGGTACGGACATTATGTTTGCACTTCCATGCCTTTCCTTTTCAGGTAAAGAGACATTTTCTATTCTGCTACCCTGAGTAGCCTATCTACCTATGTAACGTTTGTAACGTTCAAGACGTGTACCCATTGGGCTCCTAAGCCAATGTGAATTAACCTGTTTGCACACTGTCATATATGCCAGTAGTCTGCATTAACCCTTTCATAGGCTTTTCAGGTTGTAGTGTGGCTGTGTCGGACCGTCTCTATGTAGTACAATGTTTTATTGTGTCACATATGCCAATGTATGCATATATACACTATATAATTGCCGCCAGGGAAGAAGCGTTGATAAAACAAATATACAGGCCTTGGTGCAAGGAGTGGATTACAGGACATGACACCACACCTTTCCTACTGTACAGTTCGGTTTAATGGCGTCAGCGACCAACTGTCATACAGCTACATGTTTTTGTCTTAGTCCGACACCAACCCAGGTGCCTGTCTCCAGGACCATGGGCGGTTTGTCCCTACACCTCACATAGCCTGCACTTCCCAGAAGTGCCCTTAGCCCCCTCTGTGCCCTAAAACATCTATAGTCGAGCCGAGGGCGGCTCTTTCAATTGCCCCCGGGGTATGCAACACCCTCGCCGATGCAATGGCGAGGTAGGGTTTGCGAATACGTAGGAAATTCACCCTTTTATGTCGAATATCTTTGCTTTGATAAAATATTACACTCCCGGGGTGCAAGTGAATACGTCCCCGTCCAGATCATTGCTGTGCGATATATTTATGTATGATGGATACATAACGCAGTAGCAATGATCATGTATCTTCATCTGCCTGTCTATGTGTATCCTCCATCAGCTTTCAGACATGTCACATTGTATTTATGCTGAGAAAGATACATTTTGAAAGATACTTTCT
This sequence comes from Engystomops pustulosus, assembly GCA_019512145.1. Lineage (NCBI taxonomy): Eukaryota > Metazoa > Chordata > Amphibia > Anura > Leptodactylidae > Engystomops > Engystomops pustulosus. The sequence goes on from CM033645.1 coordinate 1,108,268, forward strand.
TTGTCCATGAATTGCTATGGTGGCGCTGTTGCATGAAAGTCTATGTAAATACGGTCCCTTTGCTAAGTGGTGAAAAGCGGTACTGCAATACGTATTATCGCTACTTATTATACGATTGGTTTTTTAGTCATATATTTTACTTAAACCAGATTTTTTATGATAAGACTTGAGCGTAGTTATGGTGAAGGGTTTAGATGACTCGTCATTGAGTTCTAATGAGGGTTAATTTTTTGTTTATTTTAGGGGTTGTTTCCCACTAATTTGCACTTGCGATTTGTTTCCCGTGGTTCTTATTCTTATATTACAAAGCCTAACCCAGAGCACAACCTCACATATGACGGCATTGCTCAGGGTCTTTCCATACACCCCTCAGGGGAGGTTTTATGTGCCGTCGCTCACAATGTAGCAGCCACAATGGCGGGCGTTGAATATTGCGGCACTCCAGGCGTTTTCTCTATTTAATGTGACGACTTGACTCTGGAAAATTCTACCTGCTTGTATACGACACATAATAACCTTGCTGCAGACAATTATTGAAGTACAATATAGAGAATGACCCCCACCGGCCGCCCGCTGACAGCTTAGGTTTTATTGCAGAGTCTTTTTCGTTCTTCCCACTGTGACATGTAATGTTCCTGGGTAAGAGATTGAGGATTTCTATAGAATGTTATATGTTTGATGTACAGAAGTAAAGCTGTAATACACTCTATTATATGTAGGGTGACGTTGTAGGATATATGGACGAGCCTCATAGTCCACCGCCTTTGGCCAACGTCATCCAGAATGTTGGAGTAGTAGTACAATAGTGTGGAAGGACGTCTATTGTTATACAGGAGCCACAATATAATTAATTCCTTTATTTATATAGCGCCAACATATTCCGCAGCGCTGCACAGAAATTGCCAAATCAGTCCCTGTCCCCAATGGGGCTCACAATGTAATCAACCTACCAGTATGTTTGGGAGTGTGGGAGGAAACTGGAGGACCCGGAGGAAACCCACACAGACAAAAACTCTTTGCAGATGTTACTCTCATCTAGTATTCAGATAACAATGTCATGCATTGGCCGTATGACAACCCAATACAGAACATAGATAACAGTACCATAAAGTGTCCATATATATAATACCAACCTCCAGTATATAAATAACAGTGACATATCATATCCAAATAATACCACCATGTAGTAACCAGATAAGAGTGTATAAATAGTAGAACTATAAGGTACCCAATCATCACTTCATATAATACCCCAAATAATGGCACTCTCACTACAAACGTGTTAGTGTCGCACAGAACCCAAAAGTACCACCATATGGTACCCATATAATACCACCAGGTAGTACTCAAAATTTCACTCAAGATTCATAAACAATACTACAACCAGGATGAAAGATTGTAAAGCAAGCACAATGACATACTGATGTGCGCCCCCTCTGGCAGGATCTGCTCTTCTTTTAGCTTCTTATGTTTTAAAAATTATGCAAATGACCCTGAGGGGCTCCCGGCTCCATAGCTGTTAATTGAGTCTGGGTCACCTCAGTCTTATTTGCTTAATTGTTAAAGCTTTTTTTTTTTTGGGGGGGGGGGGGAATAAGAGCATAAAAAGCTAAAAGAAGAGCGGATCCTGCCAAGGTATTACCATCAAGTAAGTGTGCTTGGTTTAAAATGATAATCCTTGATCCGGGTGGTAGATCAAATGATCAAACGGTGCGATGGAGTAACCAGGCAGTTCTCAAATAGCAACCAAATAACACAACCATATAATATCCATATACCATTACCACGTAGTACCTCTATATAGTACCCAAACCCAAGTGCCATATGATACCCATGTGCAACACCCTCGCCGATGCAATGGCGAGGGAGGGTTTACGAATACGTCCCACCTGCATGTAATCCCATTACACAACATGGTTCTAATAGGACATAGGGGTATTGCAGTGGTGAATCCTGCCTGGCAAGGCAGAGGTTAAGTATTTTGTATGATGCAAGATGCTGTTGTCCAATGATATGTGTTACATCCTGTGCTTTGTGAGCTGAGATGTGATTGGAGGAGCAGCCACCACCTGACCAAAGAGAGGTAATAAAACCTCTGGCCAGGAATGTTCTAGAGAACAGTTTAGTCTGAGCTCAGCTCAGATGAGAACATTAGATGATTATTCTAGTGTGGAATCCTAGAGATCAGTGAGTGAGTGAGTAATCTCTGTCTAGCCCATACCAGAGCAGGAAGAGCCTAGCCCCTGCCTCTGAAGAGTGGAGTATCAGACTAGAGTTAGTGTAGTGAGGAAAGGGGTATCATCTTACCTTTGAAGGTGATACCTGAAGCCCTACAGGACAAGCTGAAGCTTCCTACCAGGACACAGCTGCCTCCCAGCCTGCCCTATACATCCAGGCTGGTGAACTATCTCCTGAGGCTCCCTCCAACTCACATCTCAGCACTCCATCTACCTGTTAAAGGCACGTTGCTGCGGTTCCTGCCGGTTCAAATAAAGAACTGTAAGTTGTTTTCTTCAACTTCTGTCTCCGTCTGGTCCCTGCTAATACGGCTGCCTTCATCACCGGCACCCTGTCTACCACACAGAGACTCATACTCGGGACATTAAGGGGTTGCCCCAGGGAGATCCGCTATAGCAGCCTCTCCCTCATCATTTCTTGCCAACACCACCTGCTGGAGACCTGCCAGGCTGTAGGACAGCCCTCCGGTTCCCCCGTACCAAGCACCGTGACAATAGCGTGCTTAGGCCGCAACCGCCAGCCACTCCGGTACCGCGGGCCCCGGCTGTCACCAGGCCTCACCTCAAGGGCTAGGCCCCGGTGGGGGATGTTGCACATGCAATACTCAAGTTATAATCTATAATGTGCCCAACTACCATATAGCACCTAAATACCAGGAACCTATAGTGGCTAAGTTATATCACCATACAGTATACATATCATTGCTATACGGTGGGCAAATAATACCGCAATACAGTAAACACTACCAAAGTACAGTATCCATATGTCAATGCCATACAGTAACCAAATAATAACACCATACAGTATCCATATCGGTGCCATACGGTAGCCAAATAATACCACCAAATAGTATCTATATATCAGTGCCATTCAGTGGCCAAATAATACCGCAATACAGTATCCATATATGAGTCAGTGCCATACAGAATCCTCTGATCTATAAGTGCTACCTGCAGATAGGACATATGTACAATCTACTCAGCAGCTCCTGATCTATATATGCTGCATGCAGATAGGACACTATGTACAATCTGCTCAGCTCCTCCTGCTCTATAACATGCTGCTGCAATAGGACACTATGTACTCTGCTCAGCTTCTCCTGCTCTTAACATGCTGCCTACAGATAGGACACTATGTACAATCTGCTCAGCTCCTCCTGCTCTATAACATGCTGCTGCCTCATATAGGACACTATGTACAATCTGCTCATCTCCCTGCCTCTAACATGCTGCCTACAGATGGACACTATGTACAATCTGCTCAGCTCCTCCTACACTATAACAGCTGCCTGCGATAGGACACTATGTACAATCTGCTCAGTTCCATATAGAGTCCTCCTATAATAACTACCGTATTATACTCGAGTATAGCCGACCCGAGTATAGCTGAGACCCCTAATTTCACAACACAAAAAAACTGGAAAACCTATTGACCGAGTATAAGCCAGGGTGGGAAATGCATGGTTACAGCCTCCCAGTATATAGTCTGCCAGCCCCTGTAACATACAGCCTGCCCAACCCCTGTAGCATGCAGCCTGCCCAGCCCTGTAGTAGGAAAAAAAATAACACTGTACTCATCTTTCCGACGTCCCCCATAGGTCTCTTCTGTCTCAGACTGTCTCAGACAGAAGAGGACCTATGGTGACGTCAGAAAGGTGATTTTTGTCTTTGTTTTTAGTTGACTCGAGTTAATAGCCGAGTTAGGGTTTTTGAGCACAAATTTTGTGCTGAAAAAACTAGGCTATCACCGAGTATATAAGGTATAATATAGCCCCTCTATAACAATACAGCCTCCCTATAACTATATACAGTCCCCCTACAAGAACTATATACAGTCCTCCTATAATAACTATATACACCCCCTCTATAAAACTATATACAGTCCCCCTATATAACTATTCACAGTCCCCCTATAATAACTACATACAAGCCCCCTATAATAACTATATACATCCCCTAATAACTATTCACATCCACTATAATAACTATATCACCCCCTATAATATATATACAGCCCCCCCCCTATAATAACTATATTCACCTCCTATAACACTATATACACCCCCTATATTAACTATATACAGTCTCCTATAATAACTATAGTACCCCCTATAACTATATACAGCCTCCCTATAACTATATACAAGCCCCCTCTAATAACATATACAGTCCCCCTATAATAACTATCTATAATACCCTCCCCCTACAATAACTATATACAGTCCCCCTATAATAACTATATACAGCCTCCCTATAATCACTATAAACCTCCTATAATAACCATTACAGTCCCTCTAATAACTAATATAGCCCCTCTATACTATATACCGCCTCCCTATAACTATATAAGTCCCCTACATAACTATATACAGTCTCCTATAATAAACTATATAACAGTCCTCCTTAATAACTATATACAGTCCTCCTATAATAACTATATACAGTCCTCCTATAATACACTATATAACAACTCCCTCTATAACTATTCACAGTCCCCCATATAACTACACATACAGCCCCCTATAATAACTAATACAGTCCCCCTATATATACATCACAGTCCCAACACCCTATAACAGTGGTGGCACCTATGGCACGGGTGCCAGAGGCGGCACTCAGACCCTTTTTGTGGCACCCAGGCCATCGCCCCACGCACCAGACAGGATTCAAAGAATCTTCCTGCAGTTCCAAGCAACTTAAAAGATGCTGCCTTCCGTCATATTTGATACTTACTTCACTACTTGGGACTGTAGGAAGAGGAGAATAGACAGGTCGGATTATTTGGAGGAACTCCTGCTGACCCAAAAGGGAAACGAAAAGAACTAAAATGATGAAAATTTTCCATCTTTCTACTTGTGTTGCTGTCCTCAGGAGGCCAATATGATTGAAAGGTGTTGAACAGGGAGCAAAGAAGTACTGCTTTAATTTTTGGTTGCACCAAGCGATAAATAAGGGGGCTTTTGGGTTGAAGTTTGGGCACTCGGCCTCTAAAAGGTTCGCATCACTGCCCTATAATAACTACATACAGCCCCCTATAATACTATATCCCCCATAATAACTATATACAACCCCCTATAATAACATATACATCCCCCTATACTATATACGCCCCCTATAATAACTATATACAGCCCCCCTATAATAACTATATACAGCCCCCTATAATAACCATATACAGTCTACCTATACTAACTATATATGCCCCTCTATAACTATATACAGCCTCCCTATAACTATATACAAGCCTCCCTATAACTATATACAGTCCCCTACAATAACTATATCGTCCTCCTATAATAACTATATACAGTCCTCCTATAAAACTATATACACCCCCTCTAAAATAACTATATACAGTCTCCCTATAATAACTACATACAGCCCCTATATAGCTACATACAGCCCCCTATAAACTATATAACCCCTATATAACTATATACCCCTATAATAACTATATATAGCCCCCTATAAACTTATACAGCCTCCCTATAACTATATACAGCCCCCTATAATAACTATTACAGTCCCCCTATATCATATACCTCCTCCCTACAATAACTATAACAGTCCCCTATAATAACTATATAACAGTCCCCCTATAATAACTATATACCCTCCCCCTACATAACTATATACAGTCCCCCTATATAATAACTATATACAGCCCCCCATAATCCGGTCTGATTATTACTATAATTAGTAAGTTTCTGTTTTCTGTTATAACTATTATTACAATTAACACCAGGGCCAGACCTGTGCCCAGATCATACATAAGGCACATCCATAGAGGGTCTGGATTACCATATGGTGATGCCCTCATCCAAGTCCATATGGGTCCAGGTCACACATAGACATGTCGGCCCTCTAAGAAGTTTATCAGCGGTTGGAAATATAAATTAAACAAAGGATTTATTGGTGCAATTACACAAACATAGGAAACCTCCAAGGATTTCTCAACTTCATTCATCCTGCACATATCCTCTTTTATAGCATCATTTACATTATCTGCGCAGATATGGCATCATATCAGCTCAGCCATCACCCAACCTATAAATGAACCTTTGTGGTCAGGAAACGTGATATTTACCATGCAAACAAGAACAGAATACATATTACTTACAGTCTTTGTTCACTTTATATATGAAATTAATAATGTACTATTAAAGTAATTGCTGTGTACATACATGACATTCCTTATCGTGTATTATACTCCAGAGCTACTCACTATTCTGCTGCTGGTGCAGTCACTGTGTACATACATGACATTACTTATCCTGTACTGATCCTGAGTTACATCCTGTATTATACTCCAGAGCTGCACTCACTATTCTGCTGCTGGTGCAGTCACTGTGTACTTACATGACATTACTTATCCTGTACTGATCCTGAGTTACATCCTGTATTATACTCCAGAGCTGCACTCACTATTCTGCTGCTGGTGCAGTCACTGTGTACATACATGACATTACTTATCCAGTACTGATCCTGAGTTCACCTGTATTATACCTCCAGAGCTGCTCTCACTATTCTCTGCTGGTGCAGTCACTGTGTCATACATGACATTACTTATCCTGTACTGATCCTGGTTCATCCTGATTTATACTCCAGAGCTGCACTCACTATTCTGCTGCTGGTGCAGTCACTGTAAAAACATTACATTACTTATCCAGTACTGATCCTAGTTACATCCTATATTATACTCAGAGCTGCACTCACTATTCTGCTGCTGGTGCAGTCACTGTGTACATACATAACATTACGTATCCTGTACTGATCCTGAGTTACTCCTTTCATAGTTTTACGGTTGAAAAAAACACTTGTCCATCAAGTTCACCAAGGAAGGAAGGGATTGGATGAGGAAGGATTTAGGGGAAACAATTCTATATAACATAACCATCAATGTTATTTATTGTAAAAGGCATCTAGACCCTCTTAAAGCTCTTCTGTCCCTGCTGTGACCAGCGCCTGAGGCAGGCTATTCCACAGAGTGACAGTTCTTATAGTAAAAAGCCCTGTCGCCCTCGTGATTAAACCTTGTTTCTCCAGACGGAGACAGTGCCCCCGTCTTTTGATTTGATCTAATCTGAAACAACTTTCCACAATATTTTTTATATGGCCATTCATATTTTAAATAAATTAATCATGTCCCTCGTAGTCGTCTCTTTTCCAGACTAAATAAATCTAGTTGATTTATCTTTCCTCATAACCAAGACCCTCATACCCCTTATCATTTTTGTGCTCTACGTTGAACCCTCTCCAGCTCCAGGGCATCCTTTTTATGGACCGGTGCCCAGAACTGGACAGATATTCCAGGTGAGGCCGAACCAGTGCCTTGTACAGGGTAATATTACATCCCTATCACGAGAGTCCATACCACTTTTGATACACGACAAGATCCTACTAGCTTTAGAGGCAGCTGATTGACATTGCATGCTGTTATTCAATTTATGATCTACTAGTACCCCAGTCCTTCTCAACAAGGACTCTCCCAGATTTACTCCCCCAAGGACATTTTTGCCTTTGGATTTTGGCCCCCAGGTGCATACCTTACATTTATCCACATTAAACCTCATTTGCCAAGTGGATGACCAAACATTCAATTTGTCCAAGTAACATTCAATTTGTCCTGTATTATACTCCAGAGCTTTGTGTACAGTAACTATTGTTTCTGTGACTAGTCTTCTTTAATAAGTGGACATGTCGGCACCACTACTTAAATCATATTTCCTGATCTATTGATCAGTGAGTTCTCAGTTAATGAACTTCACAATGGTTCAATAATAGTGAATCTTCCATTTATATATCTGAATAGAAGAAAGTTGTGTGTATGTCCTGTGAAACAGGTTCATCTCTGCTTATCACACTTGTCCTCTAATCTCCAGGAATGTCCCATGAAACCATGACCTAAAGTTGGGGAATTCTCATCGATATCTGACCCTGACTCCACAGTCGTCACATAGTGAGTAATCTACACACTGTAGGACACAGGATCTTTACCTCACCCGTTATCTTATCTTGTATCCAGAATATTTCTAATTCCTGCCTTCTCCTTCCTCCTGTACACCATTCACTTTGGGGAGGTCTGTGTATTTCAGGAACTATCAGATCCATTGTCATTCTTCAGTCCAACAACTAACAAATAATTGATATTAATGGGGATTTCCAATCCATAAAGTGAAAGCAATTTCTAATCAGTCAAGTCTGACCTCTGAGACACAAAGATTAAAGGGCTTTTCTGGCTCTTTAAAACTATTCTTGTAGGCCAATTCCCAACTCTGGTAGCATGGCTCCTGTTCCTGCGGCTTGCTACTTCCTGTCTCGAAGCTTGCTACTTCCTATTCCTCGGCTTGCTACTTGCCTGTTCCTGCCTTTCTACTCCTGTTCTTGAGCTTTCTACTTCCTGTTCCCGCAGCTTGCTACTTCCTGTTCCCGCACTTGCTACTCCTGTCTCGCAGCTGCTACTTCCTGTTCCTGCACTTGCTACTTTCCTGTTCCCACAAGTTGCTACTTCCTGTAGCTTACTACTCCTTTTGCCTCCTGACACCACAGCTTGCTACTTCCTGTTCCCCGCAGCTGCTACTTTCTGTTCTTGAAGCTTGCTACTTCCTGTTCTTGAAGCTGGTTCTACTTCCTTTTCCCACACTTGCTACTTCTGTTCTCGAAGCTTACTACTTCCTGCTCCCGCAGGTTGCTACTTCCTGTAGCTTACTACTTCCTGTTTTGCCTCATGACACCACAGGAGCACTAGGATAGGCTGCTTAGCTAATTCAGTGGTTACAGCAATACGCACCTCAGCCTCGATTGGCTGTGTGACCTCCCCTAGTGTTTCATGTGGTGTTCGGGAGACTGCAGTGTTGCATGATAAACATAGCTTGAAATATTTCTTTCTTCAACAATACTAAGTATATCTGCGTCCGGGGGACACAAATACAGTTGAAGCCCAACAAACAGTCCAGAAATCCAGGATGGTTGGGGACAGTGTTGGCGGCCACATTTCTGGAACTATGAAAGGACCACTGACCATTTCAGTTTTAGACCTGTGGACTAGGACTAACTTCAGAACCATCCTCGATTGAAAAGGAGATCGGGGACCTACACTATGGACCATTCTAAATGGGATCCTACAAGAAAGGGGGCATAAGTCGGGGCTATAGTAGTGAGGGATTACTATTTAGGTGACCACATAACAGTCATGGTTACCATATGGGTCACATAAGGGGACTTTATGAGGTGGACCACATCCTTATGTGGGATGTAATATAAAGAAAAATAATAAAAATAATTAAACATAAACTTCCTATCCCTGATCTGTCTAAGCATAAAGTGACTGGGAGCTGTAGAAACCTATAGAAAATATCGTATTACCCACCACTTATAATGACCCCCTTTTATTAGTCATCCGATTTATGCCACCTTTACTACCATATATAACCCCTATTTTGTAACCCCCTGTTTATTATTCCATATATTCTATTAGATCCCCAACTTTTTGCTGTGAAAGGAAAATAAAAAATAAACTCCTTTCCACTTCTGACTTCCGTGCTGCGCTGTGTCGGCTCTGAAGCTATTAGGTTAGATGACATCATGGCTAACACCTTCTATCCTCTGCCACAAATGCAACATCCGAAATGTGGCTGACACCATGCTGGGGTAGCGGTACTAGAACCTGGGGTGACCAACCATGATGGTGTCTAGCTGCAGGTCCCATGGAAGCCTGGGGTCCTCATGTAGGCGCTCTTCTGCATCTGTCTGGGCCTCCAGGTGAAGTTAGAAGAGGGAAGTGTCCGTGAGTAGATGTATGCCTCTGTGGTGTCTACTCCCTGGGAGGCCTGTGATGGTAGCGCAGAGAGCAGTGGAGATTATTATTTAAAACAATTAATGATTCCTTTATGGGCAGGTTCCAACAGCAGGCTGGCAATAACAGCAGGCTGTGTATTGGCTGGGTGTATAATAATGATGATTAGTGGCTTGCAAGAACATCAGCATGGTCCACTGTTCAGCTTCACTGGAAGAATCTCCTATGGAGCCAGGTTGGCTCTGCGCATGAGCAGTATGAAAGCAATCTGTAGTTTGGCAGAGATATAGTGTCTGAACTGATCTCAAGATAAGCTCTAGACAGAACCTTAATTTTTAGGTTTGGTCTGTTCGGCATCCCGGTTGCCAGCCAGTGCCAAGCCTTTTAACTACTTCCAGGAGGATACATGAAGTATAAACAAAACATAACCCTTTCAGGTTGAGCACAGAATAATTGAGTTGGGGCCCGAATGGTGTGATCAGTCCCACTAGTCCTCTTTGGGTAAGTCTAACAACACTTAATTTCATAATAGTCAGCTCACAGCTACAACAGAGCTCTAGGTAAGACGGGCAGCTGACAGCTCTCTGCTCACCATTGAGGCAACTCAGTGAGTGGAGTAGAAGCCCGAGACATAACTGCTACCGCCCCCAAAAAAGGGACTATCCTCCTCGATCTTGGGCTGTTGAACGGAACGCTGGTGCTGTTGATTGAAAAGGCGTTCAGTAGGTAATACTCGGTAACAGTCCAGTAATGTTGGTGAGTATGCTAAACGGACCAGTCCACCATCCTATTTGTATGGAGACCTCCCCTATTGGCAATGACATTTGGCTTACAGAAATCCGCAGTGGTGTGGTCACTATAGGCACAGTACAGTATTGTAGGATGGAGTAATGTATACATGTTATTTCAAATCAACATATATGCACTTCTATGAATTCCATTATGGAATGGTTATCTATATACTGTAGAGCTATATATAATATAGGTGAGTGTCCCCACAGTATATTACACAATGTTAGACCAGCTCCACAGATAATAGTGAAATGGTTTCATTCATAAAATCTTGAATTTTTTTGTATTTTTAACATTTTCTGCCCCTCCTGGTTTCGGGCCCATCTTGCAGCACAGACATCTATTTGTGGATGGGGAGTGATCTGATTGACTGCATTGTCGTATCTGATCGAAAAAAATGACTATATTACCCTTATCAGGCTGAGCAAAAGACAGTACCGAGTAACCGGCTGTACGTTTGTCACAGTATCCATGACAGCTGCCATTGATCTACCCCCTTGTGTCCTGTTTGAAATAACAGAGTTCATACGTGCCTGATCTTTCCACATATTGTTCATAGTGACGGAGCTGACCGTATTCTGTGTCTTATCTCATATATATATATATAATAGTGAGCTATATTCTGTTCTGTGTGACCATGTGCAGTCACTGTATATCAAGTAATCATCGTAAAACTAAAACTACTTATAGTAACCCAGAATATCTTCAATCTGGTGCTAAAGGATATAAGTAATTCTTCATCTGAAGTTACCACTAGGGGGAGCTCATTGGCAAAGTATACAAATCCAATTGTGCAATAAGCTCCCCTAGTGGCAGCTCCAGCAGATAATGGCTTTGCTTGTGTGGTCCAAATTACACATCCCCTTAATTCTTTGGGTCATATAGAGACAAACTTTTGTGTGTTTTTATTATCTTCTAATACTAAAAGGAAAAACTTTGAATAAATATTGTAGCCATTTTTTAGGAATTTGTAGGCAGGGAATATAGGCAGTCCCTGGGTTACGTACAAGATAGGGTCCATGTTTGTTCTTAAGTTAATTTGTATGTAAGTTAAACTAGATATTTTATAATAGTAGTTCCAGACAAAAAACTTATTTGCCCTGTGAAAATTGGAGTTTCATTATTTTTTTGCTGTAATTGGACAAGATTATCAATAAACTTCATTACAGACACTTTACAGCTGATCATTGTAGCCTGGACTATAGTAACATCCAGAGAGCTTCACCAGAGGTCACAGGGGCAGAGGGGTCCGTCTCAACTATGGTCGTCTGTAAGTGTGTGTCCTTAGCAGGGGACCCGCCTGTAATAAGGTTTATAACTGACAATCTGGGAGCCTCTTAAAAACGTGAGTGATAATTGTGCACACACCTAAGTCCAATGGAAGGAATGTGTGACCATATTTGTCACTCATTACAGCTTCATTCACACAAGGTAGAAAGGCTTATGAATAACATGAGAATTTGGGGAGGTGATAATGATCATGGACCTACACTTTTAAATAATAAAATATGTCTCTTCCGCAGTTGCCACTAGTGGAGCAGCTCACTGCATATAACTGTATACAGCGCCATAGATCTCAATACTAGTATGTAAATACTCCACCTGTGGCGGCCACAAGTAGATGAGGAAGCAAACTTTTCCATTCATTCCCTATCACATTATCACGCTGATCTGGCCAGTAATGAGGTACATTGGGAAGAGGGATGAAATATTTTTTATCATTAACTCCTCTGTTGGCATTGTACATACTGCAGATATCATATTATACTGTAGTCATATTCATCACTTTTGTTCTAATCCAACAGCATATTTTCATCAAAAATTACATTATTCTTCTTGTACAAAAAGTCTTAAATTCCAAATAAATATAATCTTTTTCTTCATCTCGCTCTATTGTTATATTCACATATTGAATTTATTTGGATGTGTACTACATGATGTATTGCTGGCAGTACACACTCAATGGGAGCAGGGCTGCTGATTGGCTACTACACAGTGTATGGAGCTTTATCTTTGCTTGTGTAATGGCTCGCTGAACGGGTCACTTACGAAGCTTATAATCTTTCTAGGTCCATAAGATGTAGGTGAAGTCGGCATCTCGATCTTATACCCAGTGGAGTTGCCTTTAACAATATATCCATTGCCTTTAATGATGTATAAATTTTCATAGTAATTACGCCACCTACTGCTCAGAGGTAATGCCACTGCACAACACCTGCCTGGAAAGGGAAAGTTACATTGACCAATGATGTGGATGTTTGCTAAATGTGAATACAATCCTTTCACAAGACCCCTGGTTGGGTCCTGGACTTTAAACCCCCTCCCTAAGAGAGCCTAGGATTGCTTGTGCCCAAGCAGCTCCTACTTCTCCAGCCCAAAGTCTAAACGGTGGTGCAAGCAGGCTTTGCCAGACATTATCCAAACAGCTACCTTGGACCTGGACAGATGGACTTCTAACTCAGCCTGTTTGCCAGGGCCGGTTTTAGACAAGTGGGGCCCTTGGTAACATAAAAGTGGGGCCCTAAAATAAGGGGAGGGAAGAGGAGGAGTAGAAAGGGAAAAGTAAAGTAGAAGAGAAGATAAAAAAGGAAGGATGAGAAGGGGATAAAGAAGGAGCAAAGATAAAAAGAAGAGTAGAAGCAGAATAATCATGTTTATACGGTTGAAAAAAGACACTTGTCCATCAAGTTCAACCAAGGAGGGAGGGATTGGATGAGGAAGGATTTAGGGGAAACAATTCTATATAACATAACTATCAATGTTTTTAGGTGTAAAAGGGCATCTAGACCCTTCTTGAAGCTCTCTGCTGTCCCTGCTGTGACCAGCGCCCTGAGCCTCTGCTGTCCCTGCTGTGACCAGCGCCTGAGCTCTCTGCTGTCCCTGCTGTGACCAGTGCCGAGCTCTCTGCTGTCCCTGCTGTGACCATGCGCCTGAGCCTCTGCTCTGCTGATCCCCTGCTGTGACCACGCCTGAGCTCTCTGCTGTCCCTGCTGTGACCAGCGCCTGAGCTCTCTGCTGTCCCCATGGCTGTGACCAGCGCCTGAGCTCTCTGCTTTCCCTGCTGTGACCACGCCTGAGCTCTCTGCTGTCCCTGCTGGACCCGGCCTGAGCTCTCGCTGTCCCTGCTTGCTGACCAGCGCCTGGCTCTCTGCTGTCCCTGCTGTGCAGGAGCTGCTGAGTAGATTGTACATAGTGTCCTATCTGCAGGCAGCATGTTATAGAGCAAGAGGAGCTGAACAGTTAGATATATACTTTACATCTCATGTTTTTACCTACTGATGGACGATACTATAGATAACTCCAGATGAGTTTTCTGAGTGACTGATGTTTTATAGCCTATGACTGATGTGTAGTAGCCTATTGGGTAATGCCAGGAGTTACTCATTAAGCCCTCTCTTCTCATAAAACTGGACTCTTCTCCACAGACTTATTACTAAGAAACTTCCTCCTGCAGAGCAACAAAGTGAACCATGGGCAACTTCCAGGTAAGTCCTGACACTGACTAATGATGAACTGATGCAGCAGAGACAATGGTTTCATATATTCTATGGATTCACATAAACCAAATTGGTATTTTTTTTTAAATAATTGCAAAAGAAAATTGACAGATTTTCCTAACAACACTACATATTACCAGCGATTGGGGCTATAAGGGGTTAAACACCCAGCAATCGGAGAAAGAAACATATAGATTCCATATAAATATAACATTCTATTTAATATTTCATATTCTAATTATATGTATTTATTATAAATACTATAGATACATTATATAGATATATCAAAATGTCTAAATGCCACCACAAGATTTACTAATTTATTTATTATTTTATAATTTATAATTATTTATATTTTTTGGTATAAATAAACCTATAAAATAATATATTATTAGATACTATAGATCCAATATTACAGACTCTTATTTGTGGATGTAAGTTAGAGGGAAAAGTAAACCCAATTTAACCAAAGTACAGGGTCATAGAGTTGGAAAAGAAAACCTCAATTCACAAAAATAAAATCATTAGTAGACGGAATAATTTTTTTTTTACATTTTTATGTTAAAGGGAACTTGTGCCCCAGGTTTTACCCAATTAAACACCTAGTCCCCTCAGGTCGGGGATGAAATATCCTTTCTAGAATCCCTTCTTTTATGTGAACTCTCTATAAAAAGTCACCTCCAAAGTAACTTATTTATCTGAGATGAGTCAAGTTTAGAGGCTGCAAGAAGAGAGTCACTTCAGACTTCCCTATCTTTAGTTCTATAGCACCTAGAAACATGATGCTGGTGTCGTATTAAAGATAAGAATCTCATCTTTCAGCGTGCATCTGATTCAGATAGTTTCACACCTAGTTAGCTCTTGCGAGCTGGGTCCTGACTTCTATGGTTCCATTCGACAATCATTTTATTTGTATATGACCCCTATGATTTGTAAAGCGCAATGGAATATGATGGCGCTATATAAATAAAGATTATTATTATTATTATTATTATTATTGGAAATGTTAGCTGCAGACAAAGATTCAGTAGCTGACTATTTATTTAACTGCCTGTAACTGTTGTTCTTTATAACCTGATCTGATCAACAAGATTCATATCTTTAAAATGACATAAGAATCATGTTTCTAGGTCCTATAGAACCGAAGATATAAACATCTGAAATGACTCTCTCCCGGCAATCTCTAAACTTGACTCATGTCAGCCAAATATGACTCTTCTCTGCACATTGTCACAAGATTTTTTTGTAGGTAAATGAATAACAGATTTCACATAAAAGAGGGGATTCTACAAAGGACATTTCTTATCACTTTTATTATTACTATTATTGCTCATATTTTTTTAATCAAAAGTTACAATCAATATTATGATTATTGTTAATAATGTGATGCAGTTGTTGAGACCAGTGCAGAGGAGAAGCAGAGCTGTGGATACCCATAACAGCCAATCAGATTGTAGTTGAAGAGGCTGAATTTTAAAAGGTGGAATTAAAGGGGTTGCCTCATTGTAGCAAGTTAAGCTCTATCCACAGGATAAGGCCCTATTTGCTGATCAGTGGGCGTCTCAGTGATGGGACCCCTACGGATCACGAGAATGGCGCTCGGCTATCTCTGTCGGATTTATAGAGATGATCGAGGCAGCCTGTGCATGTGTGACTGGTTGCTTCGTGTGTGTGACCCGGGATAAATTGGACTCCTGTTCTCATGATCCGTCGAGGTCCCATCCCGCCGATCGGCAAGTAAGGCCCTATGCTGCGGATAGAGCTTAACTTGCTACGATGGGACAACCCCTTTAAATTGTTTGCTATTGGCTTATTAATTTCCCTGATATTTTTTAGAAAGTGTTGAGGAACACAATTATGAATTGTTACATACAATTATGTTATTATTATTATTAATCATGATGATTTGGCTATTATTTGGAACGCTAATGGTAATATTATGTGGTCGTGGTAAAGCATAAGGCATAGGTCACTTTGTATACTAATGTATTATTTAAAGTACATCTATCACCAGGATGAAGGATTGTAAACCAAGCATATAGACATACTGGTGTGTGCCCCCTCTGGCAGGATCTGCTGTTCTTTTGGCTTCTTTATTTACCTTTATGAGGTAGCTAAGGTAATATTACTCATTGTAGTCACTGTAAAGTGTTATTGCTTGGACACTCTAGGTCAGGGATGGTGAAACTTTTAGAGTTCCCAAACTACAACTAAAAGTGGCAACGCAGTAATCTAAGCAGTAACCTATTACTCCCTGCTGTCACAGCTTTCAATTGTATCAATGTCTCGACGACACCAATACAGAAGAAAGAAGGAGTAAAAATTCGGATTACCATTGTAGCTTCCCTCCAGTTAGAATTGCGCGCCCGGGGCAGGAGCTCCAATCATAATCCGGCGCTGTTCACACCTCACACACAGTTACAGGCGGCCAAGGATGAATTGCTTTAAAATATCGCTGACCACTACATATCCCGGGGAAGGTCCTGTCTGGCAAACTCTGTGCTGGGGTGATGCCCATAGAGAGCGCTCTGAATGCCATAGGTTCTCCACCACTGCCCTAGGTAATATTAAATAATAATAATTCTTTATTTATATAGCGCACACAGATTACGCAGCGCTGCACAAAGCTTGGTAAATCAGTCCCTGTCCCCAATGGGGCTCACAATCTAATCAACCTACCAGTATGTTTTGGAGTGTGGGAGGAAACCGGAGGACCCGGAGGAAACCCACAGAAACATAGAGAGAACATACAGACTCTTTGCAGATGTTGACCCTGGGACTTGAGCCTAGGTCCCCAGCGCTGCAAGGCTGTAATGCTAACCACTGAGCCACCGTAATATTATTATACAGTCAATGTATATTATTAGGATATTCTTTGGTAATATTATTTGGACCATCTATGGTCTAGAATTATTACTTTACGCCTTTGCATATTATACTACACAGATGTCTGCGATGGAATAACATGATGCAGATCCAATTAGTTTTTACAGATTTAATACAGCGCAGTAACGTGATAGTGTAATAATAACGTATAGTGTAATAATAACGAGACGCCAGACTGACCACCAGCCAATCGTTATCCATTAACACTGACCATAAAGTCCACCGACCTCGGCACAGTCGTCTCCATTGTGCCTGCGCTGTCTGATCAATACTTTCATTTGGTTGCTACATAACGTCCAATGATCTGGTGTAAACAATAACGACTTCATTCAATTATTAATCGGTGACCACATCCCATTTATGGCTTCACTTATCGACTGGTAGATAAGGTCAAACTTAGATCAAGGAGGGAACAGATGGGAAGCCGGATTTTCCCTTATCTAGGGAAACACTGCCCAACCCCACCAAAAAAAAAAAATTTTAAGAAATCAAGATAAGTTTATGATAGTCATTAAACAGGGTTGTCCGAGGTCAATTATGTGTTTTTTTAAATGCCTATAATTTACTATTTGTAAAATGAGAGATTTTATTTCCTCTAGACCACTTGATTTTCAAGTACATCTCGATTTTTAGATTTCTTGTTCTCTCCGCAATCAATCCCATAATGCCTCAGCACTAGTGATGAGTCACTTGTGAACGAGATGTGAACAAGAGCCGGCTCTTTCGTGTGAACAAAGGGAGTCGGCTCCCTGCGGTGAGCCAATGGCTCTCTTAACCCCGCCTCTAAACGGGTAACCGTGCCTCCTTTAACTCGGTAACAATAGCGTTGAAAGTGGTGCAGAGAGGGTTGACATTTAGTAGGGAACTGTTCAGGAGCCAGAAGAGACGGCTCTTTTTAGTGAGTTCTAAGAAGAGCCGGACTTCTCATCATTACTCAGCACAGCATCACATAGGTGGCTAAAGTCAATCCCATCTCTGCCTGATGGGAACACAGTTTAATTAGGCATCTCTGTAGTTTCTCCGAAAAAATCTAAGAAAAAAGTATACGGTCAAGAAGGATACAGTGTCATCTAGAAAATTTGATCAGACTGGTGATCATGAGCAGTATGTGTCCTCCCTGTATATGATACAGTCCGGAGTTTATCATATACTAGACCAGCCAATTTGAAATACAAAAAATAAATCAACTAAGTCAACACCTTAGGTTAGAGCCTCCGGTGTGCTTCCAACTCACTTTTTAGCTTTTTCTTTCTCTCTGTTATCAATCTCATGATGCCTCAGCACAGCATCACATGGGCGGCTAGAGCCAATCCCCTCTAATGGTGTCTTAACATAGATAGGGCTTTTGGACCAGCGCATGCACCATAGTTTGGGTGTGACTACTACCTCTACATCCCATGTAGCCTCAAATTTTTTAAGATGACTGACTACCCCAAACCTCCATCTTCGAGTGACTGGGACACGCTGATTGTTAAAGGGTTTGGGTAATCCCATCAAGTTGTGGATTGCTGGTGGCAGTACCTCCATATTTACTAGAGGCCACTATGTATATGTACGGCGGGGGAGGTTGTGATAGTTTATGAGCCGATAGAAAGATTTGCCTACATACAGGAAGGATGATGGGAGTTATAATCTCTGATGTTACTGATTTCCAGGGAGCAGATAATTTATGAGGAAGTCCTGCGCAGGTTCCAGGGAGCAGACGTTGCTTTATGACTGCTGTTTGCATAAGATTACAAGGTCGTCATGATCAGTCAGTAAACATTATGTTAAGCGATGAATTGTGCAAATATCCAGAGATAATGGAGGTGACGGCCCCTGCAGTGACATCTCCATCATGGGGCGTCATTACAATGAGATCATTGTGCTGCTGTGTCTACAGATAGCCATGAAGGACACAGGGTGCAGGGGACTGTATGGTGCCACAATGTATATACATGAGATATCCATGACTTACCAGCACATGGGTGACAGATGATGTAGCTTCACATGCTGTTACACTGTGCAAGGAGCACTTTTTCCCTCCCACTGTGTCAGATTACAGCAGGCAGAGGCGAAAGTGCTGAGTGAGCAGGGGGGGTGGGGGTGAGACAGTATAACAGCACAACATCCCCCACCGGGGCCTAGCCTTTTCTTGGGGCCTGGAGGCAGCCGGGGCCCAGAATACCGGAGTGGCTGACGATTGCGGCCTAGGCACGCTGATGTCATGGTGCTTGGTATGGGGACCGGAGGGCTGTCCTACAGCCTGGCAGGTCTCCAGCGGGTGGTGTGTGCAAGAAATAAGGAGGGAAAGGCTGTGGTACTGGTTCTCCCTAGGGCTACCCCTGAGTGTCTGTAAGATGAGTCGCTGGGTAATGGATGGGGAAAACGGTGGTGGTGGCAGCCGTATCCAGGGATCAGACGGAGGCAACGTTGTGCAAATCAACTTACAGTTCTTTATTCAACTTTAAACAGCAAGCAACAGCCAAACGGTAGCAGCAGATTCAGCAAGCTGGAAGAGTCATGGAGAGCCGGTCCGCAGGAAGGTTGTACACAGCCTGGTAGTAGCTTTAGGTTGGGCTGGTAGAGATAGAGCTCAGACCAGATGGTGGACCTCTGCTCTGGGGCTGAAGTCTCCGGACTTGCCCTGGGTGCTAGGCAGTGGCCTGAGGCACCTCTGGTTCCTGGTATCTGGACTCAGGCTGGTGCAGCTCTTCAGGAGCTGCACTTCCCTCTGCTTGCTGGAGCTGACATGTGCTCCAAGATGGAGTCTCCCACTCTCCTCATGAGGTCTGACCAGGTGCTCCCGCCTACCAGGGGTTTATATACTCCCTTGGTCAGGTGGTAGCACTTCTCCAATCAGCTTCCAGCTTGCTTTACAGTATTACAAGAAACACCATTGGACAATGACATTTGGCATTGTTAACTCTTGCCTTACCAGGCAGTGGCTACAGCTCCAATTACAAAGTTCTCCAGTACTTAGAGACCTCCTAGAGACGGATCAGTCTTCCTAACAGCTCCTGACAGAGAGGGCGCTATTTGCAACTACCGCCTTGCCTATGTGTTGGCAGGGGTGTTGCAACAGCCTGTGAAGTACCAGCAGGGATAGGCTCTGGTAACACCCACATAACCTTTCTAGCTCATTAGCATAATTCCAAAAGTTGATTTTAGAAGGAAGGAGGCCAGGGATAACAAATATAAGAAGATTACCACAGCCACGGTGCTTGGATCTATGAGGCTATATTAGCACCCATTTAGAGGGAACCTGTAACCAAGTATACCTTGCGTGATTGTCAATGTCCCTCTGATCAATTTTTTGTCAATATTTTTAAAATACTTTGTTGGAAAGATTTGGCCAGAAGAATTTAGTCAATGGGGCGGTAACTTTTTTCTATGGGGGCGTGTCATTGTGCACTTGACAAAATAAAGTATAAATCAGTAATATTATTATAAAATCTTCCAAAATCAACAGTAACATTCACCCCGTGTTCTATAACCTCCGATTTTTACATTTTTTTGACTAATGAATTTTTTCTTTTTTTTTTTTCCAGCCAACCATCCGGCACCATCATGACTTTGATGCAGAAAGAGATGCCAAGAAGCTGCATAAAGCATGTAAAGGGTTGGGTAAGTGTCTAAAGAAATGAAATTGTTCCTCTCTTATACCTCTGAGGAATTTATAAATCAACTGACAGGTGGGTGTTACCTACTGGGAAGGTGTGACACACTCATGGTAACACCCAGTTGTCAATTCATTCGAACATTGTAATTTAACGAGGAATATAATTATATAATTTAGTTATAGGTCAGATCTTATTTAATGTGCCCAATATTGTTGTATAGCATCTGTCCCATGCAAATCACACGCAAGTCTCTAGCGCCCTTCAGTGGTCACTTTGTATACTGCCATAGAATTCTGTCCAATTTCTAACATGCTCATCATTTTTTGTATTTTACTAAAAAAATGTTTTTTTATGCTAAAAAAAACCTGCCAGATTATTTTTTTTTTAAATTAACTGAATGGGTTAAAAAAAAAATCCAAATGAAAAGAGAACCTGTCACCACATTTTTCACCAAAACAGCTAGTGACAGGTTCCCATAGAGCCTTATTAACTAACTGACACCCTTCTTTTGGCTAAAAATTGTTTTCCTGCACATCCCCATAAAATCAACTTTTTTTTTATCTTACCAAGCATCACAGGGGGCGTGTCCTGCTCAGCTGATCCCACCCACCTACTCCACCCCATGTCAAATACCTCCTCACCATTCAGCACTTCATGTCATGTGACCAGGGTGATGTCATCTAAGGTCCTTTACCCAGTAAAATCTACTTGTATTTATCTGTTTCAATAGTTTTTATTGATTTTAACAAATAAAAGCATGAAAACCAGTACACTTAGTAAGTTCATAGTATTGAACAGCTACTTGCACACATCTTAAATCACAAGGTTAAATATCTGACGCTATCTCATGTATGTATCTGATCACATGAAATCACAGCATGCCTTCATGGTCTTCTATACCTCCCCATCCTCCATGGAGGCATGCTGTGATTAGATACATGAGGTAGATGTTAATGGACCTTAGATGACATCACCCTGATCACATGACATGAAGTGCTCAATCATGTAACCCCTAATGATAAGTAAACACAGCTGTATATGTCAGTAGTGTAATATTGGCAGTGCTTAGTACTAGTTCCATACAGCAGCATATCCTAGCAGTGAGGCCTGTCAATCAGTAACAAGGAGGCGGGGCAATGCAAGTAAAATTTTTATGCAGGACCCCATTCATATCATTGGACTCACCTCAGATGAGTTGCATATAAGTTTACAAGTTTTTTAACATTGCAGCCATGGAAAGGAACTAGGGATAAGGGCGATTCTTATTAATCATAATTTTTTTATACATTTTTATTTCGGGTGGGTTAATTTTAAATGCCTGGTTCCCTTGAACCTTATCGGTGTCCCACATTCCTATTCCAATGCTTATTTGGTCACTGCTTTTCTTTGATCCCTGGTTTCTGAATGTCAAATTGGGATCAAAAAGTAGAGACATGTAGGGTCCCATTATTCATCCACATAGGACCAGTGGGAACCGGTAAGGATTTTTTTTTTTTTACTATTTTAACCAAGAGATTTTCTATTTTTCTTACTGGGGCTAACAAGAAAGACACACACAAAGGATTCACAAATTCCTACAGCTACAGACTACACAGAAGTTGTTTGTAGTCTGTAGTCATAGCAACACATAGTTCTGCACAGGAGCTGTGCTCACGAAATAGTATAAAATTATAAATGAAAAGACATTTGCAAAGTTTTTTTAATTTTATTTATTTTAAGTTACCAATAAGAACGTTGCAAAAGTGTAAAGACCCCCCTTTACGTTTATGTTTTGATTTTTACAGGAACCGATGAAAAAGCTATTATTGAAGTCCTCGCAAATAGATCCTCTGATCAGAGACAGCAAATTAAGCAAAAATTCAAGACCTTGTATGGCAAGGTACCGTATGCTGCAACTAATGCGTAACTAAACCTTTGTAGCAAAATGTCAAAATAGTTATGGTGATAGCAGTAAACTTCACAATATACTTCATTATTTTCTCCCATACTGATCAGTGCATCTGAAAGCCTTCTTCTATCTGAACAAAGAAGATAGAAAAGGAGAAGAGGTTAAAGATTAACTCCTTACATACCTAGAAAATATTTCCATTGATTATTCAGCTCTGTAAAAAGTTTAGACTATCCCGTGACTGTCTGTCAGAAGATAAGACTACCCTGTGACTATCTGTTAGAAGATAAGACTATCCAGGGACTGTCTGTAAGGAGATAAAGCTATCCAGAGACGGTCTGTAGGGAAATAAGACTATTCAGTCACTTTCTGTAAGGAGATAAAGCTTTCCAGGGACTGTCTGTGAGGAGACAGGGCTATCTAGTGACTGTCCATAAGGAGGGAATACTACCCAGTGACTGTCTGTAAGGAAATAAGACTATTCGGTGACTATCTGTAAGGAGATAAATTTTTCCAGGGACTGTCTGTAAGGTGATAAGGCTATTCAGTGACTGTAAGGAGATAAAGCTTTTCAAGGACTGTCTGTAAGGAGATCAGATTATCCACGGACTGTCTGTAAGGAGATAAATCTTTCCAAGAACTGTCTGTAAGGAGATAAATCTTTCCAAGAACTGTCTGTAAGGAGATCAGACTATCCAGTGCCTTTATGTAAGGGAATCAGACTATCCAGAGGCTTTTCTATTAGGAAATAAGATAGTCCAGTGAATATAAGGAGAAAAGACTATGCAGAAACTGACTGTAAGGAGTTAAGTTATTGGGACTTTAACAGCTTCTCCATATCTATCAGCTGTCAGTGTGAGTACAGCACAATATATTAACTAGTTTACTATTATAATCTACAGTATAGATTTATGCAATTTAGTTAAAAGTTTAGTTACACTGAGCCGGGCTCTGTGCAACAGAAGTCTCATATTTTTGAAATTTTGCCTTTTTTCAGGACATAGAAAAGGTATTAAAAGGAGACCTGAGTGGTCACTTTGAGAAGGCTGTCCTGGCATTGGTGGATCGTCCCTGCGAGTTTGATGCAAAAGAACTCAGGAAAGCCATGAAAGGAGCAGGAACCAATGAATCTCTGCTGATACAGATCCTCTGTACAAGAGCCAACCAGGTACAGCGTCTGCATGATATACTATGTGCCGATTATGCAGATTCTCTGCCCCGATTAAGGTATTATTTTGTTTATTCAGTTTATGTACTGACCTCTGCGTCTACGTGGTTACAGACTACAAACAAAACCTGTGTGTAGTCTGACCCTAAAAGCTGACCCTGCTATATACAGTACAGGGCCATCTTCAGTATCCAGCCCTATACAGACCTCCAGCAGCACAATAGAGATATCAATACATTCTCCGCAGACTCAGCCCCAGTCTACACAGCAAAGCCGAGGAGTGGGAGGCAGGAAATGTCAGTCTACTGCGTTAAAACCTGAATATTGTAGGTTCAGAGTATTAGTTACTTCATATGGGTAGCAGATACCTTGTAGCCCCCAATGGCTCCTGAAAACTAATTCTATTCCTGGGTTACCAAACTAGTAAAGAGTATATTATAGTATTTGTATCTTCACTATATCATCTCTATTTTTTTTAGCAAATACGAAACATCAAAGAAGCCTACAAGAGAAGTAAGTACTGATACTCATCTGCAGCATCACATAGTGTAATACACAGTGTAGTCACAAATTACATAGTGGTGTCGGTATAGTCACATATTACATTGTGGTGACACTATAGTCACATATTACATAGTGGTGTCGGTATAGTCACATATTACATAGTGGTGTCGGTATAGTCACATATTACATAGTGGTGTCGGTATACTCACATGTTACATTGTGGTGACGGTATAGTCACATATTACATTGTGTGGTACATAGTACATATTAATAGTGGGTGTCGGTATACGTCACATATTCACATTGTGGTGTCGGTATAGTCCCATATTACATGGGTGTCGATAGCTCACATTTTACATTGTGTGACGGTATAGTCACATGTTACATGTGGTGTCGGTATAGTCCCTATTACATTGTGGTTTCGTATAGTCCCATATTACATTGTGGTTCGATAGCACATATACATTTGGTGACGGTATAGTCACATATACATTGTGGTGACGGTATAGTCCACATTTACATAGTGGTGCGTATAGTCACATATTACATATGGTGTCATTATAGTCACATATTACATTGTGGTGACGGATAGTCACATAATCATTGGTACGATAGTCCAATTTACTGTGGTCGGTATAGTCACATATTACATTGTGGTGACGGTATAGTCACATATTACATAGTGGTGTCGATATAGTCATATATTACATTGTGGCGTCGGTATAGTCACATATTATATTGTGGTGACGGTATAGTCCACATTATATTGTGGTGACGGTATAGTCACCTATACATAGTGGTGTCAGTATAGTCCCTATTACATTGTGGTGACGGTATAGTCACATATTACATTGTGGTGTCGGTATAGTCCATATTACATTGTGGTGACGGTATAGTCACATATTACATTGTGGTGTCGGTATAGTCACATATTACATAATGGTGTCATTATAGTCACATATTACATTGTGGTGTCGGTATAGTCACATATTACATAGTGGTGTCAAATATAGTCACATATTACATTGTGGTGTCGGTATAGTCACATATTACATTGTGGTGACGGTATAGTCACATATTACAATTGTGGTGTCGGTATAGTCACATATTACATAATGGTGTCATTATAGTCACATATTACATTGTGGTGACGGTATAGTCACATATTACATTGTGGTGTCGGTATAGTCACATATTACATTGTGGTTCGTTAGTCCACATAATGTCCCTATGTGGTGACGGTATAGTCACATATTACATATTTGGGTCGGTATATGTCCCTATATACATAATGGTGTCATTATAGTCACATATTACATTGTGGTGACGTATAAGTCACATATTACTTGTGGGTCGGTATATCCCTATTACTTGTGTGTGACGGTATAGTCACATATTACATAGTGGTGTCGATATAGTCATATATTACATTGTGGCGTCGGTATAGTCACATATTACATTGTGGTGTCATTATAGTCACATATTACATAGTGGTGTCGGCATAGTCACATATTACATTGTGGTGACGGTATAGTCACATATTACATTGTGGTGACGGTATAGTCACATATTACATTGTGGTGTCGGTATAGTCACATATTACATAATGGTGTCATTATAGTCACATATTACATTGTGGTGACGGTATAGTCACATATTACATAGTGGTGTCGATATAGTCATATATTACATTGTGGCGTCGGTATAGTCACATATTATATTGTGGTGACGGTATAGTCACATATTACATTGTGGTGACGGTATAGTCACATATTACATAGTGGTGACGGTATAGTCACATATTACATTGTGGTGACGGTATAGTCACATATTACATTGTGGTGTCGGTATAGTCACATATTACATAATGGTGTCATTATAGTCACATATTACTTGTGGTACGGTATAGTCACATATTACATTGGGTGTCGGTATAGTCACATATTACATTGTGGTGACAGGTTAGTCACTATTACATGTGGTGTCGATATAGTCAATATTACATTGTGGCGTCGTATAGGCACTATATATGTGTGACGTATAGTCACCATTATAGTGGTGATCGTATAGTCACATATTCATAATTGGTGTCGTATAGTCACATATTACATAGTGGTGAAGGTATAGTCACATATTACATTGTGGTGTCGGTATAGTCACATATTACATAGTGGTGTCGGTATAGTCACATAATTACATAGTGGTGTCGATATAGTCACATATTACATTGTGGTGAAGGTATAGTCACATGTTACATTGTAGTGTCATTAGAGTCACATATTACATTGTGGTGTTGGTATAGTCACATGTTACATAGTGGTGTCGGTATAGTCACATATTACATAGTGGTGTCGGTATAGTCACATATTACATTGTGGTGTTGTGTATAGTCACATATTACCTTGTGGTGTTGTGATAGTCACATATTACATTGTGTGTCCGGTATAGTCCAATATTAATTGGTTCGGTAGCACATATTACTAATAGGGTGTCGGTATAGTCACATATTACATAATGGTGTCGGTATAGTCACATATTACTCGTGGTGTGGTATAGTCACATATTACTGTGTGTTGGTATATCCACATATTACATTGTGGTTTGGATATGTCACATATTACATTGTGGTGACGGTAATAGTCACATATTACATAGTGGTGTCGGTATAGTCACATATTCATAGTGGTGACGGTATAGTCACATATATCATGTTGGTGAAGGTATATACATATTCAGTGGTTCATTTAGTCACATATATTGTGGTGTCGTATAGTCACCTATTACATTGTGGGTGACGTATAGTCACATATTACATGGGTGTCGTAAGTCCATTTAATAATGGTGTCGGTATAGTCACATATTACTAGTGGTGTCGGTATAGTCACATATTGCTACATGTGTGTCGATATAGTCACATATTACATAATGTGTGTCGGTATATCACATATTACATATGTGTGCGGTATAGTCACAATTTACTATGTGTCGGTATAGTCACATATTACTTGTTGGTGACGGTTAGTCACATATTACATTGTGGTGTCGGTAATAGTCACATATTACATAATGGTGTCTTATAGTCACATATTACATTGTGTGACGGTATAGTCACATAATACATGTGGAAGGTCATAGTCACATATTCATGTGGTGTCGTATAGTCACAATTACATTGTGGGTGACGGTATAGTCACAATATTGACTAGTGGTGTCGTTATAGTCACTATTAGCATATGGTGTCGTCATACATATCTGTTCATAGTCACATATTATATTGTGGTGACGGTATAGTCACACATTATATTGTGGTGACGGTATAGTCACATATTACATAGTGGTGTCGATATAGTCACATATTACATAGTGGTGTCGATATAGTCACATATTACATTGTGGTGTCATTATAGTCACATATTACATAGTGGTGTCGGCATAGTCACATAGTACATTGTGGTGACGGTATAGTCACATATTACATTGTGGTGACGGTATAGTCACACTATGAACATTGTGTGTCGGTATAGTCCACATATTACATATGGTGTCATTATAGTCCACATATTACATAGTGTGATCGGTATAGTCACATATTAACATATGGTGTCAATATAGTCACATATTAATTTGGCGGTATACCATATTACATTGTGGTTCGGTATAGTCCCATATTACATTGTGGTGTCGGTATAGTCCTATTCCATAAGGTGTCTTATAAGTCACCTATTACATATGGTTCTTAGTCACATATTACTGTGTGACGGTATGTCACATAATACATGTGTTAGGTAATAGTCACATATTACATTGTGTGTGGTATAGTCACATATTACATTTGTGGTGAGGTATGCCAATTGGTGTCATTAGCATATATACATTGTGGGTCGGTATGTCACATATATTGGTGTACGTATAGTCACACTTACATTTGTGACGTATAGGTCACATATACATGTGGTGTCTATAGTCACATATTACATAGTGGTGAGGTTTATTCACATATTTACATTGTGGTTGGTCCCGGTATAGTCACCTATTACATATGTGGTGTCGGTATAGTCCACATATTACATAGTGGTGTCGTATAGTCACATATTACATAGTGTGTCGGTATAGTCACATATTACATAAGTGTCCGGTATAGTCACATTTACATTGTAGTGTCTATAGTCACAATTACATTGTGGTGGGTATAGTCAATTGACATAGTGTGTCGGTATAGTCACATATTACTATGGTCGGTATAGGTCCATATTACATTGTGGTGTTGGTATAGTCACATATTACATTGTGGTGTCGGTATAGTCACATATTAGCTAATGGTGTCGGTATAGTCACATATTACATAATGGTGTCGGTATAGTCACATATTACATCGTGGTGTTGGTATAGTCACATATTACATTGTGTTGTTGGTATAGTCACATATTACATTGTGGTGTTGGTATAGTCACATATTACATTGTGGTGACGGTATAGTCACATATTACATACGTGGGTGTCGTATAGTCACATTTACATAGTGTTGTCGGTATAGTCACATATTTACATTGTGGTGGGTATAGGTACACTATTACTTGTGGTGTCTTATAGTCACATATTACATTGTGGTGCGGTATAGTCACATATTACATTGTGGTGTGGTTATTCCATATTACATGTGGGTCGGTATGTCACATTGTTAATAGGTGTCGGTATAGTCACATCGTTACATATGTGTCGGTATAGTCATTTACATAGTGGTGCGGTATAGTCACTATTACATAGTGGTGTCGGTATAATTCACATATTACATAGTGGTGTCCGTATAAGTCCCACATATTACATAGTGGTGTCGGTATAGTCACATATTACATTGTGGTGTTGGTATAGTCACATATTACATTGTGGTGTTGGTATAGTCACTTATTACATTGTGGTGTTGGTATAGTCACATATTACATTGTGGTGTCGGTATAGTCACATGTTACATAGTGGTGTCGGTATAGTCACATATTACATATGTGGTGTCATTAGAGTCACATATTACATTGTGGTGTCGGTATACTCACATGTTACATTGTGGTGTTGGTATAGTCACATGTTACATAGTGGTGAAGGTATAGTCACATACATTGTGGTGTCGGTATAGTCACATATTACATAGTGGTGTCGGTATAGTCACATATTACATGTGTTGGTTGAGTCTAGTAACATATTACATTGGTGTCATATAGTCACATATTACATTGGTGTCCGGTATAGTCCATATTCATATGTGGTGTCGGTATAGTCACATATTACATAGTGGTGTCGGTATAGTCACATATTACATGTGGTTGTATATCACTACATAGTGGTGTCTATAGTCCATATCACATTGTGGTGACGGTATAGTCACATATTACATTGTGGTGTCGGTATAGTCACATATTACATAGTGGTGTCGGTATAGTCACATGTTACATAGTGGTGTCGGTATAGTCACATGTTACATAGTGGTGTCGGTATAGTCACATGTTACATAGTGGTGTCGGTATAGTCACATGTTACATAGTGGTGTCGGTATAGTCACATATTACATATGTGTGTCGTTATAGTCATAAAAGCATATTACATAGTGGTGTCGGTATATCACAATACATAGTGGTGTCGGTATAGTCACATATACATAGTGGTGTCGGTATAGTCACATATTACATTGTGGTGTCATTATAGTCACATATTACATAGTGGTGTCGGTATACTCACATGTTACATTGTGGTGTTGGTATAGTCACATATACATAGTGGTGTCAGTATAGTCACATATTACATTGTGGTGAAGGTATAGTCATATATTACATTGTGGTGTCGGTATAGTCACATATTACATGTGGTGTCGGTATAGTCACATATTACATTGTGGTGTCGGTATAGTCACATATTAGCTAATGGTATCGGTATAGTCACATATTACATTGTGGTGTCGGTATAGTCACATATTAGCTAATGGTGTCGGTATAGTCACATATTACATAGTGGTGTCGGTATAGTCACATATTACATTGTGGTGAAGGTATAGTCACATATTACATAGTGGTGTCGGTATAGTCACATATTACATAGTGGTGTCATGGTATAGTCACATATTACATAGTGGTGTCGGTATAGTCACATATTACATAGTGGTGTCGGTATAGTCACATATTACATTGTGGTGTTGGTATAGTCACATATTACATAGTGGTGTCGGTATAGTCCACATATTACATAGTGGTGTCGTAATCCACTTTACATTGTGTGTCGGTATAGTCACATGTTACATAGTGGTTGTCGGTATGGTCACATATTACATATTGGTGTCGGTAGTCAATAGGAATGTGTGTGTCCATAGTCACATATTACATTGTGGTGTTGGTATAGTCACATGTTACATTGTGGTGTTGGTATAGTCACATATTACATTGTGGTGTTGGTATAGTCACATGTTACATAGTGGTGTCGGTATAGTCACATATTACATAGTGGTGTCGGTATAGTCACATATTACATTGTGGTGTTGGTATAGTCACATATTACTTGTGGTGTGGTATAGTCACATGTTACATGTGGTGTCGGTATAGTCACATATTACATAGTGGTGTCGGTATAGTCACATATTACATTGTGGTGTTGGTATAGTCACATGTTACATAGTGGTGTTGGTATAGTCACATATTACATAATGGTGTCATTATAGTCACATATTACATTGTGGTGACGGTATAGTCACATATTACATTGTGGTGTTGGTATAGTCACATATTACAATATGGTGTTGGTATAGTCACATATTACATTGTGGTGTTGGTATAGTCACATATTACATTGTGGTGTTGGTATAGTCACATATTACATTGTGGTGAAGGTATAGTCACATATTACATTGTGGGAAGTGTATAGTCACATATACATAGTGGTGGTCGTATAGTCACATATAGCTAATGGTTCGGTATAGTCAGTCTTATCATGTTAGTTTCTTCCCATTTTTTCGTATTTCAACAGAGATCTGGGAGCTCTGATGTCAAAGTGAAACCAGCGGTTACTTCAGGAAGATTCTCATCTCCTGGTTGGGCAACTGGGATAACTATATCATAAGTAGCCGAGTCTTCAACCCTCGTTGATCTCCTAATAATATCCCGCATCACCCACAAAATATTTTCAGAAACTCGGATTATAACGTATCTGATACCTCAGCAGCTAATGGGTGGTGGGGCCTATCATTTTAGTCACATGTCCAGACAGGCCGCCATCCTTGAAAAGCGCCATATTGGATCTTAGAGCAGTGTTTTCCTCCTGGGAAGTTGTGATGAACAAAAAAGATGCGTCACGATGTCTCAGGAAATCGATCTAAACAAATCTGTACAATCTCTTGTGGTTCAAAATTTATCAAAAGAGAAATTCTCCATAGATTCTCAAGGAGAATAATAATTACAATTGTATCCTGCGCCTTCAGTTCCGTGTTCCGCACCAGAGACAACACGTCATGTAGCTGTGTATCACAGGGAACGTTCCTGGTTATTCCTTCCTGTTGAAAAATTTTGAACCTCAAGAGATATGGAAGATCTGATTTGTGGCGATTTTCTAGCCCCTTCCCATTGAAACTTGTCTGTGATCCAAAATGGCGGCTTTCAATATGGCGCCATGTTTCAAGTTGCCTCGCCTTAATGATGGTCTCCCTCCCCCTTACTTCTTGGGATCTCCAGATGTCATTCTCCCTTCAATCTTGGAAAATAAATGGGTTCCTGGGACTTTGAGGTCAGGAGGGCAGTGCGTGCTAGATCTCGCTGATAATTCGAAAGAAACGGTTCTTCGGTATTTTCAGAATTTCAATTACATTCCTCAAAGAGCTGTGTGTACAGCAGCCGCGCCAAACAATACGGCCGGGTTTATAGAAGATAGACAGCCAGTTTGCCCTGGTACTAAATATACCCCGACTCCATTGTTATTTCACATGCCAGACAGAATGAGTAAGGAGAGACAGAGAACCATGAGTTTAAAATGTGGAATTACATTGCGTCATATTAAAATACGTGTCCTCCCACTGCTGTGCAACTATCTCTCTGCCTCAGACTAATAGACATTGTGTATGTATTGTCCTTGGAGAGGATGTGAAATCATAGCTTACCAGCTCGTCCCCGGGTTACATATGCAACCATCCCCCACCGGGGCCTAGCCCTTGAGGTGAGCCTGGTGACAGCCGGGGCCCGCGGTACCGGAGTGGGCTGGCGGTTGCGGCCTAAGCACGCTATTGTCACGGTGCTTGGTAACGGGGGAACCGAGCGGTTCCTACAGCCTGGCATCTCCAGCAGGTGGTGTTTGGCAAGAATGATGAGGGAGAGGGCTGCTATAGCGGATCTCCCTGGGGCAAACCCTTAATGTCCCGAGTTGAGTCTCGGGGTGATGGAACAGGGTGCCGGGTGATGAGGCCGTCTATTAGCAGGACCAGACGAGACAGAAGTTGAAGAAAACAACTTACAGTTCTTTATTTGGAACCGGCAGGAACCGCAGCAACGTGCCTTTAACAGGTATTGGAGTGCTGAGATGTGAGTTGGAGGGAGCCTCAGGAGATAGTTCACCAGCCTGGTGTATAGGGCAGGCTGGGAGGCAGCGTGTCCCTGGTAGAAGCTTCAGCTTGTCCTGTAGGGCTTCAGGTATCACCTTCAAAGGTAAGATGATACCCCTTTCCTCACTACTAACTCAATCTAATACTCCACTCTTCAGAGGCAGGGGTAGGCTCTTCCTGCTCGGTATGGGCTAGACAAGATTACTCACTCACTCACTGATCTCTAGATTCCACACTATAATAATCATACCAGAACATTCCTGGCCAGAGGTTTTATTACCTCCCTTTGTCAGGTGGTGGCTGCTCCCCACACATCTCAGCTACAAGCACAGATGTAACCATATCATTGGACAACAGCATCTTGCATCATACAAAATACTTACCTCTGCTTGCCAGGCAGGATTCACCACTGCAATACCCCTATGTCCTATCAGCCATGTGTGTAAGGGATACATGCAGGTGGACGTATTCGCAAACCCTCCCGCTGAGTGTTTGCATACCCCGGGGCAATTGAAAGGCCGCCCTGGCTCGACTACAGATGGTTTGGGGCACAGAGGGGGCTAGGGCACTTCTGGAAGTGCAGGCTATGTGAGGTGTAGGGACAAACCGCCCATGGTCCTGGAGACAGGCCCTGGGTTGGTGGTCGACTAAGACAAAAGAGTAGCTGTATGACAGTTGGTCGCTGACGCCATTAAACCGAACTATACAGTAGGAAAGGTGTGGTGTCAGTCCTGTAATCCCCTCCTTGCACCAAGGCTGTATATTTGTTTTATCAACGCTTCTTCCCTGGCGGCAATTATAGTGGTATATATGCATACATTGGCATATGTGACACATAAACTTGTACTACATAGAGACGGTCCGACACAGCCACACTACAACCTGAAAGACCTATGAAAGGGTTAATGCAGTCTCTGCTGTCCCTGCTGTGACCAGCGCCTGAGCTCTCTGCTGTCCCCGCTGTGACCAGCGCCTGAGGCAGGCTATTCCACACATTGACAATTCTAATAAAAGGATGAAGTAGGAAATAAAAACTCTAAGGAATAGAACATAAAGGGTGGAGTAGGAAAGGAAAGAAAGATTAGGAGGAGAAGTGGAAGGCAGGGAAGGAAGGTATATAGAGAAGAAGGAAAGAGTAGAAAGAGAAGGAGTGAAAAAAGGAAAGAAGAATTATAAGGAGTAGGAAGAGGAGAAATAATAAAAGCAATAAGTAGGGAAAAGGACAATAAGCCGTTTTTCCCTTATGTTTAATGAACAGAAAGAAGCAAGATAATTGTCAGGATGATATAATCACTTATCCACCATCACTGCCCGACACAGATCGGTGTATAAGGGGTCTGCAGGGGGTCCCCCTGCTATAGTTCTTGTATGACATATAGATGTGGTGCACAGAAGGAAGCCGCTATGAGACCCCTGCACGGTCCGATGCCCCCTTATTATATTGAGGGCACTTATTTATATATTATAAGAGGATTTGTTATAAAGTGTGTAAAGTGCTATAAAGAGGATCTACAAATTATATAATAGCTAGATCAGCTTCTACAGGATGGAAGAGGAAGTACAAGTGCCAAGATATAAACCTGACCTGTCCACATGGGGGCGCTGAAAGACAATACTCATTCACTATTAATCCCCCCCCCCCTCCCCTTACAGTAATGCAAGTATCTAGAGATTACCTAAAATTATACAAATAAACCTAAAGGGCTCCAGGCTCCATTAACACCTATGGAGCCTGAAGCCCCTCAGGCTCATTTGCTTCATTTTAAAAGGCATTATTTTGTAAAAACCAGGACATAAGAAGGTAAAAGAAGATTGGATCCTGCCAGAGGGGGCGCACACCAGTATGTCAGTGTGCTTGGTTTATAATCCTTTATCCTCTTGGCCACACGGCACTCTCTCCATTCAGCACGGTTACAGAAAGGTTTGCGGACCCAGAAGTGGAACCTGCATCTATTATCTGTTTCTGATACATCCTGTGGATATGTCATAAATAGTTAAAGGAGGTCAACTAGTTCAATAAACAAAAAAAAACTAGAAGTACTGACCTGCGCTCCCCTTCATCTTGATCTCAGCACTGTCCTCTTCTAGTCTTGACACGCCGGGATCACCTAGAAAGGAAACTTATAATTAGCAGCACGGAGTGCAGGGACAAGATGTGCGGCGCTCCGGACTGCTATTTATGCTCACCCCCTCGCATACCTCTCGCGTGATGTCACCTTCCTCTCCCAGCATGGGAGAGGGAGGTGCGGGGATGTGCATAATTAGCAGCCCGGAGCTCTGGACATCTTGTCCCTGCACTCCATGCTGCTAATTATAAGTTACCTTTCTAGGTGATCCCAGCGTGTCCAGACTAGAAAAGGACAGCGCCGGGATCAAGATGAAGAGGAGCGGAGGTGAGTATTTCTTTTTTTTTTTTTTGCTTATTTGAACTGGTTGACCTCCTTCAACTATTTATGACATATGCACAGGATATGTCTTGACACGCCGGGATCACCTAGAAAGGAAACTTATAATTAGCATCATGGAGTGCAGGGACAAGATGTCCGGCGCTCCGGGCTGCTAATTGCGCGCACCCTCACACCCTCTCGCATACCTACCATGCTGGGAGAGGGAGGTGCGGGGATGTGCATAATTAGCAGCCCAGAGCTCCGGACATCTTGTCCCCGTGCTGCTAATTATACGTTTACTTTCTAGGTGATCCCAGCGTGTCCAGACAAGCAGAGGACAGCGCCGGGATCAACATGAAGAGGCATTTTTGTTTCTGTTTTTTGAACTGGTTGATTTCCTTTAAGATGGGAATATCCCTTTTAGGATGTGGTAATTACCAGGTCCCACTTTTATGTAGTAAATAGCAATTACAGGCACAGCACGGACTATACCAATGCATTCTAAAAGCAATCAAACCATGGAAAAGTGTTGTCCCCTAGTGGGACTAACATAATAAAAGTAAAAAAACAACAACAACAAAAAAATCACTAAACATTAACATGAAAATGTTGTTATTTGGTTAAAGTGTTAACAAAAAGCACTTCCAAAATGTTACTTTTTGCCATCCACCAATGCCAAAAACATAAATGTTAGTTTATCAGTAAGTCCCATGCACTCCGACCGCAAACCATTTCTTGTCCTGCAAAATATAAAGATAAATTAAACAAAAAATGCAAAAAGTTATGGCCCTTGGAATGTCCCGAGATAAACACAGAAATAATGTCTTTTACAAACGTTTAAATTGTCCAAAATTTGTAAAACTTTTATTTTCCATCCCCTGAGAGAAATTGTTGGAGATCGGGTTCGAAAATAGAACTTTTACCACATAAAAATAACTTCTGATACAAAGATGTCAATAATTACAAAGTTAAGAACACAATACAGAAAAACAACCATGGAAAACAAAAGCTTTGTCCTGCATTGTCCTATTACTTTAAGGAGTTAATAATCATGTCTAAAATAACAGGTACTAGTGAATAATTAGTAGTAACCGTGTATAAGGCCGCAATTACTGCTGATAATTGATAAAGACAAACGAATAAAGTCGAGCAATTACATCTACGGAAACATGGCCGCCTCTGAGAGGAGAGACGGTAAAGAAGTGACAGTGTGACCTCTAGTGGAAGAAGCTTTGCGGGACGTAAATAGTGTAAGCCGCGCCCACTAGCGGAAGTGACGTCACGCTCGTCACTTGTTCTGTCTCCAATGAGGAAGTAACTAGCGACCGTGAAGTTCCAGGAGACAGAGCGGGAGCGAGAGAGAGCGAGCTGCCGGGAGTGCGGGGCATGAGGCGGTAACGCGCTATGTGCGGCCTGCGGTGACGTGCGGTTATAGCGGCGCCATGAATATTGACGTAGAGTTCCACATCCGACAGAACTATCCATGGGCCAAACTACCGGCCAACGTCAGACAGGTAGCGGCCGCTCGTACGATACCGGGGCTGTCACTGTCACCCGGGCACATCCATCACCTACCTGTCACCCTGCACCACAACTTACCTGTCACCCTGCACCACAACTTACCTGTCACCCTGCACCACAACTTACCTGTCACCCTGCACCACAACTTGCCTGTCACCCTGCACGTCACCCTGCACCACAACTTACCTGTCACCCTGCACGTCACCTTGCACCACAACTTACCTGTCACCCTGCACGTCACCCTGCACCACAACTTACCTGTCACCCTGCACCACAACTTGCCTGTCACCCTGCACCACAACTTGCCTGTCACCCTGCACCACAACTTACCTGTCACCCTGCACCACAACTTACCTGTCACCCTGCACGTCACCCAGCACCACAACTTACCTGTCACCCTGCACCACAACTTACCTGTCACCCAGCACCACAACTTACCTGTCACCCTGCACCACAACTTACCTGTCACCCTGCACCACAACTTACCTGTCACCCTGCACGTCACCCTGCACCACAACTTACCTGTCACCCTGCACGTCACCCTGCACCACAACTTGCCTGTCACCCAGCACCACAACTTACCTGTCACCCTGCACCACAACTTTCCTGTCACCCTGCACCACAACTTTCCTGTCACCCTGCACCACAACTTTCCTGTCACCCTGCACCGCAACTTACCTGTCACCCTGCACCGCAACTTACCTGTCACCCTGCACCATCACTTACCTGACACCTTACACCACCGCTTACCTGTCACTGTTATCATCCGTTGTCACAACTTACCTGCAGCTCCCACCTGTCACCCCACACCACTATTTTGTCTCATGCATCACCTACCTGTCATCTACATCACCTACCTGTCACCATGCACCACAACCTACCTGTCACCTGCATCACTTACCTTTCACCCTGTACCACAACTTACCTATCACCTACCTGTCACCCTGCACCTTAATTTACCTGTCACCGTGCGCTGTCACAACTTACCTGTCACCCTGCACCACAACTTGCCTGTCAGCTCCATCACCCATTAGTCACACTGCATCATCACCTACCTGTCACCTTGTTCCACAGCTTACCTGTCACCATGTGCCGTCACAACTTAGCTGTCACCGCCACCATCGCCTGTCAGTCTCCATCAAAGCTGTCCTCTACCACCCTGTCCCATGTCCTGCCTGTCACTCAGCCCTGTATCCTTCTGTCACCTACCCCGTGTCCTGCTTGTTAGCTGCCTCTGTGCCCCATGTCCTGGCTGTGGCCTTCTGTGTCCTCCCTGCCCACTGTCACCTCCCCTCTGTCTTGTGTCCTAATCTGTTGCTGCTCCCCCTCCCTCCATTCCATGTCTTAAATTGTTGCTGGCCCCATGTCCTGCCACCTAGGGCAGGGGCAGGAGGGCAGGTTGTCCACTTGTGAGTTGCCTTCTGCCCGTGTCCTTCTCCCCTTCTGTACCTGTATCCCCTGCCCGTGTCCTCCCATCACCTGGGCACCACATCCCTGACACCTGGTTCCAGTTTCCTCCAGTTCCCCTGCAGCTGGCAGCGCAGTGTTGGGTGCGATTGACTTCCCTCTTCCGGGGGTCTCCTGGTTATGACCTCTGACCTCCCCCTGGCACTGTGCGCTGTAATCTTCTCTCCCTTCTTGCTCTTCCTCTGATGTGATGTAATTCCTGTGAATCTTCTCCGCAGAGCCTGGGAAACTCGCAGAAGGAGTATGAGAAGCAGGTGGTGCTGTACAGCATCCGCAACCAGCTGAGATACCGCAATAACCTGGGTATGTACCATGTGATGTACTGGACCGCTGGGACTGGGTTACTACAGAGCCTGCTGGGGGTAGTAGTTGTGCCACAGGTTTATAGCTGGAACTTAGATGTTAGGAGCCAAGTATAAAGGAAGGAAGAACTTTTACACTGGAGATCAAAATTAGAGAACACTTTCTGATACCTGCAAGTTATTAGTGTTAATGTAGCCCCTGGTGCTAAATTTCCTCAATTATATGGTAAACCCGATGTAACTGGCGCCAAATTTTCCAGTTTTTACTGACTTTGCAGTAGCAGGTTGTCCAGACGAAAGCCAAAGGGGAGACCCTACCAGCCATAGGGCTGATTCACTGGATCACAAAGGAGTGCTTCTGCTTTTTTCATAATTGTATCCCCAAAAAGACTGAAAGACAAATGCAAGAGAGGACAGGATAATGCAGAGAATCTCCGTGGGGAATTGTTTCATCACTGCAGCTGGAATTACTCGCCAGTTCAGCACTGAACAGGGTAATGATCTGTCTCGTCACACAGTGCCTCAACGTTAGGGCTTTCGGTCCAAATGCTCTTTATCTGCAGTGACCAAACCTCTCATTAGCAGAAAGAATCAAAAGGCTGGACTCGCCTTTACCGAGGAGCGTGTTGCATGGAGAGAGGAAGAGTGTCCACAGTTCATTTTGGTGATGAAAGCAAATTTTATTTATTTGGATTTGATGGGAAATAATATGTTCGTCTACAAAATGGGGAAAGACTGAAGCCAAAGTGTGTAAAGAAGTCAGTGACAGGTGGTGGAGGAAGTGCCATGGTTTGGGAAATGTTTTCTGAACCTCTCATACAGCTACATGGCAGAATGAATGCAAGTTTGTATCAGAACCTTCTTTAACAACACATGGCTCCTTCCTTTTGTTCTTCACTCAATCAGCAGCAATTTTCATGCAGGACCATGTCCCCTGTCACACAGCAAAACGGGTAAACCAAAAACATTAATACAATGAAATGTCCACAGCCCAGAGTTCTGATCTAAACCCAATAGAAAACTTCTGGTGACAAAGTTATGGCCAAGAAACCCACAACAGTCACAAAACTGTGGAAGAGACTGGAAGAAGAGCGGAGCAGAATCCCAGCCGATCCATAAAGGTTTATGTTGATACTTGGGTAATTTAGTAAAACCTCATTGTAGTTAAGCAAATATACGGCTGTCGCAATGAGATGTTGAGTTTACACAAGACTGAGTCAACATGTTCAAGGGCGACCGTTGTTTGCTGTAGAGGTGATGACATCCTGCGCTCCACTCGTACAAATCAGAGCCGCTCATAGTCTGGGAGACCTCATTACTAGACCCCAAATACTCCGGCGATGGGATGATCTGCAGACTCTATAAGGTAGCGTTATCACAGCACAACAGTATAACTCTTCCCCGCACTACATATGTAGGCTTAAAGTGAAAGTTATATACCACAATGATCCATGCATTTCATCTTTAGGATACTGACTGTGTGAAATCCATGGGGCAACATTTGGCAACTTTTATACCACATTAAAGTCCCAGCCCCCTCAGATTCGGGGTGAAATGTCCTTTCTAGAATTCCCTTCTTTTACATGAAATATCTCCTCCAAAATCATGTGACAATGAGTGGAAAAGAGTCAAGTTTAGAGGCTGCATGGGGAGAGACACTTCAGACACCTCTATCTTCTATTCTATAGCATCTAGAAACAATTTTTTTGCATTGTTTTAAATATATGATTACTAGTGGTTCTGTGATCAACCAGAGATACAGGCAGGTAAGGATATAGCTGGAAAACCAAGCTGCAGTTAGAGCCAGCTCCTGGCTAACTGTCTGTATCTCTGGTTCTGTGTCTCACTGAACCATAAATAGGATGCCTCCAGGGAGAGGACATTATTATCTTGTATATGACACCAGCAGAATGTTTCTAGGTTCTATAGAAGTAAACATAGTATCATCTGAAGTGATGCACCCCTACGCCTCTATACTTGGCTCATCTTCTTTGTTCATTGTCACATGTCTTTGGGGGAGATTTTTTGTTTAATACAGGTAAATGGGTGAGGTTTTTACATAAAAGAGGGAATTCTAGAATACCCGACATGGAGCACTTGGAGTTTAATGGCTCTGGATCCCTTTAATCCTGATCAGGTCTCTGTGCCCGCTCAGGTTTTATGCATGTACTGTGCCACCGCTCGGCTAGTCATGCTCCGGGCGATGTTACGTAGGCAGTGCCAGGCCCCAGCCATGTGTGCCAACACTGGTATTATATCTGAAGGTCACAAACAAGTTGGATCTAGTAGACGCTCCCTGTGATACGGAGGCCTCACCCTCCGCCGTGTAATGAATAGTCCTACACACATTACACTGCAGAGGGCAAAGAGAGAACTGAAAGTAGGTGAAAGGGGTTGAACAGGAGTTAAAAAAAATTGCTTTTCTATTCGCCCCTTGTGTTCCTGCCGTATCGCTTATACTCTTTGTTCTTTACCCAGTGAAACATGTGAAAAAAGAAGAACGCAGATATTACGAGGATCTCCTGAAATACAGCCGGGAGCATCTGATGCTGTACCCGTACCACCTCTCCGACATCATGGTGAAAGGGCTGCGGATAACCCCCTTCTCCTACTATATTGGGATAATGGAGGTAAGAATATACACGCCGTATAGTAACAGCTACAAATAAACTTTTCCAGTGTTGCCATAGTAACAGACTGCGGATCCTGTGTAGTCTGAACTTACCTTGTCCCTACATGTGGAGGAGGAGGCTGCAGGATAACGTTACACAGGATGTTTGTCTTTTACGATGGAGACGCAGAGATCTGTAGCAAAATATTACTGTGTATTTTAATCAAGACCAGAGATGGCCGCAGAGACTGGAGATGGGAGAACAGCTCCATTTTAT
Source organism: Engystomops pustulosus (assembly GCA_019512145.1). Lineage (NCBI taxonomy): Eukaryota > Metazoa > Chordata > Amphibia > Anura > Leptodactylidae > Engystomops > Engystomops pustulosus. Next base: position 1,149,765 of record CM033645.1, read on the forward strand.
TTGTAGTGGCTGAGCTGTGTTACTGCAGTTACAGAGGCCGGTTATCACAGCTCTCAGTGTTGATCCAAGGGCAAGAGGCAGCTGGATTCATCCAAAGGTGCGCGGCTCCTTATAACACACAGCTCTGATTACTCTTTGATATAGCAAGACATGCTCCTGTGTGACATCACATGACCAGGGATATAACGAGCCGTGCACCTGTGTGACATCACATGACCAGGGATATAACGAGCCGTGCACCTGTGTGACATCACATGACCAGGGATATAACGAGCCGTGCCCCTGTGTGACATCACATGACCATCGATATAACGAGCCGTGCCCCTGTGTGACATCACATGACCAGCGATATAACGAGCCATGCACCTGTGTGACATCACATGACAGGGATATAACAAGCCGTGCACCTGTGTGACATCACATGACCAGGGGGGGACAGCACTGACCACATATCGCTATATTATAGAGGAGAGGACAGCACTGACCACATAGCGCTGTATTATAGAGGAGGGGACAGTAGTGACCACATATTGCTATATTATAGAGGAGGGGACAGTACTGACCACATATTGCTATATTCGCCTGACTCAACATGAGAAAGCATTTGTGGTTCTGGGTCTGGCGGTCTGTCGGGGGTTTTTGAACTGAATGATTTCCTTGAAATGGAATCCCTTTTGCATTATGTGTAATTACCAGGTCCCCACTTTTATACTTTTAAGGTCACACTATCACACAACTTCCAATCCCCAAATGCCACGAACGACACAACACGCAACGTAGCCGTATACGCAACCAATCAACCCAATCCGTCAAAAAAAGCATCAAACCATGAAAAGTGTTCCCCTGTTGGGACTACATAATAATAAAGTAAAAAACAAACAACAACACAAAAAAATCCAACTAAAAAACAAATAACATGAATATGTGTTGGTTATTTGGTTAAAGGTTGTTAACAAAAAAGCACTTCCAAAAACTGTTACTCCTTCTTGTTGCCATCCACCAATGGCAACAACATAAATGTGAGTTTATCATATAGTGTCCCCTGCAGCTCCGACCGCAAACCTTTCTTGTTCCCTGTCAAAATATAAAGATAAATTAAAACAAAAAATGCAAACTATTATGGCCCTTGGAATGATGCCCGAGATAAACACAGAAATAATTGTCTTTTACAAACGTTTATATGTGTCCAAAAATTTGTAAAACTTTATTTTTTCCATCCCTCCTGAGAAGAACTTGGTTGGAGATCGGGTTCGCGAAATAGAACTTTTAAAATCCACTAAAAATAACCTTCTATACAAGATGTGTCACATAATTAGACAAAGTAGAAACCCACAACAGAAAAAAGCAACCAGAACACCTACAAAACACCATTGAAAAAGTTCCTGCTATTGTCCCTATTACTTTACAGATGTTAAATAATCATGTCAAATAAATAACAGGTACTAGTGATAAATTATGTAGACCTGTAAATATAAGAAAGTCAGCCGCCCAATTTAAAACTGCTGATATTGAGTAAGAACAACGAATAAAGTCAGCAATCCTATACTACAGCGGAAACCATGTGAGGCCGCCTCTGAGAGGAGAATACGGTAAAGAAGTGACAGTGGACCTCTAGTTGAAGAAGCTTTGCTGGGACGTAATATTAAGTAGAGAGCCGCGCCCACTACTAGCGGGAAGTGCGTCACGCTCGTCACTTGTTCGCTCCAATGAGGAGTAACTAGGCGACCGTTAGAATTCCAGAGACACGATCGGAGAGAGTAGCGAGTGCGGATGCGGGAGGCATGAGTTGCGGTCACACGACGCTTATGTTCGGCTGGTCGTTCGGTTTATAGCAGCGCGCGTGAACGGCAGGCGGCTGCGGTTATAGCGGCGTGATACAGCGGGGGCGCCATGAATCTTGACGTAGAGTTCCACACCGACAGAACTATCCATGGGCCAAACATACAGCCGGCCAACGTCAGACAGGTGTAGCGGCCGCTCGTTACTATACCGTAATCCGGCGGGCTGTCACTGTCACACCAACCGGCACGCACATCCATCACCTACCTGTCACCCTGCCCCAACTTGCCTGTCAGCCCTCACCACACAACTGCCTGTCACACCCTGCAACCACAACTTGCCTGTCCACGTTTCCCTGCACCACAACTTGCCTTCCACCGCTGCAACCACCCTCACATCCTGTCAACACCTGGCACCACAACTTGCCTGTCAGTCCCATCCTCACCACTGCCTGTTCACCCCCTGCACCACAACTTGCCTGTCACCCTCACCACAACTTGCTGCCTGTCCAACCCTTCACCCCACAACTTGGCCTGTCACCACCCTGCACCACAACTTGTGCCTGCACCCTGCAACACACTTGCCGCACCCTGCACCCACAACTTGCTGTCACCCTGCACGTCACCCTGCACACACTTGCCCTGTCACCGCGCACGTCACCCTGCACCACAACTTGCCTGTCACCCTGCACGTCACCCTCCACCACAACTTGCCTGTCACCCTGCACCACAACTTACCTGTCACCCTGCACCACAACTTACCTGTCACCCTGCACCATCACTTACCTGACACCACTTACATCCACAGCTTACCTGTCACTGTCATCATCCGTTGTCACAACTTACCCTGCAGCTCCCACCTGTCAACCCCACACCACTATTTTTGTCTCATACATCACCCCTGTCATCTACATCACCTAACCTGTCACCATGCCACCCAACCTACCGTCACCTGCATCACTACCGTTACCTTTCACCCTGTACCACAACTTACCTATCACCTACCTGTCACCCCTGCAACCTTAATTTACCTGTCACCTACCTTCACCGTGCGCTGTCCCCAACTAACCTGTCACCCTGCACCACAAACTTGCCTGTCAGCTCCATCACCCATTATCACACGCATCATCACCTACCTGTCACCTTGTTCCACAGCTTTACCTGTACCATGTGCCGTCACAACTTAGCTGTCACCCCGCCACCATCGCCTGTCAGTCTCCATCAAAGCTGTCCTCTACCACCCTGTCCCCTGTCCTGCCTGTCACTCAGCCCGGTATCCTTCTGTCCACTACCCCGTGTCCTGCTTGTTATCTGCCTCTGTGCCCCATGTCCTGGCTGTGGCCTTCTGTGTCCCCCTGCCCACGTCACCTCCCCTCTGTCTTGTTCCTAATCTGTTGCTGCTCCCCTCCCTCATTCCATGTCTAATGTGTGCTGCCCCATGTCCTGCCACCTAGGGCAGGGCAGGTAGGGCAGGTTGTCCACTTGTGAGTTGCCTTCTGCCTGTCCTGTCCTTCTCCCCTTCTGTACCTGATCCCTTGCCCGTGTCTCCCATCACCTGGGCACCACATCCCTGACAACCTGGTTCCAGTTTCCTCCAGTTCCCCTCAGCTGGCAGCGCATGTTGTTGCGATTGACTTCCCTCTCCGGGGGTCCCTGGTATGACCTCGGACCTCCCCCTGGCAAACTGTGCGCTGTAATATTCTCTCCTTTCTTGCTCTTCCTCTGATGTGATGTAATTCCTGTGAATCTTCCCTCAGATCCTGGGAAACTCGCAGAAGGATTATGAGAAGCAGGTGGTGCTGTAAAGCATCCGCAACCAGCTGAGATACCGCAATAACCTGGGTATGTACCATGTGATGTCTGGGACCGCTGGTTCTGGGTGTACTACAGAGCCTGCTGGGGGTAGTATTTGTGCCACAGGTTTATAGCTGGAACTTAGATGTTTGGAGCCAAGTATAAAGGAAATAAGAACTTTTACACTGGAGATCAAAATTAGAGAACACTTTCCGATACCTGCAAGTTATTAGTGTTAATGTAGCCCCTGGTGCTAAATTTCCTCAATTATATGACAATCCCGACAATTATATGACAGTCCCGCTGTAACCGGCGCCTAACTTTTCAGTTTTTACTGACTTTGCAAAAAATGTGCCGTTCCAAAGTGACTGAAACCCTCCAGTAGCCAAACGAAAGCCAAAGGGGAGACCCTACCAGCCATAGGGCTGTTTCACTGGATCCTCAATTGTATCCCCAACAAGAGAACTGAAAGACAAATGCGAGGACATGAAAGGCGAGAATCTCCGTGGTGAATTGTTTCATCACTGCAGCTGGAATTACTTGCCAGTTCAGCACTGAACAGGGTAATGATCTGTCTCGTCACACAGTGCCTCAACGTTAAAGAGCATTTGGACCGAAAGCCGACTCTACAGTGACCAAACCTCTCATTAGCAGAAAGAATCAAATGGCTGGACTCGCCTTTACCGAGGACGTGTTGCATGGAGAGAGGAAGAGTGTCCACCGTCATTTTGGTGATGAAAGCAAATTTTATTTATTTGGATTTGATGTGGGAAATATATGTTGTCTACAAAATGGGGAAAGACTGAAGCCAAAGTGTGTAAAGAAGTCAGTGGCGTGGTGAGGAAGTGTCATGGTTTGGGGAATGTTTTCTGCAGCAGGAGTTGAACCTTTCATACAGCTACATGGCAGAGTAAATACAAGTATCAGAACCTTCTCCAACAGCACGTGGCTCCTTCCTTGTGTTCTTCAATCAATCAGCAGCAATTTTCATGCAGGACCATGTCCCCTGTCACACAGTTCAACGGGTGAAGTCGTTCCTTGTAACTGAAAACATTAAAACAATGAAATGGCCACAGCCCAGAGTTCTGATCTAAACCTAATAGAAAACCTTTGGTGACAAAGTTATGGCCAAGAAACCCACAACAGTCACTAAACTGTGGAAGAGACTGGAAGAAGAGAATCCCAGCCGATCCGTGTGAGGCTAGTGATGTCCTCCGCCGGAGCTGAGGTCCTGTGCTCTCCCTACTGATTGGCGGCTGCTGGGACCTGCAGGAAATGTCCTTATATTCCTCCTCTGTGCTACAGTCCCTGCTGTTCTCTAATTATCAGCATTACGTTTTTTTGCAAAGTAAAGGTTTATGTTGAATACTTGGGTAATTTAGTAAAACTCATTGTAGTTCAGCAAATAACGGCTGTCGCCAGAGATTTTGATTTTACACAAGACTGAATCACATGTTCAAGGGCGACCGGTGTTTTGCTGTAGAGGTGCGACATCCTGAGCTCCACTCGTCCAAATCAGAGCCGCTCATGTCTGGGAGACCTCATTACTAACCCAAATACTCTCCGGCGATGGGATGATCTCAGACTCTATAAGTAGCGTTATCAACGCACACAGTATAACTCTTCCCCGCACTACATATTAGCTTAAAGTGAAAGTTATATACCACAATGATCCATACATTCATCTTTAGGATACTGACTGTGTGAAATCCCAGGGGCAACATTTGGCAACTTTTTTAACCACATTAAAGTCCCAGCCCCCTCAGATTCGGGGTGAAATGTCCTTTCTAGAATTCCCTTCTTTTACATGAAATATCTCCTCCAAAGTCATGTGACAATGAGTGGAAAATAGTCATTTATCTGAGAGGAGTCAAGTTTAGAGGCTGCATGGGGAGAGGCACTTCAGACACCTCTATCTTTCTATTTCTATAGCATCTAGAAACAATTTTTTTGCATCGTTTTAAAATTATGATTACTAGTGGGTTCTGTGATCAACCAGATATACAGGCAGGTAAGGATATAGCTGAAAACCAAGCTGCAGTTAGAGCCGCTCCTGGCTAACGGTCTGTTATCTCTGGTTCTGTTCTCACGAACCATAAATAGTGCCTCAGGGAGAGGACATTATTATCTGTTATGACACCAGCAAAATGTTTCTAGGTTCTATAGAACGTAAACATAGTATCATCTGAATTGATGCCCCCTACGCCTCTATACATGGCTCATCTTCTTTGTTCATGTGACATGTCTTGGGGGAGATTTTTTGTTAATACAGGAAATGGGTGAGGTTTTTTACATAAAAGAGGGAATTCTAGAATACCCGACATAGACACTTGGAGTTTAATGGCTCTGGATCCCTTTAAATCCTGATCAGGTCTCTGTGCCCGCGCTCAGGTTTTATGCATGTACTGTGCCACCTGCCGCTAGTCATGCTCCGGGCGATGTTACGTAGGCGTGCCAGGCCCCAGCCATGTGTGCCAACACTGGTATTATACTAAGGTCACAAAACAAGTGGATTAGTAGACGCTCCCTGTGATACGGAGGCCTCACCCCCGCCGTGTAATGATAGTCCTACACACCTTACACTGCAGAGGGCAAGAGAGAACTGAAAGTAGGTGAAAGGGGTAAAACGGAGTTAAAAAAAATTGCTTTTCTATTCGCCCCTTGTGTTCCTGCCGTATCGCTTATACTCTTTGTTCTTTACCCATTGAAACCTGTGAAAAAGAAGACCGCAGATTTACGAGGACTCCTGAAATACAGCCGGGAGCATCTGATGCTGTACCCGTACCCACCTCTCCGACATCATGGTAAAGGGCTCGGATAACCCCCTTCTCCTACTATATTGGGATAATGGAGGTAAGAAATATACCCGCCGTATAGGTAACAGCTACCAATAAACTTTTCCAGTGTTGCCATAGTAAACTGCGGATCCTGTGTAGTCTGAACTTACCTTGTCCCTACACGTGGAGGAGGAGGCGCAGGATAACTTACACAGGATGTTTGTCTTTTACGATGGAGACGCAAGTCTGTAGCAAATTACTGTATTTTAATCAGACCAGAGATGGTCGCAGAGACTGAAATGGGAAACAGCTCCATTTTATTTGTAGGGGCCTAGCTTTTTCTGCATTTACAGATGCCGGTTATCACAGCTCTCAGTGTTATCCAAGGGCAAGAGGCACGCGGGATTCATCCAAAGTGCGCGGCTCCTTATAACACCAGCTCTGATTACTCTTGATATAGCAAGACATGCTCCGTGTGACATCACATGACCAGGGATATCACGAGCCGTGCACCTGTGTGGACACACATGACAGGGATATAACGAGCCGTGCACTCGGTGTGACAATCACATACCAGGGATAACGAGCCTGCACCTGTGGTGACATCACATGACCAGGATATAACGAGCCGTGCCCTGTGTGTGACATCACATGACCATCGATATAACGAGCCGTGCCCCTTGTGACATCACATGACCAGCGATATAACGCCATGCACCTGTGTGACTCACTGACGGGATATAACAAGCCGTGCCACCTTTGTGACATCACATGACCAGGGATATAACAGCCGTGCACTGTGTGACATCACAATCCAGGATATAACAAGCGTCACCTGTGTGACATCACTGACCATGGAATAACAACGTTGCCTTGTGTGACATCACATGACCAGGAATAACGAGCCGTGCCCCTGTGTGACATCACATGACCAGGGATATAACGAGTCGTGCATCTGTGTGACATCAGGGATATAACGGCTCATGCACCTGTGTGACATCATGTAACCAGGGATATAACGGCTCGTGCACATGTGTGACATCACGTAACCAGGGATATAACGGCTCGTGCACCTGTGTGACCTCACGTAGCCAGGGATATAACGGCTCGTGCACCTGTGTGACCTCACGTAACCAGGGACAAAACTGTTCATGCACCTGTGTGACATTGTGTGACCAAAGACAAACTATAAATTATTTGCTGAAAGTGGACAACAACTTAAATAATACTGAGGAGGTATAACGCCTCCTGTATGTTCTTGCTCGGTGGATTCTACGTTGCTGTAAGTCACTGTTTTTCCTTCTTTCATAGGACATAATGAATAGCGAAAAAAGTTATGATTCCCTGCCGAACTTCACTGCAGCTGACTGTGAGTATAAGTGCACAGAAGCCAATGTTATGGCAGAGGTGTCACAGTACGGCCATCACTATATAAAGCAATGCCTGTACAGCTAAACTAACTCGCCATAGGGCAAGTGGAGCTCATGAATCACAGCAAATGTGAATATTTAAGTGTTTTTATATTATTTTATTTTAAAGGCCTAAGACTCCTGGGCATAGGAAGGAACCAGTACATTGACCTGATGAACCAGTGTAGATCTTCTAAGGTAAGGAGGCGATTCATATACACAAGTCCTTGGTGTTATCTCTTCTGTGCGTTCTAGTTACTACCCTGGACATGTGGCGGAAATACCCGCTATAAGAAGAGTCGGGTGGATTCCATTACCTCTGCTACATTGTACGAGTAGGAGAATTATAGGACAAGACTATAAAGAGAACCTATAGGGGTCACTGCCTCACACTTATCCATGGCTAATAGGGCTCTATACTGTCAGGAGAGCAGTCCTCATTTGCCCCCACTGGGGGTAGTTTCCCCCTCTACCTTGGACTCTTATAGATGCCCCTGGTGAAAAACTGGGGTGTGTGTTTAAAAAAAACAAACAGTAAATATTTAGAAATAAGCATAAACCATTCTAAATAGAATAAAAAACCTCAAATAAATGATTTGACCTAAATTGGTCATCGTGTTTGCTAAGGCCAAACCTATCTAACCTCCACCCCCTATTTGTTTTCCAGTGTAAAAAAAAAAAAAAAATTGCCTGAGTCGCCCCGTTTTCCCGTAATTATATGTCTTAACAACCGTCACACACTGGGGAATTACCAAATAAAATGATTATTAACAAGCTAAGTTATATTACTGTAACTTAATAAAAAAAAAAGTAAACTTTTTAACATCCCTCACGAAAACTCGCTAATGGCCCAGTAATTAAAGCCTTGTCATAAAGGGGTTAAAGGAACATGCCAGTCATAGCTAAATAATATGAGGCGCAAGGCCTGAAAGGAGGAGCAGGACTTTTTTTCCTATGGATTCCTGGATTAAGACCCTCCCCCTGATCTGAAACCCCTGACAGCTGATGGTTTGCTACAGTGTAGCCAATCTAGGCAAACTCTCTGTGACCACAACCCCCTCATTAATACCAGACTCTAAAGAGAGACTTGTGCTGCTGATGTGACTCATAGGAAACAATTGCGCCAAACACCCAGCTGCGATTGAAGGTGAGAAATGGAAGTGTAAAGGATGTTAAAAAGAAAAAAAAATTGGATAAGTTTCCATTCTACTTTAGACGACACTAGATGTCCCCCTTATCACAGTGATGGAGCTCGGAGCCTGCGCAGCAGTAACTACGTGCAGCTTCTATGGAATTGAGCCCCCTCCGTCCTCTATTGCCTAATATTCCATCAAATATCACAACCTGTATAACCCTGCCTAAATTTCTTGGCTTGCAGTCAGTGGAAATTCACCGCCTCGCAATCCCTTGTGGAATCTTACGTATTAGCATATTATAGTTAACCCATTACTGCACATTGATGTAACATTATGCAGTGCTTATAATTAAAGGGGTTGTATAAAGTCAGCGAGGGATCCATAGGGTAGAGGATAGCAAGCTGATTGTGAGGGTCCAACAACTGCAAGCCCCACAGTCATGAGAATGGTAATCTGGAGAATGAGGGTGCCTCCCGAGGAATAAATCCTGTGGCCTGTGCTGTCAGCTATATCTACTAGTAGATATAGTAGATCTATGTCCTGATTGGCTAAGCTGTTTGTTCACGTGAATGCCCTCAGTGCTGTGGCCTCACTGCCCTTAGCTGATGTATCAACCAGGAAGTCCCGCCCCCTTCGGCCCTGCCCCCTTCAATCTGAGAGGATTTTACAGATGGGGCTGATAGATATATGAGGCTGGATCACAGGATAGGAAGAAGCCAACAGCGTGATACAGATACCGTTGGAATTGTTGCCAGGGCCTCTTTCCAACTGCGCTAAAACTATTTTTTGTTAAGTAACTTTACAGTTACTCTTTAAGGAATCGTGATGTAAATGTCCCCCTGATCACATTGGGAAGCAACCTGCCTCCTGCTGCAGTGTTTTTGGAAAGTGATATCATCAAACACTGATATTTAAAACCTTCAATGTGAAGACCAATAGCGACCACAAAATCTGAGTGTTTTTTCAGACCCGACAACACCCCGATACAAATATATTGCTGTGTATTATATTATTAATTGAAGCCGCCTAGTGGTCCCTACTGGGACTGAAAAAAAAAGGAGGTAAAATACAAGAAATAGAAAGTAAAAAAAAAAAAAACTAAATTACAACTAAAAATACATATAGGTAAGCGCTCCATACCACACTATTTAACCCATAGTAGACTAAAACATCATAATAATAGTAATAATAAAAATTGAAAGTTTATATCTACCCCAAAATGGTACCAAAAATTAGAATTTTATAATGCAAATACAAGCCCTCACAGTGTGGCACGAGCACCAATCCTGCTTATTCAAACTCCCCTTGTTTTCCTGATTTTTGGCGACCCCCCCTAAGATTCTCTCATTTATCACCCATTCGATGGATGTTTTACTGTGGAAGACGACCACAATATGATGATTCTGGTGGAAGAAGTTTCCCAGCTCATCGTTATGTCTATTGTGTGGTGTTACATTAGTGATATTTGCTTTTCTCCCTGTAACGTGATAATGATCCGGCCTTTTGTTACTCCATAGAAATTCTTCAGACGGAAAACAGCTCGGGACTTGCTGCCAGTGAAACCGGTGGATATAACGATAGAGGCCTGGTGGGTAGTGCAGGCCGGGTACATCACGGAGGATGACATCAAGGTACCAGCCTGGCACAGAGAACCACACATTGTCCCTGAATAGAAATTGTGTTACATCTCAAGGCTCGAAACGGGTCCCGTCCTGATACTTATCAGGAAGTGTCTGCTACAATGTACAACTTTTGCTGTTTTGATGCTGAACTTTATAAAATCAGCAAGAAGATGTGTATTGTGTTCAGCTGGTTGTACAAATGCTCATGGTCCAATCAGGTCATGTTCACACATCGAACTTGAATTGGGTTTTGAAGCGCAGCGAGGAGGAGGTACACTGACGCATTTAGATCTAAATGCTAGCATTCCAGAACTAGCAATGCATGTTTTGCCTTCTTAACCAGTACACACATGATTTTTTTTACATTCGCTGAACACTGCTTGTGGGAGTAGCTCCTCCGCTCTGCACTTGAATCCCCTTTCAATACACAATACAAGCGCAACATGTGAACGCGGCCTCAGGATAGTCAGGATGGCTGAGGTTGGAATGCATGCTTTCAGTATGCGGCAGCCATGTACCGTCGCCCTCAGGTTGCTGTCACACGGTGCATTTTTGGACCGTTTTTGGTGTGTTCTCCAAACACACTGAAAACGCATGCGTTTTTGCATGTTTACTATGCTTTTAGTTGCTGTGAACCTGTTTTTTCTTCATTTCTGTAAGTGTAAGTAGCTGTGCAGCCGTGCTAAACATGCAACAACGCATGCGTTTTCACAAGAATGGTCCAAGAACGCACCGTGTGACCGCACCCTCATACTGATCTCAAATAAATGAGAAATAAATTGGTCATCGGGCTTGGTAAGACCAAACCTATCTAACCTCCACCCCCCTATTTATTTTCCTGCTCTTTTGTACATCAGCTAAATTATAATGTGAAATACTATTGTGTTTTGGTTTTTTTAAATAAATTTCCCCATCCTCTCTGGTTCGGTGATGCACAAGATACACTTTAGCATGTTCATCCCCCCACAATTGTATTTTGGAGGTTTACAGGACAGATTTTGATGGTTTACCATTAAAACCCATCCTGATAAACCCAGGGTAATTACTCTTAGATCCAGACACCGGGGCTGTGGTATCTTCTTATATGTGTTATCCATGGACTCCTTCGTTCTAAAATGATGGTAATAAGCCAGAAGGACTCTGAGGGGTTTTACTAGAGCCCCTTCATGCTGTAGCTTTACAGCCTGTTACACTGAGGAAGAGCATTTCCCATTTCCCCCATTGTGTGAGATTACTGGGGGGGGGGGGGGGGGCGTAGTGCTTCTGGATCGTTAGCATAATTATAAAAGTTGAGTTACGAAGGAAGGAGGGGGTGAATAGCAAATGTAATAAGATTCCCACAGTCCTGGATTTTTGAGTAATGTCCCTGGTCTATCTGGCATTGTTTTGATGTTAGATTTCCTTTTAGCTTTGCTGACTGTGTAGTGAGCTCATTTGTAAGTTTCCTATTTTCCTTTTTCTCTTTAGATTTGCAGCAATGCAGAAAAGAGAACAATCGATAAGATCATTGATTCCGGGCCTCAGCTGGCGGGTTCTCTGGAGCATAACGTAGTCCATAGTAAGTGATGGCGGGTGGTGAGGAGTGTCAGGTGTCGCCCTGTGCGGTGTCATGTGTCGCCTCTCTGAGGTCTGTACATGATGACGCCTTCACTACAGGCGCCTCTTAATTCCCGCTTGGAATGGGATGTTATTTTTATATAGCAGCCAGTATTTGGTCAGTTATTGGTGAAGATTTTTTATGTACATTGTCATGCTGCAATATGAATCAGATTATATGTATTAGTTTATATATTACTCTATACGCTGCTGTTACTATACATCACAGCCGCAGCTGCTATAATATAGTGTTACCTAGGGGATAAGTGATCGCTGAAATTAGGGAAAGTGAAGGTCTCCCCTGTACTGATGCAGATGTCCCACCTGCGCTGCATTATCCACTATGGGACTGCAGGAGGTCTGTGACCCAAAAGTCCCATAGAGGCGAATGGAGCTCAGGTGAAACATGTTCTACATTCAAACAGACAAAAACGGATGCGTTTTTTTTTTTTTTTTTAAACGAACTGAAAACGCATGACTAAAAATGGACTAAAAGCGGGTTCAAAACGCCACGTGTGCCACCACCTCAGGCATGTGTCTCCTATCCTGTAGAAAGTGGCGAATATATTTTGTGACACGGCTCCTCTAAGCTTAGTGTATACACATCTCATATTTCACTCTATTGGAAATCTTAATTTACTTGCTGCTCAAATAGTAGTATTCTTAAAGGGGGACTCCACTACAGAATTACATGTGTATCTTAGAAAGTCATGGCTTCTTGGACCATCACCAATCCTTATAATGAAGGGAGCACAGTATTTAGTGTTTCCTCCTTTTTCTTAGTTCCCCCTGCACAATGGTGGAGGGTTGCTAACACTTCATCAGCAGGAGAAAGCAGGGATTTGTAGGGTCAGTGACAGTCCCAAAGGTCCCATTCCCAAAATGTGATGGGATATCCTTGTGATATGACATCATTTTACAATACAGTCTGATTTATTATTAATCTGTAACATTGTATTCCCTCCTCTTCTAGGCCTTTATAATAAAGGATTTATTTATCTGGATGTACCGATCTCGGATGACAGCTGTATAGCAGGTATGTAATAGATGGAATATGGAAGATTTTATTAAATTTTTTTAGATTTTCAGAGCATACAGCTCAGTGAACAGGGTTGGTCACTAATATCAAACTTAAACAGGGTAAGTATTGGAGCGTTATAGGGTCACTCATTACATATTTACCCTGTTAATGTTTCTCATTCACTTGACCCCCGGGCAGCAGGACTCGGGACTTCCTGTGACGTATAGATTGGAAGGGGGTGCGTATTGAATAATGACTGTACAGCATCCTCCATTCTCCGGAAACCTGCAGGAACACCCAAGTCCTGCTGCACAGGGGGCACATCACACCAATACACAAACTTTATCAGTAAGTATAATATAGGTGACCCTTTTAGGTTCTTATACATACCCTGTTAAAGTTTTGGGATAAGTGGCCTACCCCTATAAAGGAGTTTTCTTGTTTTTACACATAATAACAAGGTGACCGATGGGAGAATTCTGGGACCCACCCAGAGCACCAGGGCACTGTGATGGATGAGCAGGTCCAGCATGTATCTTTCCCCCCTTCTCAATAATATGGGAACACCTTATATTGCTGAGCACAGTGCTCCGGTATCTCAGGCACTTTCATAAGCAGTGAATGTGATTGCTGGAGATGGCTAAGCAATTAGATTTCGTAGGCAATATCAATTAAACATGGAAAAACCCCTTCAAAGCTTTGATGGAACATTATGTGAATGGTATATTCTGTTATCACCTTTCCAGGAGTTACATACCGGCAAGTTATCTTTAGGATATGTCATCGGTATCGGATTACCGAGGGTCTGACTCCTGGCACCCCGGCAATCAGATGTTTGAAGGGATTGAAGAATGCAGACTAGCACTTGTGGTCTCCTGTATAGTGACTGTGCTTGGTATTGCATCTCATCCTAATTCTATTGAATGGGACTGAGCTGCACCCAAACAATGTAACGTCATTTCATTGGTTGAGCTATGTATCATGTATTAGACCCGCTCGATGGCGGATCCTAAGGATAGCTCATCAGCTTTTAATCCTGGAAGCCCCTTTAACATTCCCCATGGTGAAAAATAATTTTGTCATTTCCAGTTCCTCCGCTCGAAGGTTTTGTGATGAACCGGCTACAAGGAGACTATTTTGAAACATTGCTGTACAAGATATTTGTGTCTATAGATGAGCACACTAATGTGGCGGAGGTAAGTGAGGGTATGATCCACATGTGATTCTGCAGTTCACCTTTAGAGGTCGCTGCAGAGGGAATGAGCAGCCATGGCAAAGTATTTAGCAGGAGAAAGATTTGTTAATATGAGAAAGATTATATCTGTGATGATGCAGGGGTCGTCCACTTTCATCAAATAATGGTACTGTTTGTTATTTTCCAATATACTTTCTGTATCTGTTCCTTGCGCTTTTCTAGATTTCTGCTTTGCTGTTATTCTATAGGACGCTTCATTGTGTGACATCACATGAGCAGGGACCAGTGTTTACCAACAGAAAGTAAAAAATTAAGCTTCTTGTTGAAGGACAGAAAGCAGAGATCTAGAAAACAATGAAGAATTGATACAGAAAGTATATTGGAAAATTCTATAACTTATCACTACACAAACAAGTATTTGCTGAAAGTGGAAAATAACCTTTTCTAAAGCTTCTCTATTCATGGTGGTGTGAAATTACAAGTAGCAGTACATTAAAGGAAATCTACCATCAAAATGATAAACCAAGGACACTTGCTCATAGATCCAGGCGCGTGACTGAGGTGGTCATCTTGTATTTGTTATCCATGGCCTCCACGGTGCCTTGATCTATGAGTAAGTGTCTCTGGTTTATTATGACCACATAGCGCTATATTATAGAGGAGGGGACAGCACTGACCACATATCGCTATATTGTAGAGGAGGGGACAGCACTGACCACATAGGCTAAATATACGAGGAGGGGACAGCCACTGACCACAGTATCGCTATATTGAAGTGGGAGAGAACTCGCCATATTAGAGACAACGAACATATCGCTGTAGCAGCATATCGAGGCACATCTCGCTGATTTAGAGGAGGGTACAGCACGACCACATCGCGCTATATATAGAGGAGGGGACAGTACTGACCCACATATTGCTATATTATAAGGAGGGACAGCACTGACACATCTTCGCTATATTATAGAGAGGGGACAGCACTGACCACATATCCGCTTATATTATAGAGGAGGGACAGCACTGACGCACATTCGCTATATTGTAGAGGAGGGACCAGCACTGACCACATATCGCTATATTATAGAGGAGGGGACAGCACTGACCACATATCGCTATATTTAGAGGAGAGGACAGCACTGACCACATACGCTGTATTATAGAGGAGGGGACAGTAGTGACCACATATTGCTATATTAGAGAGGAGGACAGTACGACCACATATTCTATAATTATAGAGGAGGGGACGCACTGACCACATATCGCATTTATAGAGGAGGGGACAGCCTGACCACATATCGCTATTATAGAGGAGGGGACAGGCACTGACCGATATACGCTGTATTATAGAGGAGGGAAGCACTGACCACATATCGCTATATATATAAGGGGACAGCACTGACCACTATCACTATATTTATAGAGAGGGGACAGCACTGACCACATATCGCTATATTATAGAGGAGGGGACAGCACTGACTACATACGCTGTATTATAGGAGGGGGACAGCACTGACCACATAGCGATGTATTATAGAGAGGGACAGCACTGACCACATATCGCTATATTATAGAGGAGTGGGACAGCAGCACTGACCACATAGCGCTTATATTATAAGAGGAGGGACAGACTGACCACATTCGCTTATGTATAGAGAGGGGACAGCACTGACACATAGCTCTGATTATGGGAGGGGACAGCACTCACCCCATAGCGCTATATTATAGAGAGGGGACAGCACTGACCACATGCGCTGTAATATAGAGGAGGGGACAGCACTGACCACATAGCGCTGTATTATAGAGGGGGACAGCACTGACCACAATAGCGCTGATTATAAGGAGGGGACAGCACTGACCACTAGCGCTAATTATAGAGCAGGGACAGTACTGACCACATATCCTATATTATAGAGCAGGGACAGCACTGACCACATATCGCTATATTATAGAGCGTGGACATCACTGACCACATATCGCTATATTATGAGGAGGGGACAGCACTGATACCACATATCGCTATATTATAAGGAGGGGACAGCACTGACCACATATTGCTATATGATGAGGAGGGACAGCACTGACCACATATTGCTATATTATAGAGGAGGGGACAGTACTGACCACATATTGCTATAATTATAGAGGAGGGACGCACTGACCACAATTCGCTTATTAGAGGAGGGGACAGCCTGACCACATATTGCTATGTCATATAGGAGGGGACAGCACTGACACCATATCGCTGCTAATTATAGAGGAGGGAGAGCACTGACCACATATCGCTATATATATAAGGAGGGACAGTCACTGACCACTATCAGCTATATTTATAGAGAGGGGACCCGCACTGACCACTATATCGTGCTATATTTATAGAGGAGGGGACGCACTGACACATATCGCTATATTATAGAGGGGGACAGCACTGCCACATATCGATGTATTATAGAGAGGGACAGCAAAAAAACTGACCAACATATCGCTATATTATAGAGGAGTGGGACAAGCAGCACTGACCACATAGCGCTGTATTATAGAGGGGGGACAGCACTGACCACATTCGCTTATTATAGAGAGGGACAGCACTGACCATAGCTCTGATTATGGGAGGGGACAGCACTGACCACATAGCGCTATATAGAGAGGGGACAGCACTGACCACATGCGCTGTAATATAGAGGAGGGGACAGCACTGACCACATAGCGCTGTATTATAGAGGGGGGACAGCACTGACCACAATAGCGCTGATTATAGAGGAGGGGACAGCACTGACCACATAGCGCTTATTATAGAGCAGGGACAGTACTGACCACATATCCTATATTATAGAGCAGGGACGCACTGACCACATTCGCTATATTATAGAGCAGTGGACATCACTGACCCACATATCGCTATATTATGAGGAGGGGACAGCACTGATACCACATATCGCTATATTATAAGGAGGGGACAGCACTGACCACATATCGCTATATATGAGGATGGGACAGCTACTGACCACATATTGCATATTAGAGGAGGGACAGTACTGACCACATTTGCTATATTATGAGGAGGGACAGTACTGACCACATATTGCTATATTGAGGAGGGGACAGCACTGACCCCATATTGCTATATTATAGAGGAGGGGACAGCACTGACCACATATCGCTATATTATAGAGGAGGGGACAGCACTGACCACATATCGCTATATTATAGAGGAGGGGACAGCACTGACCACATATCGCTGTATTATAGAGGAGGGGACAGCACTGACCACATATCACTATATTATAGAGGAGGGGACAGCACTGACCACATATCGCTATATTATAGAGGAGGGGACAGCACTGACCACATATCACTATATTATAGAGGAGGGGACAGCACTGAGCACATATCGCTATATTATAGAGGAGGGGACAGCACTGAGCTCCTTAGGTTTATTATCCTGTGGTTTTGTTGCAGGCAGTACATACAATGCACAATCCTAACTTTCACTTTCTATCTTTCCAGCTTGCAAATGTCTTGGAGATCGACTTATCTTTAGTAAAGGTACAGGAACCATCGTCTTCTAATTAGAGGAGTTTTTTGGGACTAAGGAATAGCAGATTGGTTGGAGTCAACTAATTACAGTCTGGTTTAGCTTGGTTATAGCATAACTAAACTGTCACCTGGAGGGTTTGCTGCAGGACACAGCAGTCACCAGGATCCGTGATCACCAGTAACAGCTGTAGTACCAGGCTTAACCCCTACCAGAATAATAGAGTAGGGACTATTAACAAATTAAGGGGAGATGGAATGAGGAATGCAGCGGCCCCCTGGATGGAGGTGCAGAATTCTATCCCCACTGATCTTGAATAGGTCATAACTTCTTTAAATAAAAAAATGATATAACTTCTGTAGTCCCGGAATACCCCTTTATAAGTTATTTGCATGGTGTTGCATTAGTTAGATCATCAATTTTCTGATCAGTGTAAATACAGGTACATCCAATTATGGTATTGCCTCTGTGTCTCTCAGTATTATGTCCCTCTATGCCTTTCCCATACCGGATGGTAACACCTTTTCTTATGGTTTCCATTCATATGTATCTATTTTATGTCTGCAGAACGCGGTGTCCATGTATTGCCGCTTGGGGTTTGCCATTAAAAAGGGACAAGTGATCAATCCCGATCAGCTGCACCCGTCCTGGAGGAACGTCCCATCTGTCAACAGACTGAAGTAAATATTCTCCGAATTCCCTCTATATGTAATATGGATTTCATGTGTTTTGATTTGGGCTTTTTAGTTGTCAAAAATGGCACCACTCGCCTTGTGTGTTGTGTTGCTTAAAGGGAACCTGTCACCAGGAGATCCATTTTTTTTTGCCAAATGGGAGGGGCTGGAAAGGAGCAGTCCCCCCACCCCACCCTTGGGAAACAGCTTCTCCATGTGACCTTTTCAAATATATGAAAACACCCATCACTTGGCTTAGTGACGCCTCCTGCTCCTCTACAGCCAATCCCGAGTGAGGGGAGTTATTCATATATTTTGAAAAGGTCACATGTTTCCCAAGGGTGAAATTAACCTGGTCCTGAACATTCACTTTTTGAGACACTAGGCCAGTGGTCTATAAGGACTAGAGGGGGGGGTGATTTAGTGCCCCCACTAGTTCAATAACTATATAAATCCATCTGCATAAGCTCCCCCTAGTGGTGACTGCAAGCAGACAAAAATAATACCGTACGCCGCATCATGTGATTTTAAGAATTGTAATTGATAATCAATGTTATGCATAAGAGAAGGCACCTGTACCCCTGTCAGTAAGAGTTGTATGTGACCTTTGATGTGCAGGACTACTTTGGATCCACAGAAAATGCTGCTTTCCTGGGAGAGCACAGAAAGTAAGAGCCCTGTGCAAGATCTGGCGTCTTCAGCTACTGACACCGACACTAACAGCCAGGAAGATGCAGGTAATGCACCCATATAGAGGTTACCCCCTAAAATAACTGTGTAGCCTCATATTGATATGTCACATGAGTATCACTGCTGGGACACCATGACCCCAGATCCCCCACTGCAGTAATAAAGGAACAGATACTACTCTACAGACCACTAAGAGGTTTATTCACCTTTTGAGGAATGTTTTCTTTTTCATTAACTCTTTATTAGCTCTGTTTACTGTAAGTGGTAAGAAATATTCTTACACACATCCACAGGCTTAAAATCCGTATCTGATCCTGCATCGTCCTGACGTATACATTTGGCCTCCTCAGTATGGAAGACTAGTTCAATTCATTGAGAGCAAGCAGAGGTCTTGAAAACCAAGAATGATTGTAACACAAGCTAAAATCATGTTTCCTATGGAGAGTTTGTACAAGGGATAATCTTGCGGTGAAGATATTTGTCACTGTGTGATTTTAGGATTGTACTAATGCAATGTTTTTAGTACTAAGCTATGATGATCTACAGAAATTAACATGTGTTCCCCTTTAATAGGGGAGACGTCCAGCGTGAGCAGCCTGAACCTGACGGGGGGACACACCAAGCGCATCGCCTTCTTGTTTGATTCCACTCTCACGGCTTTCCTCATGATGGGAAACCTGTCACCGGTAAGTCTTATGCTTATAATGTGACCTGAAATCTCTGCTCTGACTCCACTGTCGCCAGGGATGGACCTTACTCTACCTTCTTCTTTAGTGTGGAAGGCAACATTTTTACATGAATTTTTTAAAAAAAATTTTAGGTAATTTTATTTAGGTGAACGTTATAAAAGGTGAAGTTTATTGACAGGATGTAATAATTATTTGTTCCTCTGGGAGCACTGCAGAGATATTGGCCTCTTATGGACATGTTTTCTCATACGTATCATATAATCGGCTCATCCTAAGTTTGTAGGATCTTAAATGTATGAAGTCCCACTTGTTGCTCGTATTTGGTTGCTAAAGGCTTTGTTCAACATGTCATGTGATAAATAACCATGTGACCGTAGTCTCTCCATGGTGTCCTCCTTACTGGGCCGCTGACATCCTCTCTCTGTGTTACAGAACCTGAAGAGCCATGCGGTGACCATGTTTGAAGTGGGCAAGTTGTCCGACGAGACATTAGACAGTTTCCTGGTGGAACTAGAAAAGGTGAGTAACTTCTATGGCTGGATCCTGGGTGTCGTATGGTCTCGCATCAGGCCACGGAGCAATGTGTCATGCTGAGCACTACGGATCATGTCTGTCTCATGCAGGTACAAAGCACAGGGGAAGGAGAGGCGCAGAGGTACTTTGATCATGCACTCACTTTAAGAAACACCATCCTCTTCCTGCGCCACAACAAGGAACTCATTGCACTTCCCGAACAGTCCTCAGCAGGTATGAATCATGTGCTATCTTGGGTCCACTAAAACCCAGTTCTCAGGCTGCTGGTTCCTCATCCTTAAATGTAAATATGTAAGGCATATCCATAGGCTGTGGGTTATCGGTGTCAGTTCAGCGGAGGTTGTACCCGCTGATTCTCCATGTGGTGACTGATCCGTATTACTGTAGCTTAGCGCCTGTTCACAATCGGCTGATTAATGGTGATCCTACGGGTACGAATAATAATTTTATTAGGGATTATCGTCACAATTCCTTAATAGATGCGGCCAGCCATATCATTCGCACCCTAAATGTCAGACCTCCAACCAGTCTTGCATGACCTCGTCCGCATCCGTCCTACAGGTTTACCCCTGGATCTGCTGCGATGTGAAAGTCTCCTCGGTCTGGACCCGGCCACCTGCAGTCGGGTTTTGAATAAAAACTACTCGCTTCTCGTATCAATGGCGCCGCTCACCAACGAGATCCGACCCATCAGCAGCTGCACGCCTCAGGTTTGTGTTGTGTATTTAGGTTCTGTGGTGACTTTCAAGGGTTTCTCTGGGATATGAAATCTCAGAGACATCACAGAAGATTATTGGGGCCTTATGTGGTTTCAGAATGTATAACGCATGTATGTTCTGCAGCACATCGGACCCGCCATACCGGAAGTCAGCTCCATATGGTTTAAACTGTACATATACCATATCTCTGGCTATGGGCCACCATCCCTCCTGCTGTCCAAGGGAACCAGACTCCGCAAGCTACCAGATATATTCCTGGTAAGCATCATCATTGTGACCCCAGGATGGGTGCAAGACTTGATTCCCTCCCCATATATAGTCCTGGACCTTAGTGATCTCGACTCCCTCTAATCACCGTCTTTTGGCGCTTTGTCCTTTCTGATCCCTGTCATGTGATCAATCTGAACAGATGTATTTTCTAGGCCTATGACCGCCTATTGATCACCTCCTGGGGACACGATCCCGGCGTGGTCCCTACATCTAATGTCCTGGTGATGCTGAATGATGCGCTCACTCACTCGGCTGTTCTCATTCAGGTAAGGTCGGCTGGGAGTTTTGCCTTTAACCAATCAACTTTTCCTTTTCTTAAAAGTTTGAATAGGGGGAAGAATGCAGTTTTGGAAAAACAGAACTTCTCTTCCTCTGCATAGATGTGAATTCAATGGGTTTTCTGGGTTAAAAAAAATCATAAAATATGCAAGAATTGGACTTAAATATCAGATCGCTGGGGGTCCAAAACCTGGCATTCTCACAGATCAGATACTCTTATCAGCTGAGAATGGAACAGAAAGCAGACAGCACCATAATTTGTGTAGTGGTCATACCAGGTTACTGCAGCTCCCAAAACCTTCATTCCCATGTATTGTATAATACTGTACCTACATCCAACCTCAGAGACTTCTGTATATGTATTCTGCTCAGGGTCACGGGATGCACGGGATGGGAGAGACGGCGCACGTTCCTTTCCCCATTGATGAAGCAGAACTACAAAGAGGTAATAATGTCTGTGGCTTCTCTATACTATACTATACTAGATTAGCATACTAGATATATACTACATTATGTAGTAGAGACCAGTGCGGACCTGGTAGGTTCTATTCTGTCTGTGCTCCACAGTCCTGCACCCTACAGCCTGTACTGTAATGATGTTTTCAGTATGAAGCTATAGTCTTGTTTGGGTGCACAGACCTTCCTAGAACTGAAAGGGTGTATATGTTGCTTCCCTCCAGAGTTCTCCATTCACAATATGGGAGTGCACAAAGCGTTACAAGTCTTACGGGAGAGGATGGATCTGGAGCACTTCTGTGGGTACATCACCATGCTGAACCCCAGCAGTCATCACGTCATCCACCGGAGACTGAGCGACACCTCTGATGGGAAAGGTGAGGAGCGTCGCCTTGTGCTGGTATCTGTATACTCTGTGTGACTTTCTGGAAGCGTCTATGAAGCGATCACGCTAGGACTGAATTATGGCTTTAGATGTGACACATTTGTCTTAATAGATCACACAGATGAGGCTGGGCTGGCGCTCGGCTCTGAAGTCAATGGCAGCACCGAGTCCTTCGAACTTGTGGTTGAAGAATTTCCAGTTGAATCGGGACAAAAAGCCAGTGAAGGTACAGCCCCTGCGTACTATCACATCCAGATCGATACCAGGAGTCGATGCAGGGCCAGTCAGATGCTTAAAGGGCATGAGCTTTGTGACTTCTTCAGTGCACACTGGGCATGTTAAAGTAGTGGCTGTGTTTGGCACTGCAGCTCAGTAACAGAACTTACAGTCGTTACAGCAGTATTTCTATAATAATATTCATTCACTGTGTATATCAGACCGAAGCAGAGTAAGATGCTTCATCATATCTAAGTAAATGCAGCAGACAGTTACTTGTAGAGCTTAATTCTTTCATATGGGGAGATAAAAGTGGACCACCATAATTGATGGGGATCCCTGCATTGCCATTGGTATAGGGAGGCTGCAGTAATCTCTTGTCCTGAATGTTGCAGCCCCAGCACTGGAGAAGGACTGGGTTCCCCTGGAGCTTTGCTATGGAATCCCACTTTTCAGCTCCGAACTCAACCAGACGGTGTGCAGAAAGATCGCTGCCCATGGACTATGCGGAAAAGACAGGTAGTGACGCACAGATCTTCTCTGCTGTGCATTAGAGATGGCTGGCTCTATAGCAAATCCCTATTAACCAGCCATTCCTTTTCTCTCTCCTCCTGTAGCCTTCAGCATCTCCTTCACTCCAGCCGGAAGCTTTCCATCCAGGTCCTCAGCTTCGTTCAGTCATTCCAGGTAACTTTGTGTGTAAATTTATACCTCATTCACACGTTGCCCCGTCAGAAGATGACATCATCGGGGTCGTGTCATGAGTTATTGACTTGGATTTCAGTGTTGGATTTCTGCTTGACTTCTGGATGATGAGCATCTTGCCTCAGGCGGCAGATAGCATAGTCTTTATGGGGATGTTCAGAATATTGGATTCCTATGTGGGCGATTTGGGTGCTCATGGCCACCCGAATTGCCCACCAGAAAAATCTATTGCATCTTTGTCATCTAAGAAATGGATGTGATACTGTATACACAGGGCAGTCTATGCACTCGCTCTTTGACCTGTAAGTGGGAAGAGTCAATCCTGTGGGGTTGCTCTGCCTAAATTTTTTTTAAAACTGAAGATTTGGCAAAAAAAAGATCTCCTAACACGCCGCCTGATATTGTATGCCGCCCCCTCTGTGAACATTGCAGCCTAGTCCCACGTCATGATTGGCGGGGTGGGACGTGGCTGCAATGAATTCAGCGTGTCACATTACTTATATACTGACCCTCTTGTCTGCCTCTTATAGGAAAGCAGTTTTGCGGGCGAACACATGCTGGAGACTGGCACATCGATCCTGTTGGCACAGCAGGGCTCTACGGACATTGGGGTGCCCCTGCCTTCAAAGAATCTCATATTCCAAGACGGCATCCTCTCCGAGTGGAACGGTCGGGCGCGGGTCTCTGCTCACCATGTGCACACCCCCTGACACCGAGCATGACGCCCCGGGTACCCGTCACCCTCCTGCCCTGTCGGTGTTAGTTTTTATTGCTGCTGTGTGGGTGATGTTTTAGCAGCGTAGACTCTGTGGATCGTCACTCTTGTGCCCTGTGCGAAATATCCTGCATCTCTTGTACATTCCTACAGCGCCTGTAGAAGATTTAGGGGCGAAGTGATCGGAAACTCCCCTCCAGTGTTCATTACTCAAAGTTTTTTTAAACCTGGTGGTTCTGTGTGATGCAGATCCAGCTGTCACGTCTCTGGGCAGGGAACTGCGGCATCTTGCTCATAACTGCTGCCATTGGACAGACCAGGGTCACATAACATCACCATCAGTCATAGGAATGCAGTTGGTTCCGGTGCGCTGGTGTTCCGGCTGCACGTCGCTTCGCTTCTATTCTATTCTATTACATTCAGGTTTCCATACAGAGCATATACGATTCTTAAAGGGATTGTCTGGATGGTTTTTCTTTTAAATGGGTTGTACAGGATTGAAAAAACATGGCTGCTTTCTACTAAAAACAGCCCCCCCGCTTGTTTATGGATTGTGTGTGGTGGTGCAGCTTTGATCTTCATGGATTTCAGCTGCAATACCGAAAACAACCTGTGGACAGGAGCTGCGCTGTTTATTGAATAAAGCTGCAGTGGTTTTACATCCTGGACAACCCCTTTAATCAGTGGCAGAGGTTGAACTAATAGGAACAAAATCATTTCTATCTTATAATGTTTATTTAACCCTCTCCTCCACTCTAGTAGGACGCCCCCTCCTGTAGGTATACATAGACCCGTAGTGTGCACCAGCCTAATACTGGCCTCAGATGCTGCTTCAGTATACCATCAGGCAGTGGGGGGCTCAGTGGACCAGAGGGGAGGATCCAGGTAAGTAACTAGTTGATACAGCCCCTTTGAGTACCTTTAAGTTGTCTCCTATCCACAGGATACGGCATAACGATCTGTTCAGTGGGGGTCTGACCTATAGCGAGGAGGAGTCCCATTCTGACAGAGTGGCAGTTTAAGCATGTGCTGTGCTGCTCCATTTATTGTGGAAGTGTTGGAAATTGCGGCGCACCTCTCGGGATGTTTGGCATTCCCATTTACTTGGGCCAGAGTTAGGTGAGCGCTGTGCTCTGCAGTTTCTGATACAATTGAATGGAGCGGCAGCACACATGCTCGACCCACCCATTAGTGATCTCGGGATTGCTGTGGGTCCTTTTCAGTGTGGGTCCCAGCAGGCAATAGCATGATTGATCAGCCAGTGTGGATAGGGGGTAACTAGACAATACAACCCCTCTAAAAGCTCCTGTCTGTTGACTGCACCTGGAAAATCCCTTAAACGTACCTGGGGGGCATCCATGAGATTACTGTCCTTCCCACATCAGGACTCTCTTAAAAGTGTCTTCTGATTTGTGCCAGGTCTGTAGGTGGTCACAGACTCGCCCCCTCCAGTTCCCTAATCCAAAACAGCGGAAGGGGTTGTGTGACTTACAGACCACCTTCCTATAGGAGTCGGAGGTCATTTTAGGAGAAATCGGATAAAGCAGGTGAATTAAAAGGGTTGTCCAGAGGTTGAAAAACTTTCAAAAAGAGCGCCACACCTGACGGTGGTTGGTGCCAGTATTGCAGCGCAGCATTATAGCAATGCATAGAGCTAAGCTGCAATACCTTGCACTACCTATGGTCAGGTGTGGCGCTCTTTTTGATTGAAAGTAGCCATTTTTTTTAACCTCTGGTCAACCACTTAAACAATGGGGGGGGGGGGCACAGATATTTTGACTATTCATGTATAGAGACGTTTTATCTTCTGGATGGGGGCAGGGGGATGTTAAACTCAAAACCACTTAGTTCAGTACATGCCACTTTATCAAGGACCAAACTATATATATATATTTTTTTTTTTGCATTGATTTTTAAAGAAGATTTTGTGAAAATCTGAACCTTCGATTATTTATTGAAAGTGCAAAACGTTCAGACGGAAAATCATCTGCACAAACCTAAACCCGGCATTACTCTGCTTCCTAATATTTCTAGAGCCGCGGTGGATATAATTATTCCATCTACGTGACAATTTGTCTGATTTTGTAATTTTCTGAGCAGTATTTGTTCCCCCTCGCCCCCTGCATCTGCTATACTGTATGATATGACCCCTCCACACGGGGAGGAGGGTGAGCAGCCGCCTGGCAGACATCAAGGCACATTCTTTTTATTGAATTACATTGTAAATCTAAAGAAAAGTGTAATAGTTTATTAAATTGACCCTGTATAAAGGAGTGGCCGCTGCTTTGTGATTTTTAAGGTGGGTATGGGGTAGATTATTTAATCATGAGAAATTCCATTTGAATGGAGTATACCTGCACACGCACACACCTCTGCTATACTTGTGCTTTCATTTAGCTCTATTATATTCGCTCTCACACACACAGCTCTGTTGTACTCGCTCTCTCTCTCTCACACACACACACAGCTCTGTTGTACTCGCTCTCTCTCACACACACACACAGCTCTGTTGTACTCGCTCTCTCACACACACACACAGCTCTGTTGTACTCGCTCTCAGCAATGTTATCCATGAAAATCTCGCCTCAGGTGGCAGATGCCCGAGGGTGGGGGAGCGTGACTGAAGGTGAGTAATTTCTTTATTATTTTATAAAAGGGGGGCTGTGTAATGAAAAAGGGGGGCTGTATATGATGAAAGAGGAGGCTGTATATAATAAAAGAGGGGTCTGTATATATTGGAATAGCGGTTGTATATATTGAAAGGGGGCTGTATAATTAAAAAGGGGACTGTATATAATGAAAAAGGGGGGCTGTATAATGAAAAAGAGGGGGTCTGTATATATTGAAAAAGGGGTTGTATATATTGAAAGGGTGCTGTATATAATAGAAAAGAGGAGCTTTATATAACAAAATACAAAGGGCAAAATATTATATAATACGGGGGCTGTATATCATAATACAGGCACTGTATATTATAGAATAAGGGGGCTGTGTATAATATAATAAGGGGGCTACATATATCTAAGGGGGTTGTATATTATAGAATATGGGAGCTGCATATTTTATAATAAGGGGGCTGTATATAATATAACAGGGGCTGCATATTATATAATATGGGAGGTGAGCTGGACACTATATAACCTGGGGGTGGCTTTTAACCATAATTTAACTACCGTATATACTCGAGTATAAGCCGACCCGAGTATAAGCCTAGACCCCTATTTTCACCACAAAAAAACTGGGAAAACCTATTGACTCGAGTATAAGCCGAGGGTGGGAAATGCATTGGTTACAGCCTCCCAGTATATAGTCTGCCAGCCCCTGTAGCATACAGCCTGCCCAACCCCTGTAGCATGCAGCCTGCCCAGCCCCTGTAGTAGGAAAAAAAAATAAAACTGTACTCATCTTTCCGACGTCCCCCATAGGTCCTCTTCTGTCTCAGAAGAGGACCTATGGGTGACGTCAGAAAGGTGAGTTTTGTCTTTGCTTTTAGTTGACTCGAGTATAAGCCGAGTTAGGGTTTTTGAGCACAAATTTTCTGCTGAAAAACTAGGCTTATACTCGAGTATATAAGGTAGGGTAAAGGGAAGTCATGTCTCTTCTGTGAGTTAAAGCTGTCCAGAGACAGGATAGGAGTAAGGGGTGATGGAAGGTTGACTTTTTATAGAGAGTTCACATAAAGGGGATTCTAGAAAGGATATTTCATCCCCGACCTGAGGGGACTAGGTGTTTAATGGGGTAAAACCGGGGCACAGGTTCCCTTTAACATAAAATGTAAAAAAAAAAATGATCCGTCTACTAATGTTATTTTTGTGAATTGAGGTTTTCTTTTCCACTCTATGACCCTGTACTTTGGTTAAATTGGGTTTACTTTTCCCTCTAACTACATCCACAAATAAGAGTCTGTAATATGGATCTATAGTATTAATAATATATTATTTTATAGGTTATTTATACCAAAAATATAATAATTATAATTATAAAATAATAATAAATTAGTAAATCTTGTGGTGGCATTTAGACATTTTGATATATTTATATAATGTATCTATAGTATTTATAATAAATACATAATTAGAATATGAAATAGTAAATAGAATGTGATATTTATATGGAATCTTATGTTTCTTTCTCCGATTGCTGGGTGTTTAACCCTATACCCCAATCGTCTGGTAATTTAGTGTCGTTGGAAAGTCTGTCAATTTTCTTTGCAATTTTAAAAAAAAAATACCAATTTGGTTTAGTGAATCCATAGAATATGTGAAACCATTGTCTCTGCTGCATCAGTTCATCATTAGTCAGTGTCAGGACTTACCTGGAAGTTGCCCATGGTTCACTTTGTTGCTCTGCAGGAGGAATTTCTTAGTAATAAGTCTGTGGAGAAGAGTCCAGTTTATGAGAAAGAGAGGGCTTATGAGTAACTCCTGGCATACCCAATAGGCTACTACACATCAGTCATAGGCTATAAAACATCCGTCACTCAGAAAACTCATCTGGAGTTATCTATAGTATCGTCCATCAGTAGGTAAAAACATGAGATGTAAAGTATATATCTAACTGTTCAGCTCCTCTTGCTCTATAACATGCTGCCTGCAGATAGGACACTATGTACAATCTACTCAGCAGCTCCTGATCTATAACATGCTGCCTGCAGATAGGACACTATGTACAATCTACTCAGCAGCTCCTGATCTATATATCATATCGCGCAGATAGGACACAATGTACAATCTGCTCAGCTCCTCCTGCTCTATAACATGCTGCCTGCAGATAGGACACTATGTACAATCTGCTCAGCTCCTCCTGCTCTATAACATGCTGCCTACAGATAGGACACTATGTACAATCTGCTCAGCTCCTCCTGCCTATAACATGCTGCCTGCATTAGGACACTATGTACAATCTGCTCAGCTCCTCCTGCTCTATAACATGCTGCCTACACATAGGACACTATGTACAATCTGCTCAGCTCCTCCTACCTATAACATTGCTGCTGCAGATAGGACACTATGTCAACATCTGCTCAGTTCCATATAGAGTCCCCCTATATAACTACCGTATATACTCGAGTATAAGCCGACCCGAGTATAGCGAGACCCCTAATTTCAACCAAAAAAAACTGGGAAAACCTATTGACTCGAGTATAAGCCAGGGTGGGAAATGCATGGTTACAGCCTCCCAGATATAGTCTGCCAGCCCCTGTAGCATACAGCCTGCCCAACCCCTGTAGCATGCAGCCTGCCCAGCCCTGTAGTAGGAAAAAAAAATAACACTGTACTCATCTTTCCGACGTCCCCCATAGGTCTCTTCTGTCTCAGACTGTCTCAGACGAAGAGGACCTATGGGTGAACGTCAGAAAGGTGATTTTTTCTTTGTTTTTAGTTGACTCGAGTATAAGCCGAGTTAGGGTTTTTGAGCACAAATTTTGTGCTGAAAAAACTAGCTATACTCGAGTATATAGTATATATAGCCCCTCTATAACAAATACAGCCTCCCTATAACTATATACAGTCCCCCTACAAAACTTATACAGCCTCCTATAATACTATATACATACACCCCTCATATACATATACAGTCCCCCTATAATAACTACACAGTCCCCCTAAAATAACTACTACACCCCCTATAATAACTAATACTATCCCCCTATAATAACTATTCAACATCCACCTTAATACTATATACACCCCCTATATAACTATATACAGCCCCCCTATAATAACTATATTCACCTCCTATAAACAACTATATACACCCCCTATATTAACTATATCAGTCATCCTAAATATAAGTAGCCCCCATAACTATGACAGCCTCCCTATAACTATATCAGCCCCCCCATACGATATACAGTCCCCCCTATAATACTATATACCCTCCCCCTACAATAACTATACCAGTCCCCCTATATAACTATATACAGCCTCCCATTAACTATATACAACCTCCTATAATACCATATACAGTCCTCCTATAATAACTATATATAGCCCCTCTATAACTATATACAACCTCCCTATAACTATATAAAGTCCCCCTACAATAACTATATACAGTCCTCCTATAATAACTATATACAGTCCTCCTATAATAACTATATACAGTCCTCCTATAATAACTATATACACCCCCTCTATAATAACTATTCACAGTCCCCCTATAATAACTACATACAGCCCCCTATAATAACTATATACAGCCCCCCTATATTAACTATTCACAGTCCCCCTATAACAGTGGTGGCGAACCTATGGCACGGGTGCCAGAGGCGGCACTCAGAGCCCTTTTTGTGGGCACCCAGGCCATCGCCCCAGCACACCAGACAGGATTCAAAGAATCTTCCTGCAGTTCCCAGCAACTTAAAAGATGCTGCTTTCCGTCATATTTTGATACTTACTTCACTTGTTGGGACTGTAGGAAGAGGGAGAATTAGACAGGGTCGGATTATTTTTGGAGGAACTCCTGCTGACCCAAAAGGGAAACTGAAAAGAAGCTAAAATGATGAAAATTTTCCATCTTTCTACTGTGTTGCTGTCCTCAGGAGGCCAATATGATTGAAAGGTGTTGAACAGGGAGCAATAAGGTACTGCTTTAATTTTTGGTTAGCACCAAGCGATAAATAAGGGGGCTTTTGGGTTGAAGTTTGGGCACTCGGCCTCTAAAAGGTTCGCCATCACTGCCCTATAATAACTACATACAGCCCCCCTATAATAACTATATACACCCCCTATAATAACTATATACACCCCCTATAATAACCATATACAGCCCCCTATAACTATATACAGCCCCCTATAATAACTATATACAGCCCCCCTATAATAACTATATACAGCCCCCTATAATAACCATATACAGTCTACCTATAATAACTATATATAGCCCCTCTATAACTATATACAGCCTCCCTATAACTATATACAGCCTCCCTATAACTATATACAGTCCCCCTACAATAACTATATACAGTCCTCCTATAATAACTATATACAGTCCTCCTATAAAAACTATATACACCCCCTCTAAAATAACTATATACAGTCTCCCTATAATAACTACATACAGCCCCCTATAATAACTACATACAGCCCCCCCTATAATAACTATATAAAACCCCTATAATAACTATATACACCCCTATAATAACTATATATAGCCCCCTATAACTATATACAGCCTCCCTATAACTATATACAGCCCCCTATAATAACTATATACAGTCCCCCTATAATAACTATATACCCTCCCCCTACAATAACTATATACAGTTCCCCTATAATAACTATATACAGTCCCCCTATAATAACTATATACCCTCCCCCTACAATAACTATATACAGTCCCCCTATAATAATAACTATATACAGCCCCCCATAATCCGGTCCTGATTATTACTATAATTAGTAAGTTTCTATTTTCTGTTATAACTATTATTTACAATTAACACCAGGGCCAGACCTGTGCCCAGATCATACATATGGCACATCCATAGAGGGTCTGGATTACCATATGGTGATGCCCTCATCCAAGTCCATATGGGTCCAGGTCACACATAGGACATGTCCGGCCCTCTAAGAAGTTTATCAGCGGTTTGGAAAATATAAATTAAACAAGGATTTATTGGTGCAATTACACAAACATAGGAAACCTCCAAGGATTTCTCAACTTCATTCATCCTGCACATATCCTGCTTTTATAGCATCATTTACATTATCTGCGCAGATATGGCATCATATCAGCTCAGCCATCACCCAACCTATAAATGAACCTTTGTGGTCTAGGAAACGTGATATTTACCATGCAAACAAGAACAGAATACATATTACTTACAGTCTTTGTTCACCTTTATATATGAAATTAATAATGTACATATTAAAGTAATTGCTGTGTACATACATGACATTCCTTATCGTGTATTATACTCCAGAGCTGCACTCACTATTCTGCTGCTGGTGCAGTCACTGTGTACATACATGACATTACTTATCCTGTACTGATCCTGAGTTACATCCTGTATTATACTCCAGAGCTGCACTCACTATTCTGCTGCTGGTGCAGTTATAGGGATACCTCCATCAATGACATGCAAAGCCACTGGATGGTACTATGTAGATATGGACATACCTTGCACACAATTGTCAATAATGTGACTATGACCGACACCACATGTAATATGTGATATAACGTCACCACAATGTATATGTGACATATAATGACACCATTTATGTAATATGTGACTATACCAAACCGACACCACAATGTAATATGTGAACTATACCGTCACAACAATTAATATGTGACTTACACCGTCACCACAATGTAATATGGAGATATACCGTCACCACAATGTATATATGTGACTATTACCGTCACCACATATAATATGTGACTATACGCGCCACAATGATATATGACTATAATCGACACCACTATGTAATAATGTGACTATACGCCCTGCACCACAATGTATATGTGACTATAATTTGGGCACCCAACCCATTATGTAATATGAGCTGACTATACCTGACACACAATGTATATGTGATATACCGTCACCACAATGTAATATGTGCCTATACCGTCACCACAATGTAATATGTGACTCATGCCGACACCCACATGTATAGAGACTATAATGACACCCACAAATGTAATATGTGACTATATCGACGCCACCAATGTATATATAATATGACCACTATGTAGTCTCCGCACACCATATGTAATATGTGATTATACGTACACAGTCATATGTAAAAATTCGACACCCACATATAGGACATCCGTCACCACAATGTAATAGTGACTATACTGACACATTATGTAATATTGACTATACCGCACCCCACAATGTAATATGTTGACTATACCGTCACCACAATTAATATTGACTATAAAGCCGAACACCACATGTAATAGTGTGACTTACCGAACCACAATGTCACTATGTGAACTATACCGTCACCACAATGGTAAATGTGACGATATGCACCATTATGTAATAGATAGTCGACCCACATATAACATCGTCACCACAAGTAATATGTGACAATATAACCCGATTACTCCATGTCAATTGTGATCTCTATACCGACACCACAATGTATATGTGACTAATTTGACACATATGTAATATGTGACACTATACCGACACCACACATGTATATGGACATAATGACACCATTATGTAATCATGTGACTATACGACACCACAATGTAATTTTGACTATCGTCCAATTGTGACTATACCGTACATGAATTGACATACGCACCACAGTAATATGTGACTATACCGTCACCACAATGTAATATTGTACTATATTGGACACCATATGAATATGGATAACCGTCACACAATCAAATGTGTGACTATAACCGTCACACACTATAAATATGTGACTATACCGACGCCACAATGTAATATATGACTATATCGACACCACTATGTAATATGTGACTATACCGTCACCACAGTAATATTGACTTAACCGACCAACCAACATGTAATAGTGACTATACCGTCACCACAAGTATTATTGACTCATACCGTCACACAATGGTTTTTTAAAATTTGTTGGACTATAATGACACATTATGTATATGGACTATACCGACACCACTATGTAACATGTGACTATAATGACACCACAATGTAATTATGTTGACTATCCGCCCACAATGTAATACTGTGACTATAACCGGACACACAATGTATATGTTGACTATACCGAACCCAATGTAAATATGTACTATATAAACCGCACCACATGTACTAGTGACTAAAAATAACCGTCACCAGACATGTTAACATGTGAGTATACCGACCCACTATGTAAATGTGACTTACCGACACCACTAGTAATATGTTGACTATACCGACACCACTATAATATGGAATATAGTGTCACCACATGTAAATGTGACTATACCGTCACCACACATATTAACCGACAACTATGTGATATTATATACGACACCACTATGTAAATGTGACTACGACACTAAAATTATAACCGACACCACTATGTATATGTGAACTATAGTGTCACCACAATGTAATATGTTGACTATAACCGACACCCTATGTAATTGTGACTACACTGGTATTCCACTATGTGATGCTGCAGAGAGTATCAGTACTTACTTTTTCTACTTTTTTTGGCTGGATGAGGCTTGATGCTTTGTGTTTCGATTTGCTAAAAACAATAGAGAGTGATTATCATGAAGATAGAAATACATATAATACTCTTTACTAGTTTGGTAGGCCCAGATAAATTAGTTTCCAGAGCATTGGGGGCTACAAGGTATCTGTACCCATATGAATAACTAATACTCTGAAACTACAATATTCAGGTTTTAACACAGTAGACCTGCATTTCCTGCCTCCTTCACTCATCAGCTTTGCTGTGTAGATGGGGCTGAGTCTGTCGGAGAATGTATTGATATCTATTGTATGACTGACTGGAGGTCTGTATAGGGCGCTGGATATTGAAGAGGCCCTGTATGTATATACAGGGTCAGCTTTTTAGGGTCAACTACCACACAGGTTTTGGTTTGTTAGTCTGTACCACGTAGACGCATAGGTCAGTACACTAACTGAATAAACAAATAATACCTTATGGGGGCGGGCAGAGAATCTGCGCATAAATCGGACATAGGTATATCATGCATACACTTGTCACCTGGTTGGCTCTTGTATCAGGGATCTGTATCAGCAGAGATTCATTGTTCCTGCTCCTTTCATCAGGCTTCCTGAGTTCTTTTGCATAAACTCGCAGGGACGATCCACCAAGCCAGGACACGCCTTCTCCTTCCAAAGTGACCACTCAGTCTCCTTTAATACCTTTTTATGTCCTGAAAAAAGGGACCACAATTTCAAAAATATGAGACTTCTGTTGACAGAGCCGGCTCAGGTGTAACTAAACTTTTAACCTAAATCATAAATCTATACTGAGATTATAAAGTAATCTAGTATTAGTTAGTGTCTGGTTGTACTCACACTTGACAGCCGATAGATTATGGAGAAGCTGTTGTTTAAAGTCCCCAATAAATTTAACTCCAGACAGTCCAGTTTTCTGGATAGCTCTTTTCTCCTTATATTCATGGACTTATCTTATTTCCTAATAGAAAAAGCACTCGGATAGTCTGATTCCCTTACAAAAGGCATGATAGTCGGGGGGGGGGGGGGGGGGGGGGGGGGGGGTGATCTCCTTACAAGACAGTTCTTGGAAGATTTATCCTCCTCTTACAGACAGTTCTTGGAAGATTCTATCCTCTCCTTACAGACATCCGTGGATACATCTTGATCTCCCTTACAGCAGTCCTGAAAAGCTTTATCTCCTTACAAGTCACTGAATAACCTTATCACCTTACAGACAGTCCTGGAAAATTAGTCTCCTTACAGATAGTCCCCGAATAGTCTTATTTCCTTACAGACAGTCACTGGGTAGTATCTCCGTCCTATGGACAAGGTCACTGGATAGCCCTGTCTACTCACAGACAGTCCTGGGGGGGGGGGGGGAAAGCTTTATCTCCTTACAGAAGTCATGAATAGTCCTATTTCCATACAACTAGTCTAATGGATAACTTTAGTCTCCTAAGACATGTCACTTGGATCAGTTCCTTTCTTCTAACAGATAGTCACAGGAAGTCTTATCTTCTGACAGGCATTCACGGGGAATAGTCTAAACTTTTACAGCTAATAATCAATGGAAACATTTTCTAGGTATGTAAGGAGTTAATCTTTAACTCTTCTCCTCTTCTCTTTCTATCTTCTTGGTTCAGATAGACAGAAGGCTTTCGGTGCACTGCTCATATGGGAGAAAATAAGAAGTCTAATTTGTGAAGTTACTGCATCACCATAACTATTTTGAATTTTGCTACAACGGTTTAGTAGCATTAGTTGCACATACGGACCCACGTAGCCAGTTGCATACAAGGTCTGTAATTTTTGCTTAATTTGCTGTCTCTGATCAGAGGATTATTTGCGAGGATTCCATAATCAGCTTTTTCATCGTTCCTGTTAAAAATCAAACAGAACGTAAAGGGGGGTTTACATTTTGCAACGTTCTTATATGTAAATTAAAATAAAATAAAATTTAAAAAAACTGTTGTCAAATGTCTTTTCATTTATAATTTTATACATTTCGTGACAAGCCCTGTGCGCAACTATGTGGTTGCTATGACTACAGACTACAAACAACTTCTGTGTAGTCTTTAGCTGTAGGAATTTGTGAATCCTTTTGGGTGTGTCTTATCTTGTTAGCCCAGTAAGTAAAAATAGAAAATCTCTTGGTTTTAAAATAGTAAAAACAAAAAAATCCTTACCGGTGTCCCACTGGTCCTATGTGGCTGAATCATGGGGACCCTACTTTCTCTACTTTTTTGAATCCCAATGTGAATTCATAGAACAGGGATCAAAGAAAGCAGGGACCAAGTAACATTGGGGACTAAATGTTGGGACACCGACAGGTTCAACAGGGAACCAGGCATTTAAAATTAACCCACCAAATCAAAATGTATTAAAAATATTGAATAATAAGAATCGCCAGTAGGGCTAGCTTCCATTGTTCCTTTCTCTGTGCTGCAATGTTAAAAAAACTTGTAAACTTATTGCAACCATCTGAGTGAGTCCAATGATTGAATGGGGCCTGCATAAAATTTTAGCTGCATTGCCCCGCACTCCTTGTTACTGCATTGACAGCGCCTCACTGCTAGGATATGTGCCTGTTGGAACTAGTACTAAAGCACTGCCAATATTACACACAGACATTACGCTGTGTTACTTATCATTAGGGGTTACATGATTGAGCCTTCATGTCATGTGATCAGGGTGATGTCACTCGAAGGTCCATTAACATCGACCTCATGATCTAATCACAGCAGCCTCCTGGAGGATGGGTAGGATATATACGACAAATGCAAGGCACTCTGTGATTTCATGTGAGTCAGATACATACATGAGAATAGATAGCGTAGATATTTAAACCTTGTGATTTAGAGTTGCAAGTAGCTGTTCAAATACTATGAACTTACTAAGTGTACTGGTTTTTCCTGCTTTATCTTGTTAAAATCAAAAAAATACTTGAAACAGTAAATACAAGTAGATTTTATGGGTAAAGGACTTAGATGATATCACCCTGGTACATGACATGAAGTGTGAATGGTGAGGAGGTAGTATTTGCCATGGTGGTGGAGTAGTGGGTGGGATCAGCTGACAGGACACGCCCCCTGTGACTTGGTAAGATAAAAAAAAGTTGATTTATGGGGATGTGCAGGAAAACAATTTTAGGCCAAAAGAAGGTGTGTCAGTTATTTAATAAGGCTCTATGGAACCTGTCCCTAGCTGGTTTGGTGAAATGTTGTGACAGGTTCTCTTTTCATTTGGATTTTTTTTTTAACCCATTCAGTTAATTAAAAAAAAAATAATCTGGCAGGTTTTTTTTAGCATAAAAAACATTTTTTTTAGTAAAATACAAAAAATGATGAGCATGTTAGAAATTGGACAGAATTCTATGGCAGTATACAAGTGACCCACTGAGGGCTCTAGAGACTTCGTGTGATTTGCATGGGACAGATGCTATACAACAATATTGGGCACATTAAATAGATCTGACCTATACTAATTATATAATTATATTCCTCGTTAAACTTCACATGTTCGAATGAATTTGACAACGTGTGTTACCCATGATGTGTCACAACTTCCCAGTAGGTAACACCCACCTGTCGTTTGATTTAAAATTCCTCAGAGGTATAAGAGAGGGAACAATTTCATTTCTTTAGACACTTACCCAACCCTTTACATGCTTATGCAGCTTGCTTGGCACTCTTTTTCTGCATCAAAGCATGATGGTGCCGGTATGTTGGCTGAAAAAAAAAAAGAAAAATTCATTAGTCAAAAAAATGTAAAAATCGGAGTTATAGAACACGGGGTAATGTTACTGTTGATTTGGAAGATTTTAATAATAATTTACTGATTTATACTTACTTTATTTTGTCAAGTGCACAATGACGACCGCCCCCATAGAAAAAGTTACCGCCCCATTGACTAAATTCTTCTGGCCAAATCTTTCCAAAGTATTTTAAAAATATTGACAAAAAATTGATCAGAGGGACATTGACAATCACGCAAGGTATACTTGGTACAGGTTCCCTCTAAATGGTGCTAATATAGCCTCATAGATCCAAGCACACCGTGCTGTGGTAATCTCTCTATATTTGTATCCCTGCCTCCTTCTTCTAAAATCAACTTTTGGAATTATTCTAATGAGCTAGAAGGTAGTTTGGGTGTTACCAAGCCTATCCCTGCTGGTACTTCACAGCTGTTGCAACACCCTGCCAACACATAGGCAAGGCGGTAGTTGCAAATAGCGCCCTCCTATGTCAGGAGCTGTTAGGAAGACTGATCCGTCTCTGAGGTCTCGTAGTACTGGAGAACTTGTAATTGGAGCTGTAGCCACTGCCTGGTAAGCAGAGGTTAAACAATGCCAAATGTCATTGTCCATGGTGTTTCTTGTAATACTGTAAAGCAAGCTGGAAGCTGATTGGAGAGTACCACCACCGACCAGGGAGTATATAAACCCCTGGTAGCGGAGCACATGGTCAGACCTCATGAGGAGAGTGGGAGACTCCATCTTGGAGCACATGTCAGCTCCAGCGCAGAGAGAAGTGCAGCTCCTGAAGAGCTGCACCAGCCGTGTTCAAAATACCAGGAACCAGAATTGTCCTCAGGCCACTGCCTAGCACCCAGTGCAAGTCGGAGACTTCACCCAGAAGCAGAGGTCCACCATCTGGTCTGAGCTCTATCACCTACCAGCCAGCCTGAAGCTACTACAGCTGTGTACAACCTTCCTGCGGACCGCCCTCCATGACCCTTACAGCTTGCTGAATCTCTGCTACCGTTTGGCTGTTGCTTGCTGTTTAAAGTTGAATAAGAACTGTAGTTGATTTTGCACAACGTTGCCTCCGTCTGATCCCTGGATACGGCTGCACCACCACGGGGTTCCCATCCATTACCCACGACTCATCTTACAAGGCACTCAGGGTTAGCCCCAGGGAGAACCAGTACCACAGCCTTTCCCCCTTATTTCTTGACACACAAGCCACCACCCGCTGGATGACCTGCCAGGCTGTAAGGACACCCTCCGGGCCGTCCCCATACCAACACCATGACATCAGCGTGCCTAGGCCGCAATCGTCAGCCACTCCGGTATTCTGGGCCCCGGCTGCCTCCAGGCCCCAAGAAAAGGCTAGGCCCCGGTGGGGGATGTTGTGCTGTTATACTGTCTCACCCCCACCCCCCCTGCTCACTCAGCACTTTCGCCTCTGCCTGCTGTAATCTGACACAGTGGGAGGAAAGTGCTCCTTCACAGTGTAACAGCATGTGAAGCTACATCATCTGTCACCCATGTGGTAGGTAAGTCATGGATTGCTCATGTATATACATTGTGGCACCATACAGTCCCCTGCACCCTGTGTCTCATGTATCTGTAGACACAGCAGCACAATGATCTCATTAATGAGCCCCCATGATGGAGATGTCACTGCAGGGGCCGTCACCTCCATTATCTCTGGATATTTGCACAATTCATCGCTACAATGTTTACTGACTGATCATGACGACCTTGTAATCTTATGCAAACAGCATCATAAAGCAACGTCTTGCTCCCTGAACCTGCGCAAGGACTTCCTCATAAATTATCTGCTCCCTGGAACAGTAACATCAGAGATTATAACTCCATCATCCTTCCGTATAGGTAGCAAATCTTTCTATCGGCTCATAAACTATCAACCTCCCCCGCCGTACATATACATGTGGGCCTCTAGTAATATGGAGGTACTGCAACCAGAAATCCAACAACTTGATGGGATTACCCAAACCTTTAACAATCAGTCGTGTCCCAGTCACTCGGAGGAGGTTTGGGGTAGTCAGTCATCTTAAAAAATTTGAGGCTACATGGGATGAGAGTAGTATCACACCCAAACTATGGTGCATAGCGCTGGTCCATTAGTTAAGACACCATTAGAGGGGATTGGCTCTAGCCGCCCATGTGATGCTGTGCTGAGGCATCATGAGATTGATAACAAGAGAAAGAAAAAGCTAAAAGTAGTTGGGAAGCACACCGGAGCTCTAACCTAAGGTGTTGACTTAGTTATTTCTTTTTTTTTTTCAAATTGGCTGGTCTAGTATATGATAAGCTCCGGACTGTATCATATACAGGGAGGACACATACTGCTCATGATCACCAGTCTGATCAAATTTTCTAGATGACACTGTATCCTTCTTGACCGTATACTTTTTTTCTTAGATTTTTTCGGAGAACTCAGAGTTGCCTAATTAAACTGTGTTCCCATCATGCAGAGATGGGATTGACTTTAGCCACCTATGTGATGCTGTGCTGAGTAATGAGGAGAAGTCCGGCTCTTCTTAAACTCACAAAAAGAGCCGTCTCTTCGGCTCCTACCAGTTTCCCTACTAAATGTCAACCCTCTCTACACCATTTCAACGCTATTGTTCCAGTTAAAGGAGGCGGCGGTTACCCTTTAGAGGCGGGGTTGAGAGAGCCATGTCTCACACAGCAGGAGCCGACTCCCTTCGTTCACACGAAAGAGCCGGCTCTTGTTCACATCTCGTTCACAAGTGACCCATCATAGTGCTGAGGACATTATGGGATTGATTGCGGAGAGAACAAGAAATCTAAAATCGAGATGTACTTGAAAATCAAGTGGTCTAGAGGAAATAAAAATCTCTCATTTTACAAATAGTAATTATAGGCATTTAAAAAAACACATAATTGACCTCGGACAACCCTGTTTAATGACTATCATAAACTTATCTTAATTTCTTAAAAAATTTTTTTTTTTTTTTTTGGTGGGGAGTGTTTCCCTAGATAAGGGAAAATCCGGCTTCCCATCTGCTCACATATGTTCCCTCCTTGATCTAAGTTTGACCTTATCTACCAGTCGATAAGTGAAGCCATAAATGGGATGTGGTCACCGATTAATAATTGAATGAAGTCGTTACTTTGTTTACACAGCAATCGACATTGGACGTATGTTAGCAACCAAATGAAAGTATTGATCAACAGCGCAGCACAATGGAGACGAACTGTGCCGAGGTCGGTGACTTTATGTCAGTGTTAATGGATAAACGATTGGCTGGTGGTCAGTCTGGCTTCTCGTTATTATTACTATCACGTTACTCAGCGCTGTATTAAATCTGTAAAAACTAATTGGATCTGGCATCAATATTATTCCATCGCAGACTCTGTCTAGTATAATATGCAGAGGCGTAAAGTAATAATTCAAATTTACCAAAGAATATCCTAATAATATACATTGACTATAATAATATTACGGTGGCTCAGTGGTTAGCATTACAGCCTTGCAGCGCTGGGGACCTAGGCTCAGTCCCAGGGTCAACATCGCAAGAGTTTATATGTTCTCTCTGTGTTTCGTGGGTTTCCTCCGGGTCTCTTGGTTTCCTCCCACTCAAAGCCAAACTACGGGTAGGATTATTAGATTGTGAGCCCCATTGGGGACAGGGGACTATTTACCAAGCTCTGTGCAGCGCTGCGTAATCGTGTGCGCTAATAAATAAAGACTTATTATTATTTAATATTACCTAGGGCAGTGGTGGAGAACCATGGCAATCAAGCGCTCTCTATGGGCATCATACCCTGCACAGAGTTTGCCAGACAGGACCTTCCCCTGCAGTCGCAGGCGACCGGTGGGGAATCAGTGGTCAGCGATTAGTTTAAAGCAATTATCCTTGCCGCCGGTGTGAACAGAGCGCGGATTATGATTGGAGCTCCTGCCCCTGGCGCGCAATTCTAACTGGAGGGAAGCTACAATGGTATATCCGAATTTTTACTCCTTCGTTTCTTCTGTTTGGTGGCGCGGACACTGATACAATTGAAAGCTGTGACAGCAGGGAGTAATGAGGTAACTGCTTAATTACTACTATATGCGTTGCCACTTTAGTTTTAGTTTGGGAACTCTAAAAGTTTCACCAATCACTGACCTAGAGTGTCCAAGCAATAACACTTTACAGTGACTACAGGGGTAAAATTACCTTAGCTACCTCATAAAGGTACATAAAGAAGCCAAAAGAACAGCAGATCCGCCAGAGGGGCACACACCAGTATGTCTATATGCTTGGTTTACAATCCTTTCATCTGGTGAGATGTACTTTAAATAATACATTAATCATATAATAATACCATAACTGACCATGCCTTATCTTTACCACGACCCATCCAATATATTACCATTAGCGTTCCAAATAATACCAAATCATCATGATTAATAATAAAATAACATAATTGTATGTAACAATTCATAATTGTGTTCCTCCAATGCTTTCTAAAAAAAATATCAGGGAAATTAATAAGCCAATAGCAAACAATTTAAGGGGTTTTCCCATCGTAGCAAGTTAAGCTCTATCCGCAGCATAGGGCCTTACTGCCGATCGGCGGGATGGGACCTCGACGGATCATGAAGAACAGGAGTCCAATGTTATACCGGGTCCACACAACGAAGCAACCATTCACACATGCACAGGCTTCTCGATCATCTCTATAAATCCGACGGAGATAGCCGAGCGCCGTTCTCGTGATCCGTAGGGGTCCCATCACTGAGACGCCCACTGATCAGCAAATAGGGCCTTATCCTTTGATAGAGCTTAACTTGCTACAATGAGGCAACCCCTTTAATTCACCTTTTAAAATTCAGCCTCTTCAACTACAATCTGATTGGCTGTTATGGGTATCCACAGCTCTGCTTCTCCTCTGCACTGGTCTCAACAACTGCATCACATTATACAATAATCATAATATTGATTGTAACTTTTGATTAAAAAATATGAACAATAATAGTAATAATAAAAGTGATAAGAATGTCCTTTGTAAATCCCCTCTTTTATGTGAAATCTGTATTCTTTACCTACAAAAAAAAATCTTGTGACAATGTGCAGAGAAGAGTCATATTTGGCTGACATGAGTCAAGTTTAGAGATTGCAGGGAGAGAGTCATTTCAGATGTTATATCTTCGGTTCTATAGGACCTAGAAACATGTTCTTATGTCATTTTAAAGATATGAATCTTGTTGATCAGATCAGGTTATAAAGAACAACAGTTACAGGCAGTTAAATAAATAGTCAGCTACTGAATCTTGTCTGCAGCTAACATTTCCAATAATAATAATAATAATCTTATTTATTTATATAGCGCCATCATATTCCGTTGCGCTTTACAAATCATAGGGGTCATATACAAATAAATGATTGGTCGAATGGAACCATAGAAGTCAGGACCCAGCTCGCAAGAGCTAACTAGGTGTGAAACTATCTGAATCGATGCACGCTGAAAGATGAGATTCTTATCTTTAATACGACACCAGCATCATGTTTCTAGGTGCATAGAACAAAGATAGGGAAGTCTGAATGACTCTCTTCTTGCAGCCTCTAAACTTGACTCGTCTCAGATAATAAGTAACATACTTTGAGTGACTTTTTATAGAGAGTTCACAATAAAAGAGGGGATTCTAGAAAGGTATATCATCCCCGACCTGAGGGGACTAGGTGTTTAATTGGGTAAAACCTGGGGCACAGGTTCCCTTTAACATAAAATGTAAAAAAAAAATGATTCCGTCTACTAATGATTTTATTTTTGTGAATTGAGGTTTTTTCTTTCTCCACTCTATGACCCTGTATTT
The DNA here is from genome assembly GCA_019512145.1 of Engystomops pustulosus. Lineage (NCBI taxonomy): Eukaryota > Metazoa > Chordata > Amphibia > Anura > Leptodactylidae > Engystomops > Engystomops pustulosus. The sequence continues at coordinate 1,193,676 of CM033645.1, forward strand.
TGTTAAATTGGGTTTACTTTTCCCTCTAACTTACATCCACAAATAAGAGTCTGTAATATTGGACTATAGTCTCTAATAATATAATTATTTATAGGTTATTTATACCAAAAAATATAATAATTATAAATTATAAAATAATAAATAATTAGTAAATCTTGTGGTGGCATTTAGACATTTTGATATATTTATATATGTTGATATTATTTATAAATAATACATATAATTAGAATATGAAATAGTAAATAGAATGTGATATTTATATGGAATCTATATGTTTCTTTCTCCGATTGCTGGGTGTTTAACCCCTTATAGCCCCAATCGTGGTAATATGTAGTGTCGTTAGGAAAGTCTGTCAATTTTCTTTTGCAATTATTTAAAAAAAAAATACCAATTTGGTTTATGTGAATCCATAGAATATGTGAAACCATTGTCTCTGCTGCACAGTTCATCATTAGTCAGTGTCAGGACTTACCTGAAGTTGCCCATGGTTCACTTTGTTGCTCTGCAGGAGGAAGTTTCTTATAATATCTGTGGAGAAGAGTCCAGTTTTTTATGAGAAGAGAGGCTTAATGAGTAACTCCTGGCATTACCCAATAGGCTACTACACATCAGTCATAGGCTATAAAACATCCGTCACTCAGAAAACTCATCTGGAGTTATCTATAGTATCGTCCATCAGTAGGTAAAAACATGAGATGAAGTATATCTCTAATGTTCAGCTCTCTTGCTCTATAACATGCTCCCTGCAGAGAGGAACACTATGTACAATCTACTCAGAGCCTCTGATCTATAACATGCTACCTGCAGATAGGACACTTGTACAATCTACTCAGCAGCTCCTGATCTATATATGCTGCTGCAGATAGGACACTATGTACAATCTGCTCACTCCTCCTGCTCTATAACATGCTGCATGCAGATAGGACACTATGTACTCTGCTCAGCTTCTCCTGCTCTTAACATGCTGCCTACAGATAGGACACTATGTACAATCTGCTCAGCTCCTCCTGCTCTATAACATGCTGCTGCCTCATATAGGACACTATGTACAATCTGCTCATCTCCCTGCCTCTAACATGCTGCCTACAGATGGACACTATGTACAATCTGCTCAGCTCCTCCTACACTATAACAGCTGCCTGCAGATAGGACACTATGTACAATCTGCTCAGTTCCATATAGAGTCCTCCTATAATAACTACCGTTTATACTCGAGTATAAGCCGACCCGAGTATAGCTGAGACCCCTAATTTCACAACACAAAAAAACTGGGAAAACCTATTGACCGAGTATAAGCCAGGGTGGGAAATGCATTGGTTACAGCCTCCCAGTATATAGTCTGCCAGCCCCTGTAATCATACAGCCTGCCCAACCCCTGTAGCATGCAGCCTGCCCAGCCCTGTAGTAGGAAAAAAAATAACACTGTACTCATCTTTCCGACGTCCCCCATAGGTCCTCTTCTGTCTCAGACTGTCTCAGACAGAAGAGGACCTATGGTGACGTCAGAAAGGTGATTTTTGTCTTTGTTTTTAGTTGACTCGAGTTAAAGCCGAGTTAGGGTTTTTGAGCACAAATTTTGTGCTGAAAAAACTAGGCTATCACCGAGTATATAAGTATAATAAGCCCCTCTATAACAATTACAGCCTCCCTATAACTATATACAGTCCCCCTACAAGAACTATATACAGTCCTCCTATAATAACTATATACACCCCCTCTATAAAACTATATACAGTCCCCCTATATAACTATTCACAGTCCCCCTATAATAACTACATACAGCCCCTATAATAACTATATACATCCCCCTAAATAACTATTCACAGTCCACTATAATAACTATATCACCCCCTATAATATATATACAGCCCCCCTATAATAACATATTCACCTCCTATAACACTATATACACCCCCTATATTAACTATATACAGTCTCCTATAATAACTATAGTACCCCCTATAACTATATACAGCCTCCCTATAACTATATACAGCCCCCTCTAATAACGATATACAGTCCCCCTATAATAACTATCTATAATACCCTCCCCCTACAATAACTATATACAGTCCCCCTATAATAACTATATACAGCCTCCCTATAATACTATATAACCTCCTATAATAACCATTACAGTCCCTCTAATAACTATATATAGCCCCTCTATACTATAACCGCCTCCCTATAACTATATAAGTCCCCTACATAACATATACAGTCTCCTATAATAAAACTATATAACAGTCCTCCTATAATAACTATATACAGTCCTCCTATAATAACTATATACAGTCCTCCTATAATACACTATATAACAACTCCCTCTATAACTATTCACAGTCCCCCATATAACTACACATACAGCCCCCTATAATAACTAATACAGTCCCCTATATATAACATCACAGTCCCAACACCCCTATAACAGTGGTGGCGAACCTATGGCACGGGTGCCAGAGGCGGCACTCAGACCCTTTTTGTGGCACCCGGCCATCGCCCCAGCGCACCAGACAGGATTCAAAGAATCTTCCTGCAGTTCCAAGCAACTTAAAAGATGCTGCCTTCCGTCATATTTGATACTTACTTCACTACTTGGGACTGTAGGAAGAGGAAGAATAGACAGGGTCGGATTATTTGGAGGAACTCCTGCTGACCCAAAAGGGAAACTGAAAAGAAGCTAAAATGATGAAAATTTTCCATCTTTCTACTATGTGTTCTGTCCTCAGGAGGCCAATATGATTGAAAGGTGTTGAACAGGGAGCAATAAGTACTGCTTTAATTTTTGGTTGCACCAAGCGATAAATAAGGGGGCTTTTGGGTTGAAGTTGGCACTCGGCCTCTAAAAGGTTCGCCATCACTGCCCTATAATAACTACATACAGCCCCCTATAATAATATCCCATAATAACTATATACAACCCCCTATAATAACATATACATCCCCCTAACTATATACGCCCCCTATAATAACTATATACAGCCCCCCTATAATAACTATATACAGCCCCCTATAATAACCATATACAGTCTACCTATAATAACTATATATGCCCCTCTATAACTAATACAGCCTCCCTATAACTATATACAGCCTCCCTATAACTATATACAGTCCCCTACAATAACTATATCCGTCCTCCTATAATAACTATATACAGTCCTCCTATAAAAACTATATACACCCCCTCTAAAATAACTATATACAGTCTCCCTATAATAACTACATACAGCCCCTATATAGCTACATACAGCCCCCTATAAACTATATAAACCCCTATATAACTATATCACCCCTATAATAACTATATATAGCCCCCTATAACTTATACAGCCTCCCTATAACTATATACAGCCCCCTATAATAACTATTACAGTCCCCCTATATCATATACCCTCCTCCCTACAATAACTATAACAGTCCCCTATAATAACTATATACAGTCCCCCTATAATAACTATATACCCTCCCCCTACATAACTATATACAGTCCCCCTATATAATAACTATATACAGCCCCCCATAATCCGGTCCTGATTATTACTATAATTAGTAAGTTTCTGTTTTCTGTTATAACTATTATTACAATTAACACCAGGGCCAGACCTGTGCCCAGATCATACATAAGGCACATCCATAGAGGGTCTGGATTACCATATGGTGATGCCCTCATCCAAGTCCATATGGGTCCAGGTCACACATAGACATGTCGGCCCTCTAAGAAGTTTATCAGCGGTTGGAAATATAAATTAAACAAAGGATTTATTGGTGCAATTACACAAACATAGGAAACCTCCAAGGATTTCTCAACTTCATTCATCCTGCACATATCCTCTTTTATAGCATCATTTACATTATCTGCGCAGATATGGCATCATATCAGCTCAGCCATCACCCAACCTATAAATGAACCTTTGTGGTCTAGGAAACGTGATATTTACCATGCAAACAAGAACAGAATACATATTACTTACAGTCTTTGTTCACTTTTATATGAAATTAATAATGTACATATTAAAGTAATTGCTGTGTACATACATGACATTCCTTATCGGATCCTGTATTATACTCCAGAGCTGCACTCACTATTCTGCTGCTGGTGGTGTCACTGTGTACATACATGACATTACTTATCCTGTACTGATCCTGAGTTACATCCTGTATTATACTCCAGAGCTGCACTCACTATTCTGCTGCTGGTGCAGTCACTGTGTACATACATGACATTACTTATCCAGTACTGATCCTGAGTTACATCCTGTATTATACTCCAGAGCTGCACTCACTATTCTGCTGCTGAAGGCTGCAATGATCAGCTGTAAGATGCCTGTAATGAAGCTTATGATAATCCTTGGTCCATTACAGCTAAAATTTTGAAACTCCAATTGTAACTGGGACAAAAGAAAAAAATGTTCTAGAACTTCAATTATAAAATATACAGTTTCGACTTGCATACAAATTCAACTTAAAACAAAACTCGGGACCCTATCTTGTATGTAACCCGGGGACTGCCTGTATAGTGTAGGGGGCAACGTGTAATGTAGATAATGTGTATACACTAACACACACATCTACATACACTTACTTGCACACTACATGTAGGTGATTGTGTATACACATTACACACACCACGTGCTACATCTAGTATACACATTACACACACACGTGCTACATCTAGTTATACACATTACACACTCACTATCTTGGTGAAATTGGTGGGGGAGGGCAGGAGGTGTCATTTCGTGCCATGATGACTGCGTTGCGCTGCTCTCCGACCTCTGACGTCTCCTCGTTGTCTTTCAGCTGCTGATGATCCCGCTGATCATGTCCGTCCTGTACGTCTGGTCCCAGCTGAACAGGGATATGATTGTCTCGTTTTGGTTCGGAACAAGGTTCAAGGTAAGTGGGTTATACATCAATGTTAAAGATGTTAATGACACCTCCTCAATACCCCTTCAGGGTCAAGACTATTATCAGTAAGGGAACCTAAATTGGAGAAGCTGTCAGTATGAAGGACATGGGGACATCACTCTGGTACCAGGCAGAAAACAAAAGCACTTCCTCTAGCTGTGGAGTCACATGATTCCTCTCCACCAGTCACTGACTCTAAAAAGGATCATGTGACTTGTTTAACGCCTTAACCCAACAGAGCGGTAAATGCCGTTTCAAAGTGTGGTCACTATAAAACTGCATTTCCCACTCTATTGGGTTCATATGATTTATAAAATGATCATTTTTTGCCAGTCAGCAGCTATGAGGAGGATCGTGTAATAGTCAATGTGTAATATATGTGTAATGTGTGATATTTACACAGAAAAAAATGGCAGAGGACACAAATTGTAAGATCTCATTCAACCATGAAGTCAAAAGCCTTTCTCCCCTCTCCTTACATTAGGCCTGTTACCTGCCCTGGGTCATACTGGGATTCAACTACATCATTGGAGGCTCGTAAGTATCAAATATGTAATGTGTTATAGGTCACCACCAGCAGAGTAGTGAGTGCAGCTCTGGGGTATAATACAGGATGTAACTCAGGATCAGTACAGGATAAGTAATGTCATGTATGTACACAGTGACTGCACCAGCAGCAGAATAGTGAGTGCAGCTCTGGAGTATAATACAGGATGTAACTCAGGATCAGTACAGGATAAGTAATGTCCCCCAAGAATTGGAGATGATAAATGTGAGTTCTTACTGGTTACAAATTGTTAGCGATGATGTATGAAGCCATATGTCCCCTAGGGGGAGTGACGAGCTGTATACGCCACCTAGATGTGGTGAAATGCTTTTGTGCAGTCATCTCCCCCTAGTGGTAGCGTGGTCACCCTTCTCCCCGCTACAGGTAAATGTAGCAAGAATTTGTGTATGTTACTTGGCCATAGGTGAACCACAATTCACAGACAAGAATAATGACCCTCTAGAGTTTTAGGGTGCGGTCACACGTGGACTTCATAAATCATTGCAAAGCTGAAGAGATTGCCTAATTAACAACCTGTTAGCAGCTGTTGTTTACAAAAACACAACTTGTAACATTGTGTTAATACAACGGGGAAGGCATGGGTTAACATTTCTGTTTACAAAACGCAAGAATTAATGTATTGCTAACACATGCCTTAATATTGTGTAAGGTTTGAGTTTGTGTATGCAATGTTAACTAAGTGTTAACACAATGTTAACATGTGTTGTTAACATCACATTAACATGTTGTGTTTTCTAAACACTAGTGTAACAGTCCCTAACATGTGGTTAACACACACAATAACATGACAGTTGGGTTTTGGGAAACACAGCTGTGTTAATTAGGCAAATCTCTCTTCAGCTGTTCCGATGCTTTTTGAACGCACGGTTGTTAAACACCTCGTGACCGCATCCGTTACATCCACAGCTGAGGGTTTGTTTGGAAGTCAGCGAGTCTCTTTAGCCTGGTTCACACGCACTATTAGGCCCACTCCTCAGAGACACGGATAAAGTGTGTGGAGGTCATGGGAAGACTAGTGCGGCAGCGGCCCCCTATGACCTGTATGACTATAGTATTGGGGTACACAAGGACTTTGGTCCCATTGAAGTTATTAAGGGGTGTTGTCCGGATGTTGAAAAGCACAAAATTCTTCCAAAAATGAATTCGAGCTCCTAAGCCTGTAATACCACGCACTACCAATGGGCAGGGGGTTGGCGCTTTGTAGAGACACAAACCCTTTATAGCCGTGTAGTCTCATTGAAACGCACAAGTCACAACATCAGCTGCAAGAATTCTACCAGCTCCGGACTCTTCTCTATATCATGTCCCGGTTAGTGGCGCTCCATACTTTATGGTGGTCATGTGTTGGGCACAGATAGAGAACAGCACTCCTACTAGCCCTGGCTATTGATACGGGCATCAAAGTTGCCAGCTTAGCTCTTCAGCTGCCGATATGTCTGGGTCAGGCGGCAGAAACTGAACACCTGGCCCGATCATCTCTAGACTAAATGTAGATCTTCATTGACAGACAAGTTCTCCAGGGCTATATTCATAGGGCAACACAGTGGGCGTTGGTTGCATTACAGCCTTGGAGCGCGGGGACCAGGGTCAAGTCCAAACCAGGTCAACATCTGCATCTGAGTTCGTATGTTCTCCGCGTTGTGTGAGTTTCTGTGGGTCCTCCACACTCCAAAAACTACACGTAGGTTGATTAGATTGTGAGCCCCTTGGGGACAGGTGACAACCATGGAAAGCGGCAGCCCGAATACAACCCTATGGATCGCTGTCAGCTGTGGGTTCTACTCTGATACAATACAGTCTTCATAGAGTGTCGCTTTGTGACGTGTTATTGCTCTGTAACGTCTTATTCTGTTTGTATATGTTTGCCCTCTCCCATGTTCTGTACAGTGCTATGGATATGATGGCGCTATGGTTAAAATTTATTATATTACGATACATAGAATTCTAAAGAGAGAGTTCTCAATGCAGCTCGGCTGTGACTAGAGTAGGAGACAATCAAGTCGTACCAGAAGTTCACCAGCAAAGTTGCCCGTTATTATACTGTATGTGGATCGTCATGTACAAAAAGTGAAGGGAAGGTGTGCAATATTGCAGAGGGGAAACGACCGTCTCCAACCACAGACAGAACCAAAAGAGTCCAATTAAATAGTTTTATAAACAAATTTTTAGTTTTTTTTTTTGCCTCCTTGCTGCGACGGAAGGAGCAGAGTTTTGTGTTTGCAGGCGTCCCACCTTGCGGACACCGGAAACCTGCAGAGAGCATTGCACCAGGGGAGAGGTCCACCCTGTGCGCAGGTGAGTATCAAGGAGGAAACCAGAATGATGTAGCCCTTCACAACAGAAAACACTAGATGGTCTCAGTGTCTGTTTCCCCCTAAGGATATGAGAAGATCTCCGTGTAGATGGAGGCCGCCGTGGCGCAGTCCGGCCTGTGGTACAAGGTGGGCGCCAGTGTGTCAGCCGCACTTCCGGATCAGTTCTTAAAGAGTCAAAAAGTTCACAGTATAAAGTTACAAGAAAAGATAAAAAAAAAAAAGTTCGCTGGTAGCTTGGTGCGGGGGTCTCACCGTTCGCCCAGACGAAATCCTTGACCCCAATTGTGCCGCCCGCCGCCCCCCTGCGTGATCATCTGCTGGTCTTGGCACTGTGGTGGGACGCCAAATCCTGACTACTCCGCCCTCTGCTTGGGAACCAACGGTATCTGAGGAACAGAACAAAAGCAGGATGTGGATTGGTCACCGTGATCATGTGACACGCTACAGTCAGGACCACAGCTTGAACAAAGACATAGAAACTTTGCTGCAAACGGTCGGCATCACTTATATGTATTTAGCTCTAGGATCCCCCGGAACTGAGACAATAGTAACAAAACTTCAGAAGTGAGAAGTAACAGGTCTCAGATAATTGACAGACAGCCAAATAGTGTATTATTATATAAACGGAGACCACAGAATCTGAGGTGTAGAGAGAAGCTCCTGCCCCCAAGGGTCCATTGGATACTTGAACATTAAGAAGAAAAAAGATGTCCGACCAAATTCCCGATCAGCTCGTTAACAATCACTACAAAACAGAAGTACATCCTGTATCATACTCCGAGAGATGCCACCTCACTATTCTGCTGCTGGTTGCAGTCACTGTGTACATACATGACATTACTTATCCCGTATGATCCTGAGTTAATCCTGTATTATACCTCAGAGCTGCACTCACTATTCTGTGCTGGTGCAGTCGTGTACAATACATGACATTACTTATCCTGTTACCGATCCTGAGTTACATCCTGTATTATACCCAGAGCTTGCACTCACTATTCTGCTGCTGGTGCAGTCACTGTTACATACATGACATTACTTATCCTGTACTGATCCTGAGTACATCCTGTATTATACCCAGAGCTCACTCCTATTTGCTGCTGGTTGCAGTCACTGTGACATACTGACATTATTATTCTGTATGATCCTGAGTTACATCCTGTATTATACCCAGAGCTGCACTCAACTATTCTGCTGCGGTGTGCAGTCACTGTTACATACATGACATTACTTTACTGTACGATCACTGAGTTACATCCTGTATTATACCCAGAGCTGCACTCACTATTCTGCTGTGGTGCAGTCACTGTGTCACATACATGACATTACTTATCCTGTACTGATCTGAGTTACATCCTGTATTACCCAGCAGCTGCACTCATTCGCTGTGGTGCAGTCACTGTGTACATACATGAATTACTTATCCTTGCACTGATCCTGAGTTACATCCTGGTATTATACTCCAGAGCTGTACTAACTATTCTGCTGCGGGTGCAGTCACTGTTACATACATGACATTACTTATCCTGTACTGATCCTGGAGTTATCCTGTATTATAATCCAGAGCTGCACTCACATCTGCTGCTGGTGCAGTCAACATACATGAGCAGCAGCAGAATAGTGAGTACAGCTCTGGAGTATAATACAGGATGTAACTCAGGATCAGTGCAGGATAAGTAATGTCATGTATGTACACAGTGACTGCACCAGCAGCAGAATAGTGAGTGCAGCTCTGGGGTATAATACCAAATATAGTAGGTGCTTTATAAATTTGATGTGTGGTCTCTGTATTGTAGTGCTGCCTCACTATTCTGCTGCTGGTGCAGCAGAATAGTGAGTGCAGCTCTGAGGTATAATACAGGATATAACTCAGGATCAGTACAGGATAAGTAATGTCATGTATGTACACAGTGACTGCACCAGCAGCAGAATAGTGAGTGCAGCTCTGGAGTATGATACAGGATGTAACTTCTGTTTTGTAGGATTGTTAACGAGCTGATCGGGAATTTGGTCGGACATCTTTATTTCTTCTTAATGTTCAAGTATCCAATGGACCTTGGGGGCAGGAGCTTTCTCTCTACACCTCAGATTCTGTGAGTCTCCGTTATATAATAATTACACTATTTGCTGTCTGTCAATTATCTGAGACCTGTTACTTCTCACTTCTGAAGTTTTGTTACTGTTGTCTCAGTCCGGGGGATCCTAGAGCTAAATACATATAAGTGATGCCGACCGTTTGCAGCAAAGTTCCTATGTCTTTGTGGTCCTGACTGTAGCGATGTCACATGATCACGGTGACCAATCACATCCTGCTTTTTGTTCTTTTCCTCAGATACCGTTGGTTCCCAAGCAGAAGGGGCGGAGTATCAGGCTAAAGAAAAGTGTAATAGTTTATTAAATTGACCCTGTATAAAGGAGAGGCCGCTGCTTTGTGATTTTTAAGGTGGGTCTGGGGTAGATTATTTAATCACGAGAAATTCCATTTGAATGGAGTATACACACACACCTACCCACACACCTACCCACACACCTGCACACACAAACGCCTCTGCTATACTTGTGCTCTCATTAAGCTCTATTATATTCGCTCTCACACACAGCTCTGTTGTACTCGCTCTCTCTCACACACACACACACACACACACACACACACACACACACACACACACAGCTCTGTTGTACTCGCGCTCTCTCACACACACACACAGCTCTGTTGTACTCGCGCTCTCTCACACACACAAACACACACACAAACACACACACACACAGCTCTGTTGTACTCGCGCTCTCTCACAAACACACACACACACACACACAGCTCTGTTGTACTCGCGCTCTCTCACAAACACACACACACACACACACACCTCTGTTGTACTCGCTCTCTCACACACACACACACACACACACACAGCTCTGTTGTACTCGCTCTCTCACACAAACACTCGCTCTCTCACACACACACACACAGCTCTGTTGTACTCGCTCTCTCACACACACACACACAGCTCTGTTGTACTCGCTCTCTCACACAAACAGGTTTTAACAAATATTCTGTGGTTTTCAACATTAGCTGGAACCCCCAACATGCCAGATCCGCCCCTGACTTTGTTTATTCAGCTAGAACTCTATAATATTCTGTTCCATGTGTGTCCACGGGCGAAGAATCAATTCACACACAGCAGGATTTCTGCAAACCTCGTACAAAAACAAAATGTCTGCTGATCGGCCGCTCTGTACCTGGGAGAAATCTCTTCAAACCCTGATCCTGCTCCAGGCTCAACCAGATCCGATGGATAACACTGATTTCCAGCAGAATTTGGAACAGATGCTATGGGAAACTGCACAAGTGCCAGAGGTTTCATGGGGTTAGGGATAGGTGACTTCTCTGCGACTTGCCCTGCCCCAACGCTACAGCTGCCATCTGCTCCTCAGCATGTACACAGAGGGGAAGTGCTGTGGAAGAGTTCAGAGAGCGCAACAGTGTGAGGACTCAGGACACCCTCTGTAGAAACTACAATCCTGGAATAATAAAAATCCATATTTCACAGTCCTGCTGCTACTAACAACACACAAAGGTCTGATGCGCTCAGCCGGGCCACAAACCGTGGTACACGGTGGTTTGTATCAGGGCTTATGTTGTGGTCAATTCTATCAAATTTGTGTTCACTGTTATCTGGTGCCTGTGCGATGGCTGATTTAAAGTGGGGGAGATTTCTTGGAAAAAATGAAAGCTGAGCTCTGATTGGTTGCCAACAGTTTTATTCTCAAGACGCTTCTGATTTTTTTTTTTTTATAGAAATAAAAAAAACATACTTCATCCATTTTCCTCCCAGCCGTCCTGGATCCAGAGGGACAGTCCCGATTTTTGGGCTCTATCCCACCTAGCTGGAGATAAGCCCCGGGACATCCTACAGACACTGACAGAGCTGATTACAGTGATAGTGCAGAGAGCCGGCAGCTGTGCATGTGCTTCTGCTGTGTATAGCACAGGCGCCATGTGATGATGTCATCCCTGCCTGGCACTGCTACATACAGTGTAGGCGCGGAGGAGCTGCAGCTGGGAGGGGTGGAAGGTGAGTACATGTGTATAATAAGAGGGGGAACTACTGGGGGGTTGGCAATAAAAATAGAGGGAACTACTGGGGGGCAAAATAAGAGGGGGAACTACTAAGGGGGACAATAAGATGGAGAGCTGCTTGGGGGCACAGTAAGAGAGGGGGGTACAATTGGGTGAGCTGCTGGAGGGCTTTAATACTGTACAAAGGGGAGCTGAGGTCACACTATAGGGGAGGCTACAATGTGAGAGAGCCTGGGGTAGACAATGTAACATTTTATCCCTCTATATGCGGCGCTGTATCAAGTGCTTTGGAAAAGTCCAGATACACAACATCCACAGCCTCCCCCAAATCCAGTCTAGAACTTACCTCCTCTCAGAAGCCAATCAGATTAGTCTACCAGGACGGATCCCTCATAAAGCCGACGCTGGGTTATAAGGTCATCCATAGGAGTCAACATTCAAGTTTTCTTTTTAATCACAGCAAGCAGAGATCTTGTAAACCCTGAGCAGTTGAAACAAAAGTCTATTCCTATTATACCACATCAAGTCACTATATCAATAACATCTATCAAAAAATAATAACGGTTATTCCCAGCGTTTAACCCTGTAATGGAATATAGCGCCCAGAGTCAAAAATGAAACTTTTTCGCAAATTTGTAACATATAAAAAATGTAATAAAAAGTGATAAAAAAGCCGGATAGTCCTCAAATTGGCAGCAATGAAAAAATCATCTCATCTCCCAATACAATGACACCACCCACAGCTCCGCGCACTGACGCATGAAAAAGTTATTAGCGCCAGACGAAGGCGAGAAGGGTTTTTTTTTTTGTACAGGAGGTTTTAATTTTTGTAGATGTATAAAAACATTATAAAACCTATACAAATGTGTTATCCCCGTGATCGCACCGACCCAAAGAATAAAGTAGACCTGTCATTTGGGGTGCACATTAAAATCCGTAAAATCCAAGCCCACAAGAACACCGCGCAAATGCGTTTTTTTCATCAATTTCACTGCATTTGGAATTTTTTCCCGCTTCCCAGTACACGGCATGGAATATTCAATACCATCACAAAGTGCAATTTGTTACGCAGAAAACAAGCCGTCACACAGCTCTTTATGTGGAAAAATAAAAAAAAAGTTACAGATTTTTGAAAGTTTGAGACGAAAAATGGAAATGGAAAACAAAAAAATGGCTTGGTTGTTAAAGGGGTTAAAATAGCCTCTTAGCCCTAATAATCCACATCATCTGCAGACTACAACTCCCATCAGGCCGTTCCACAGCACATTCTCCACGTGACGCAACGCTGTCATGCACGTGACGGGCTGATCATCACGTGATTCTGCAGTTGCGGCCACGCCCCTTTCTCCGCAACAGACTCATCCTGTGTGGGCGGGATCAGCTAGTGTCAGGTGACCGGAAGCTGCGGTGACGTAAGACGTCAGGCGAATTCTGAGCGGACACGTCAGTGCTGGGCGCAGGTGCCGGGCCCGGGGTCTCTGCTGCCGCCGCTCTCACCATGTCGGACCTCGGGGACTGGTTCCGGAGCATCCCGCTCATTACCCGGTACTGGTTCGCCAGCTCCATCGCTGTGCCCCTGCTGGGGAAGCTCGGCCTCATCAACCCCATGTACCTGATCCTGTGGCCCGAGTACTTCCTGCACAAGTTCCAGGTAACGTCACTACAACTGCCAGCAAGCCTCCGGGCGTGACCACTATTACCCTGATATGTAGGGGTGGCGGCTCCCCCCCTGCAGCACTGCAATGGTTCTGGCGGCTCCTGATCCTCATCATAGACATTCTGTTGTGTCACTGATGTGACTTGTCCCAGGAGCTTGCACTTTCGTCCCAGGTCAGTGGCTGCGCTATACTGGGAGTGTAACTATTGTATATGGAGACACCGCACACAGAATCCCTCCCCATCATATAATAGTCCTGGAGCAGCTTTCCTTATAGATGATGATGATCTATCCTTAAAGTGACAACTGGGTGTGGCCTTATATGGGCTCTCTGGTCTAGTCACAGGGACACACCCCTTTGACAAAGCGAGTGCTGAAATGGGGTTGTACAAAGTTTTCTTGGGCCCCCATGATACCAAGAACGGGACCCTCCAGTAATGGGGATAGTGGGGGTCCTGGTCATGAGAAGGGGACCCTCCAGTAATGGGGATAGTGGGGGTCCTGGTCACAAGAACGGGATCCTCCGGCAATCGGGAGGGTGGGGGTCCTATTCTCACTAACGGGGAAATGGCAGGTTTATCTAGCAGCACAGCAGTGAGGAATTACCTCCACAGTACGAATACTGGCATAAAAAAACATATATCGCAGCCCTGCCACTGTGAACAACCTACACGAAGATCAGATTAACCCAACACTGTCTGCACAGAGCACAGCAGTGTAAGGACACTCCTCCAGTTCAGCTGTAGAAACTACAATCCTGGAATATAAATCCATATTTCACAGCCCTGCTGCTACTAACAACCTACGCAAAGGTCTGATTACACATCGCTCCAGGGACGATACATAACACTGGCTGCAGAGAACACAGAGCACAGCAGTGTGAGGACACCCCTCCAGTTCAGTTGTAGAAGCTACAATCCGAGAATATAAATCCATATATCATTCTGGCTGTGGCTGTCTCCGTGTAGCCTGGACAGGTGTATATATAATATATACAGGGTCCCCTTGTGCTGCCCCCTTGTGTACCCAGTGCTATCGTACAGGTATCAGAACCTTCCGTCACTAGATGTTCTCTCCCTTCTTGCTATAATTCTGTATACTGGATCATCTGGAAGCATCTGCCCATCATTTACATGTCAGGAAGCCGATGTATAACCAGAAACTGTTACACTGTGACGCCTCTGCAGCACCTGCGATGCTCCATACAGATCCCCGGGGTCCCCCGAGCAGCAGGTGATGTGTCACTGACTGTACAATTACTGAGCACCAGGAGGAGAGGTCTCTGTTCTGCTCTCTCTGAAGGTGACACAGGTACCTGAGGTCACAGCCCAAAAAAATTGTGAGAGTGATTTTTTTTTTTTTTTGTAAGGAAGAATGGGGGGGGGGGGGTGACAGAGTGTTTCCCCCCCCCCCTCATTGTTTGTATGCTGCAGTGTGGTCTTCATATCGGCCACTAGGAGTCAGTGTATCAGGGAATACTGGAGAGTCAGGACTCGCTTTTCTGCTTACTGAAAAAGCAGGATCTTCCATTAGTTGTCCACAGATTTGTTGTAATCCTGAAGCAGGGGGAGACACTGATCTGTATGGTGTGCAGTGTGAACATGCACATATAATAGTGAGGGGAGGAGAGAGAGAAGCAGAAGTGCTGTGACTGCTGGGGGGAGATGTGGGTCAGAACCTCCTGGTCCATGTTGTTGCTGTTGTCTTGACCTGGCTCAGATCTCTGCTCAGTGGAGGTCGGGGATGGATGCAATGCGATGCATCCGTCCCCCATAGGCTCTAATGGCCTCTGCTGAGCAGGATGGTAAGACAAAGCTTATTCTACGGGTGGAAACCGTGTCGCTATATGTCTGTGTAATACTCATTGTACGCTAAGAACTTTCCTGGCGCCTACAAAGAACGTGCTGTGAAAGTCTCTGAACGGCTCCTTCTCTTTGTCTGGACAGATATGGAGACCGGTCACCGCCACCTTCTATTTCCCGGTCGGCCCCGGCTCAGGATTCCTGTACATGGTGAACTTGTATTTCCTGTATCAGTATTCAACGAGACTGGAAACGGGTAAGAAACCAGAACTAATGGGGAATTCCCAAAACACGGGTCTGTATTATGGTTGTATATAGATCTCCATAGAGGGGGGGGGGGCTTCCCATAATGCCTTGATGGGTGACCTCACCACATGGAGGAGGTGTAGGGACCTATAGCTGTAGTGTATATAGGATACAGATGGCCTCCCATACACTATAAATACCAAAAAACAAGAAAACCCAATACTAGGTGTGCTACTCCTATTACCAATACAAAAGCATATAATACCAAAAAAAGATATATAGGACCAAAATATACTCAATCACATATTACTCATGATCCAGTGGAGGAAGCGACGGCGAAACGTGCGTCGGGGTGCTGTGGCGGTGGTCATAACTTAGTGGCTGACAGTTTTGGTATTATGCAACACCCGGGTGGGTAATATGCTGGATTACAACCAAAATGGAATATACTGTTACCTTATTGATCGATATGCATTTGATAATGCTTGTGATGTGTCTAGATACTGTTGACCATTGCCACACTTTTGTCTCTGTGGATTTTTATTCTATGTTTTTAATGTTTTTTGATGGCCATATTGAATAATAAAGTTTGTCTAATATTTTCCACTACTTAGTGATCATGAGTAATATGTGATTGAGTATATTTTGGTCCTATATATCTTTTTTTGGTATTATACTCCCATACACTATGTCCCGGGTCTAAGCCCCTAATAAAGCACAAGGACAGACGGGGACTGAATCCGGAACCTCCTCCATGTAACGTCTTTCTTGTCTCCTCTTTTCCCCTGTGTCTTCAGGCGCCTTTGATGGACGACCGGCAGATTACATGTTCATGCTCCTCTTCAACTGGATCTGTATAGTTGTATCCTTTCCCCGCACAGCGGGACGTGTATCTGTGTGCGGTGCTGAGTGATAACAATGCTGAGTGTCTGAGCTCCGGGTTTTGTTATCACTTCCTTAACATTGATGTAACAGATCACTGGGGTGATAATGGACATGCAGGTGAGGAGCACATTGTAGTGTATCACATGGCTAGCACATGCACCTCCGACTTGCTGGAAGCAGAGAATTACAGGGAACCTGTCAGCAAATTGGCTTAATAATCCACCACCATTATGTTATCAAGCAGCTGAACACCTTCCAGATCATGTTTCTCTCATGACCGTGTTGTGGCATCATTCAGAAAATTAATTTAATTACTTTGAAGTGAGGTGTAAGTTGGTTTTATAAGGTCAAGGAGGCGGAGATTTTGACACTGAAGTCAAGCTCTCTCTTCCTCAGAAAGCCTCCTCTACTGTAATTTATGGTCTTGTATCTAGAGACATCACTAACCAGATCTGCTGGTCTGATGTGTGATGTCAATCACAGAGGAGGAGGAGATCACAGCTCCACACCTTGACCTCAGTGTTGAAATCTCCTCCTCCATGACTTCACAGTTGATTTTCTTGATAATGCCACCAGACTGGGCCATAAAAGAAACAAAAGCTAGAAGGTGTTATGCCACAATATTCTAGTAGTGGTTTATTAAGCCAATTGCTGATGACAGGATCTCTTTACACACTGTACACCTATATATACACATAACACACGATACATCTACGTATACAAATTACAAACACTACATGTATATGTGACGTGTTTATATTGCATGTTTGTGTTTCTACACACTACACATTATACACAGGATACATCTACAGGCGGTCCCCTACTTAAGGACACCCGACTTACAGACAACCCATAGTTACAGACGGACCCCTCTGCCCACTGTGACCTCTGGTGAAGCTCTCTGGATGTTACTATAGTCCTAGGCTGCAATGATCAGCTGTAAGATGCCTGTAATGAAGCTTTATTGATAATCCTTGGTCCAATTACAGCTAAAATTTTGAAACTCCAATTGTAACTGGGACAAAAGAAAAAAAATTGTCTAGAACTTCAATTATAAAATATACAGTTTCGACTTGCATACAAATTCAACTTAAGAACAAACCTCCGGACCCTATCTTGTATGTAACCCGGGGACTGCCTGTATATGTAGTGTGGGCAACGTGTATATGTAGATAATGTGTATACACTACACACACACAATCTACCTATACACTTTACTTGCACACTACATGTAGGTGTATTGTGTATACACATTACACACACACGTGCTACATCTAGTTATACACATTACACACACACGTGCTACATCTAGTTATACACATTACAACACTCACTATCTGTGAATTGGTGGGAGGGCGAGGTGTCATTCGTGCCTGATGACTGCGTTGCGCTGCTCTCGACCTCTGACGTCTCCTCGTTGTCTTTCAGCTGCTGATATCCCGCTGATCATTCCGTCCTGTACGTCTGGTCCCAGCTGAACAGGGATATGATTGTTCCGTTTTGGTTCGAACAAGTTCAGGTAAGTGGTTATACATCATGTTAAAGATGTTAATGACACCTCTCATACCCTTCAACCCCTTCAGGGTCAGACTATTATCATAAGGGAACCAAATTGGAGAAGCTGTCAGTATGAAGGACATGGGGACATCACTCTGGTACCCAGGCAAAAACAAAAGCACTTCCTCTAGCTGTGAGTCACATGATTCCCTCCACCAGTCACTGACTCTAAAAAGGATCATGTGACTTGTTTAACGCCTTAACCCACAACGTAAATCCTTTTTCAAAGTGTGGTCACTATAAACTTGCATTTCCCACTCTATGGGTTCATATGATTTATAAAATGATCATTTTTGGCCAGTCAGCAGCTAGGGGATCGTGTAATGTCAATGTGTAATATATGTGTAATGTGTGATATTTACACAGAAAAAATGGCAGAGACACAAATTGTAAGATCTCATTCAACCATGAAGTCAAAAGCCTTTCTCCCCTCTCCTTACATTAGGCCTGTTACCTGCCCTGGGTCATACTGGGATTCAACTACCATCATTGGAGGCTCGTAAGTACAAATATGAATGTGTTATAGGTCACCACCAGCAGAGTAGTGAGTGCAGCTCTGGGGTATAATACAGGATGTAACTCAGGATCATAGGATAATGTAAGGTCTGTATGTACACAGTCACTGCACCACGCAGAAATAGTGAGTGCAGCTCTGGATTATAATACAGGATGTAACTCAGGATCAGTACAGATAAGTAATGTCATGTATGTACACATGACTGCACCAGCAGCAGATGTGAGTGCAGCTCTGGAGTTATAATACAGGATTAACTCGATCAGTACAGGATAAGTAATGTCATGTATGTACACAAGTGACTGCACCCGCAGCAGAATAGTAGTACAGCTCTGGAGTATAATACAGGATGTAAACTCAGGATCAGTGCAGGATAAGTAATGTCATGTATGTACACAGTGACTGCACCAGCAGCGAATATTGAGTGCAGTGCTGGGGTTAATACAGGATGTAACTCAGGATCAGTACAGGATAAGTAATGTCATGTATGTGCACAGTGACTGCACCACAAGCAGAATAGTGAGTGCAGCTCTGGGTATAATACAGGATGTAACTCAGATCGTACAGGATAAGTAATGTCATGTATGTGCAACAGTGACTGCACCGCAGCAGAATAGTGAGTGCAGCTCTGGAGTATAATACAGGATGTAACTCAGGATCATACAGAATAATTAATGTCATGTATGTACACAGTGACTGCACCAGCAGCAGAATAGGTGTGAAGCTCTGGGGTATAATACAGGATGTACTCAGGATCAGTACAGGATAAGTAATGTCATGTATGTACACATTGACTGCACCAGCAGCGAATAGTGAGTGCAAGCTCTGGAGTATAATACAGGATGTTAACTCAGATCAGTACAGGATAAGTTGTCATGTATTTACACAGTGACTGCACCAGCACAGAATAGTGAGTGCAGCTCTGAGGTATAATACAGGATTAACTCAGGATCAGTCGGGATAATAATGTCATGTATGTACACAGTGACTGCACCAGCAGCAGAATAGTGAGGTGCACTCTGGAGTATGATACAGGATGTACTTCTGTTTTGTAGATTGTTAACGAGCTGATCGGGAATTTGGTCGGACATCTTTATTTCTTCTTAATGTTCAAGTATCCAATGGACCTTGGGGGCAGGAGCTTCTCTCTACACCTCAGATTCTGTGAGTCTCCGTTATATAATAATACACTATTTGCTGTCTGTCAATTATCTGAGCCTGTTACTTCTCACTTCTGAAGTTTTGTTACTATTGTCTCAGTCCGGGGGATCCTAGAGCTAAATACATATAAGTGATGCCGACCGTTTGCAGCAAAGTTTCTATGCTTTGTTCAAGACTGTGGTCCTGACGTAGCGTGTCACATGATCACGGTGACCAATCACATCCTGCTTTTGTTCTGTTCTCAGATACCGTTGGTTCCCAAGCAGAAGGGGCGGAGTATCAGGATTTGGCGTCCCACCACAAGTGCCAAGACCAGCAGATGATCAACGCAGGGGGCGGCGGGCGGCACAATTGGGGTCAAGGATTTCGTCTGGGCGAACAGTGAGGACCCCCGCACCAATGCACCACACTTTTTTTTTTTTAATCTTTTCTTGTAACTTTATACTGTTGAACTTTTTGACTCTTTAAGAACTGATCCGGAAGTGCGGCTGAACACACTGGCGCCCACTTGTACCACAGGCCGGACTGCCACTGGGGCCTCCATCTACACGGAGATCTTCTCATATCCTTAGGGGGAAACAGACATGAGACCATCATAGTGTTTTCTGTTGTGAAGGGCTACAATCATTCTGGTTTCCTCCTTGATACTCAACCTGCGCACGGGTGGACCTCTCCCCTGGTTGCAATGCCTCTGCAGGTTTCCGGTGTCCGCAGGTGGGACGCCCTGCAAATCACAAAACTCTGCTCCTTCCGTCGCAGCAAGGAGGCAAAAAAAAACTAAAAATTTGTTTATAAAACTATTTAAATTGGACTCTTTTGGTTCTGTCTGTGGTTGGAGACGGTCGTTTCCCCTCTGCAATATTGCACACCTTCCCTTCACTTTTGTAAATGACGATCCACATACAGTATATAACGGGCAACTTTGCTGGTGCTTCTGGTACGACTGTGATTGTCCCTACTCTATCACAGCCAGAGCTGCATTGAGAACTCTCTCTTTAGTAATTCTATGTATCGTAATATAATAATTTTAACCATAGCGCCATCATATCCATAGCACTGTACAGAACATGGGAGAGGGCAAACATATACAAACAGAATAAGACGTTACAGAGCAATAACACGTTCACAAAGCGACACTCTATGAAGACTGTATTGTATCAGAGTAGAACCCACAGCTGACAGCGATCCATAGGGTTGTATTCGGGCTGCCGCTTTCCATGGTTGTCACCTGTCCCCAAGGGGCTCACAATCTAATCAACCTACGTGTAGTTTTTGGAGTGTGGAGGACCCACAGAAACTCACACAAACGCGGAGAACATACGAACTCAGATGCAGATGTTGACCTGGTTGGACTTGACCCTTGGTCCCCGCGCTCCAAGGCTGTATGCTAACCAACGCCACTGTGTTGCCCTGATGAATATAGCCCTGGAGAACTTGTCTGTTCAATGAAGATCTACATTAGTCTAGAGATGATCGGGCCAGGTGTTCAGTTCTGCCGCTGACCCAGACATATCGGCAGTCTGAAAGCTAAGCTGGCAACTTTGATGCCCGTTATCAATAGCCAGGGCTAGTAGGAGTGCTGTTCTCTATCTGTGCCCAACACATGACCACCATAAAGTATGGAGCGCCACTAACCGGGACATGATATAGAGAAGAGTCCGGAGCTGGTAGAATTCTTGCAGCTGATGTTGTGACTTGTGCGTTTCAATGGACTACACGGCTATAAAGGGTTTGTGTCTCTACAAACGCCACCCCCTGCCCATTGGTGTGCGTGGTATTACAGGCTATAGGAGCTCATTCATTTTTGGAAGAATTTTGTGCTTTTCAACATCCGACAACAACCCTTAATAACTTCTAATGGACCAAAGTCCTTGTGTACCCCAATACTATAGTCATCACAGGTCATAGGGGGCCGGCTGCCGCACTAGTCGTTCCCATGACCCCTCCACACACTTTATCGCTGTCTCTTGAGAGTTGGCGCAAAGTCAGTGTGAACCAGGCTAAAGAGACTCGCTGACTTCCAAACAAACCCCAGCTGTGGATGTAACGGATGCGGTCACGAGGTGTTTAACCAAACCGTGCGTTTCAAAAAGCATCGGAACAGCTTGAAGAGAGATTTGCCTAATTAAACAGCTGTGTTTCCCAAAACCCAACTGTCATGTTATTGTGTTGTTAACCACACTGTTAGGGACTGTTACACTAGTGTTTAGAAAACACAACATGTTAATGTGATGTTAACAACACATGTTAACATTGTGTTAACACTTAGTTAACATTGCATACACAAACTCAAACCTTACACAATATTAAGGCATGTGTTAGCAATACATTAATTCTTGCGTTTTGTAAACAGAAATGTTAACCCATGCCTTCCCCGTTGTATTAACACAATGTTACAAGTTGTGTTTTTGTAAACAACAGCTGCTAACAGGTTGTTAATTAGGCAATCTCTTCAGCTTTGCAATGATTTATGAAGTCCACGTGTGACCGCACCCTAAAACTCTAGAGGGTCATTATTCTTGTCTGTGAATTGTGGTTCACCTATGGCCAAGTAACATACACAAATTCTTGCTACATTTACCTGTAGTGGGGAGAAGGGTGACCACGCTACCACTAGGGGGAGATGACTGCACAAAAGCATTTCACCACATCTAGGTGGCGTATACAGCTCGTCACTCCCCCTAGGGGACATATGGCTTCATACATCATCGCTAACAATTTGTAACCAGTAAGAACTCACATTTATCATCTCCAATTCTTGGGGATATCAAGACGGCATACTCTCCGAGTGGAACGGTCGGGGCTCGGGATGGATCACCATGTGCACACCCCCGGACACACGAGCATGACGCCACCAGGCGTACCCGCACCCTCCTGCCATGTCGGTTGGTAGTATGCTATGCTGCTGTGTGGGGGATTGTTTAGAGCGTAGACTCGGTGGATCGTCACTCTTGTGCCTGTGAGAAAATCCGATCTCTTGATACATTCCTACAGCGCCCTGTACGTAGATTAGGGGCGAGTGATCAGAAACTCCCCTCCAGGTTTTCATTGACTCAAAGTTTTTTTTAACTGGTCCAGATCAGATGCGATGTCTCTGTGGAGGGAACGCAGCATCTTGCTCACAGCTGCCAGCCATGGATCGACCAGGGTCCACATCACGTCACATCAGTCCTAGGACGGCAGTTTATACATTTAGGTTTCCATACGGGAGCATATACGATTCTTAAAGGGATTGTCTGGATGGTTTTTCTTTTAAATGGTGGTACAGGATGAAAAAAATGTCTGCGTTCTATAAAAAACAGCCCCCCCCCCCCCGCCTTGTTTATGGGTGGTGTTGTGTGGTGCAGATGGGTTCTTTTCACGTTCATGGATTTAGCTGCAATACCGAAAACAAACTGTGGACAGGAGTCTGAGCTAGTCATGGAATTAAAGCCTGCCAGTGGTTTGACATCCTGGGACAACCCCTTTAATCAGTGTCAGAGGTTGAACTAATGGAACAAAATCATTCTATTTTATAATGTTTATTTTAACCCTTCCTGCCACTTTGGAGGACGCCCCCTCCGTAGGTAACATAGGATTCATAGTTGTGCACCAGACTAATATGGCTCCGATGCATGGCGTGAGACCGGTGATGGAGCTGCCGGCATTCCGTATACCAACAGGCAGTGTGGGTGATCAGTGGACCAGAGGGGAGGACCCAGGTAAGTAACAGTTATACAGCCCCTTGGAGGACCTTAATGTCTCCTATCCACAGGATACGGCATCATATAACGATCTGTCAGTGCGGGGTCTGGACTATAGCGAGGAGGATTACCCATTCTGACTAATTGATAGGAGTAGCCAGTTAGTTTAAGCTGATGGCGTGCTGCTCCATTTATTGTGGAGAGTGTTGGAAAATTGCAGCGCATCTCTCGGGATGTCCGGCAGAGTTAGGTGAGCGCTGTTGCTCTGCCGTTTCTGATACAATTGAATGGCGGCAGGACACATGCTCACCCACCATAGTGATCTCAGGATTTCTGTGGCGTCCTTTGTCCTGATCAGTGTGGGGTCCAGAAGTCGAAAAGATTGATCAGCCAGTGTGGATAGGGGGTAACGTACTAGACAATAAACCCCTCTAAAAAGCTCCTGTCTGTGACTCTGCACGGGACAATCCCTTAAAAGTAACCTGGGGGCATTCCTGAGATTACTGTCCTTCCAACATCAGAGACGCTTCTTAAAAGTGTTTCTGATTTGTGCCAGGTCTGTAGGTGGTCAAGGATCGCCCCTCCAGTTCCCTCATCAAAACAGTGGAAGGGGTTGTGTGACTTAAGACCACCTTCCTATAGGAGTCGGAGGTAATGTTAGGAGAAATGGATAAAGCAGGTGAATTAAAAGGGTTGTCAGAGTGAAAAAACTTTCAAAAGAGCGCCACACCTGACGGTGTTGTGCCAGTATTTGACCGCGCAGCATATAGCAAGCAAGAGCTTCAGTGCAAATCCTTGCACTCCCATGGTTCAGGTTGTGTGGCGCTCTTTGACTGAAAGTAGACATTTTTTTTTTTAAACCTCTGGTAAACCACTTAAACAATGGGGGGGGTGAGGCACAGCTATTTACTATTCATGTATAGAGACGTTTTATCTTGGATGGGGGCAGGGGGATGTTAAACTCACAACCACTTAGTTCAGTACATGCCACTTTATTCAAGGACCAACTATAATATATATATTTTTTTTTGGCATTGAGTTTTTAAAGAAGAATTTTGGAAAAATATGAACCTTCGTATTATTATTGAAAGTGCAAAAAGTTCAGACGGAAAGATCATCTGCACAAAACTAAACCCGGCATTCACTCTGCTTCCTAATATTTCTAGAGCCGCGGTGGATGTAATTATTCATCTACGTGACAATGTGTTGATTTTGTAATGCTCTGAGCAGTATTTGTTCCCCCTCGCCCCTGCATCTGCACTCTATACTGTATAATATGACCCCTCCACACGGGGAGGAGGAGGGTGAGAAGCCGGCTGCGCAGACATCAAGGCACCATTCTTTTTATTGCATTACATTGTAAATCTAAAAAAAAGTGGTAAAGTATTAAATTGAACATGTATAAGGAGAGGCGTGCTTTGTGATTTTTAAGGTGGGTCTGGGGGGGTAAAGATTATTTAATCACGCGAAATCCCATTTGAAGGAGTAACAAACCACCTACCAACCCTACCCACACACCGCACACACAACGCCCCTGCTATACTGTGCTCTCATTAAGCTCTATTATAGTCGCTCCCACACAAGATCTGTTGTACTCGCTTCCTCTCAACACACCACACACCACACACACACACCACACACACACACCACACACACAGCTCTGTTGTTACTTCTTAAATGCGCTCTATCACTAAACACACAGCCTCGGTTGTCTCGCGCTCTTTCTCACACAAACAAACCACAATCAAACACACCACAAAAGCTCTGTTGTCTCGCGCCTCTTCACACACACAACCACACCACACCACACAGCTCGTTGTACTCCCCGCAGCTCTCACAAACACACACAAACAAACACACAGCTTGTTTACCTCACGCTCTCTCACCACACACCCACACACAACACAAACACACGCTCTGTTGTATCGCGCTCTCTCACACACAAACAAAACACACAGCTCTGTGTACTCGCTCTTCACACACCAAAAACACACACAACACAGCTTGTGTACACAGAGCTCTCTCTCTTTCACAACATCAAGATCTGTCTGTACTGGCGTCTCCTCTCACCACACACATACACCAGCCTGTTGTACTCGCACGTACTCGACACCACTCACACCCCCCACACACACACACACAACTCTGCTTGTACTCGCTCTCACACACACACACAACACCTCTGGGTACCCGCTCTTCACACAACCACACACCACACCACCCTCTGTTGTACTCGCTCTCTCACACACAACACACACACACACACACCTCTGTGTACTCGCTCTCTTCAAACAACACACACTACACACACCTCTATGGTGGAAACCTCGCTCTCTCACACACTCTCACTCACACACACAGCCTCTGATGCTATCAGCCGGGTCCACAACCGCTGGACTAACACTCCGAAACGCGTGGTTTTCCTGACCCCCAAAGCTTCGCGGGTACTCAGGGATGCTATGGTGGTCTCCCCATCTCCTTTAGATCCCTTTACCCAGCCAGCCAATTCTATCAAAAGTTAGGAGCCTCGCCCGAATCTGGTTCGCTCCCTGTGCGATGGCTGACTCCTCTAACTCGTGGGTGGGGGAGCTCTCTCCTTCGAATAAATAGCGAACGTCTGAACGCTCTGATGCGATTTGCCAACCCCAGTTTTACTCTCAAGCGTTATGCTTCTCTTTTGCTTAACTAAAATTTATATACAATATACTGGCTAATAGGCCACAGGGTATTTTTATAGAAAGCCAAAATCCTCTAGGATATTGCGGTGCCCGCTCAAATGCATCGTCCAAAGTGCTCTGAAGACAGAAATTGCGGTATGGCACCATATGTTATGGGATCGTCATGGTTATACCGAGCCCTTTATGGAAAGGGGGTTTCCGTTGGGGCGTACGTTCTTAATAGATAGAGATATCAGCCTAACTAATTCACGTGTCCCCCGGATATGTGTGATTCTTTCTTACCTTGTTGTAGGCTGTGATGAGGAAAATGTACTCTTGAACCCGCTCTCCCTAGGTAGATTGACGGTGGGGAGACCTTCTTCTGCCCGGCCCCTCCCTGCCGCCGCGCGGCTTCCCCACTGCTCCCCCCCCCCCCCTTTCGTATGCGGATTGAGTCTTCGCTGAGGGTCGAGCTTCTTGCTTGTTAATTAACGTCTCTCTGCCCGTTCGGGCTTATCCCGCTCACAGTTCCCGCCCCTGCCTACCACTGGCTCATGGGATCCTTGGTGGCTCCCCCGCGCTAGTGGTCTCCCCCCCCCCCCCGTCGCGTTCATCCGGTCATTCGGCGTTCACCTCACCATTTCTTCTCTCTCACCACTCGAGCTTCCACAGACCCCCCTCTGCTACTCCTCCCCCGATCTCGCCGCTCTTGTCTCTGCGTTGAGAGTCGTGTCGTCCGTTTGGAGTAGAGCATGGTTTATGCTCCTCATGCCATTACAATGCCCCTTCCGCCCTTTTGCAGAGCACATGTGTCCGTGTTTTGTTGGCCCCGCTTGTGCCTTTTTTCCATGACTGATTGATACTAGAGAATGATTCGCTCGTTGACCACCATCCTCTCCTTCTACTATTTCCTTTACTTACTCATCCCTTACATACCATCGGCGACAGATGCTATTCCCCCTTCTTATGGACGCATCAGCCCTTTTGAGCTCGGCTCCGCCCCGCTTTTTTTGTGATTCGGTAACTTGCCTAGCCGAGAGTGTTGTTTCGTTATGTGCTTCCCCCACACCACTTGAACCAATAGTTGAGTATGGTCTTTTCTAAATTTTTGAAAATTTCGTTATGTTATCTTATCCAAAGTTAGCGATTTTGAGAGATTTTTTTTCCCCACATGTGTTGTGTGCTTCCTTTTAAGCTTGTTGGTAAATTTTGGCCCTGATAAGTTTTTTACGTTGCTCTTAGTTAAAATCCATTAGGGAAAAATGATAATTTTTGCAAATTTGCCATTTCAGCGACGAGTCAACCAAGCTAATTATTAATCCATTTCGCCGTGCGTGTCACTGCTGTGATAGCTTACGATCTTTCGTTTCCCCACGAAAAACTTGCAGACATACCCCCCATTTCCCATTTGTCTACTACCCATTTTCATACTTTCTGCAAGGTATGATCATTTTATTTTGATGTCCGCGGCTTACATCAATAGAATAGCGATTTCCCGGATTCAGACATTGATATCTTTGGTTTGCGTTGATCCTCCCGTTCTTTTTGTTTTATTATTAGTTTAATATTCCACTTTTCCGTGTGTGAATGAAATTTTATCATCTTTAGACATCAACTTAACCCCCTAATATGTCAACCCATTTTCACATCTGCCACCACTCAAGTCTAATTTCAGGGAAAACGCTTTATCGAAGATTGTTATATCTTATTCTGTACTTGAGATTTCTTAGTCATGTAAGGAATCATACTTTCCGAGGAGGTGAACATTTAGCACGGCGTCATACGTGTTCTTATACGTTCATTTAGCACTAAAAGTGACACATTTTCACAAAAAATTAAAAAGTATGAAAACCACCCATACAATTGGTTTCTGCCACATTCTCCTGAGTGCAGAGTTGCGACCCCCACGTGGCCGTAACTTTGTTTATGGGCGCACTCTCAGAGAGGTTGCCCAGAAAGAGAAGGAGGGCGCTGCAGCTGCCAGGATTTCCCCTCTCTTATCCTTATTCCTCATGCCTTTTGAAGGCATATAAAATTTTTCGTCCTTTTCGTATTTGGAGCCATGTGAAGGCATTTTTTTTTGCGGGATGTAGATGCCTGCTTTGCCCAGCGCCGTTTGGGCTTGGTATCAATTATTCTGTGAAATTTAGGAATTTTTGAGGGCAGGAGTAGGAAAAGCAATCAATTCGGCTACGGATTTTTTTACTTTTTTTTTTTTCGGTGTTCACCGTATAGCCTCTAAACATCATGTTATCTTTATTCTATTGGTTGATACGATTAACGGATGATATACCAGACATGAACATATTTTCTTATCGTTGTAACTAAATTTGTCAAACAAAACCCTAATGTGGGGAAAAATCTATCATTTATGTATGTCCGTCTGCTCAAGTGGCATAACATTGTTACTTTGGCTACGGAGCTGGTTGATGGCTGGTTTTTTTGCACGTAGGAGCATGTTGTACTTTGCACCCAGTATCATGTCGGAGTACATTATGATTTTTGGATCGCATTTATAGCATTTTGTTGTGGGATGAAAAGCGTAAAAAAATATTTTGGAGGAGGGTTAGAACAGTTTTTTTTTACGGCGTTTATCGTGGGGGTTCATAATGATTAGTTTATTTACGGTTTTACGGACACGTGGTGTGATACGATATATGTGGGGTTTGTGTTATGATTTAGAATTTTTTGAGTTATATTCTCTTTATTATGTTTTGGGAGTTTGGGGCATTTGGCATTTTTATGTTAGTGATTTATGACTATTTTTTGATTGACTAGAACTTTTTTTTTTTTTACATTTTTCACTTTTACCCCAATGGGGGGGGGGACCATGAAAGAAGCAATTAATCGATTTCTTCTTCATGATAATATCTGCAATACTGATGGCTTGCCCAGAGTATATCAGTGTCAGCATATACACTTGCTATATCTCTGGCTTGGCACTGTTGCCAGTAAGATGAGGTAACAGACAAATTTACCGGCCCATTTTGCAAGTAACGTCTGGGGTCCAGATCGACCCCAGAGTTGCTATGAGCAACGATCGGCGCCCCCAGAAAACGGTTCGGGGGGGCGATCGTGGGGGAAGACCCCCAGAGGCATGTTAGATGCCGCGGTCGTGTTCCCTCTTCTTTTGACCGCCGGCATTTACGGGGTTAAGCACCCGCGGATCGGAGATATTATTTATAGTGTCCGATTGAGGGTGTTACAATGGTGGATGACGGAGATTAGTTACAGGACGGAACTGTGTTCCCGTTGATGACGGTTAGGCTTGACCAAGCCGAGCGGCAAAGCGCCGTGGCGGAATATATCCGCCACTGAGACGCTAAGTCACTGCGATCCGTGGCGGATAGTCCGCCACGGAGGTGAAGCGCGGCTTAAAAAAAACAAAATAAATCAAACAATATTTTAAAAAAAACAAACACATCCATTTTCCTCCCAGCCGTCCTGGATTCCAGAGGGACAGTCCCGATTTTTGGCTCGGTCCCACCTAGCTGGGATAGCCAGGGACATCCTACAAGATGATACAGTGATAGGCAGAGTGGGATCTGGGAAGCTGTGTCATGGCTGCTGATGTGTATAGCACCAGGTGCATGTGATGATGTGCATCTCCCGCCTGGCACTGGCCTACATTACCAGTCGCAGCGCAGAGCGAGGAGAGTGCAGATGGGAGGATAGGAAGGTGAGTACATGTGATAGTAAGCAGGGGGCTAAACTACTGCGCCTCTGTCTTGCGTGGCTTGTCGTGTGCAATAAGATGGCAGAGCTGCTTGGGGGCACACAGTAAGAGAGGGGGCGTTGGTACAATGTGAGTAGAGCAGGTCTGGCGGAGACCATGAACTTTTAATCCCTCTATATGCGGCGCATGTATCAAGTGCTTGGAAAAGTCCAAAAGATACACAACATCCACAGCACCCCTACGCACAAAGTATAGAACTACATCCTCTCAGAAGCCAATCCAGATTATGTCTACCGGACGGAATTCCATCTAAAGCGACGCTGGTTATAGGGTTATCAAGAGGGAGTCAACATTTCATAGTTTGTTTAGTTTAATCACAGCAAGACCGAGATCTTGTGAACCACTGAGCAGTTGAAACAAAAGTCGATTCCTATTTTTATTACCACATTCAAGTACACTATATCAATAACATCTATAAAAAAATAATTACGGTGATTCCCGTGTTTAACCCCGTAACGGAATATGCGCCCCAGAGTCTCAAAAATGAACGTTTTCGCAAATTTGTAACATATATAAAATTAATAAAAAGTAGGATACTCTCAAATTGGCTGGCAATTTATAAAAAAAAATCATCTCATCTACCAATACAATTTGACAACATCCATGCTCGCCACTGACGCCATTGAAAAAGTTATTAGACGCCAGACGACGGCGAGAAGAAGGTTTTTTTTGTTGTGCAGGATGTTTAATTTTTGCTTCTTTGTAGATGTATTAAACAACCATTTAAAAACATACAAATGTGGTATCCCCCCGTGATCGCACCTGACCAAGATAATAACAGTAGCCTTCATTTTGGGGTGCACATTTAAAATCCGGTCATCCAAGCCCCAAGAACACCGCGCAAAATGCGTTTTTTCATCACTTTCTGCATTTGAATATTTTGCGCCAGCTCTTTCCCAGACCACGGCAGAATATTCAATACCATCACTATGAAGTGCAAATATGTTACGCGTAAAACACGCCGTTCGACAGCTCCTTATGTGAAAAATTTAAAAAGTTATAGATTTTTGAAAGTTTGGACAAAAATGGAAAATGGAACAAACAAAATGGCTATGGTTGTTAAAGGGGTTATTTAAAATAGCCCTCTTGTAGACCTAATATCCACACATCTGCACGACTAACTCCCATCAGGACTTCCACAGCACATTCTCCACGTGACGAACGCTGTCAAGCACTGACGTGGCCTGATCACTACGTGTTCTGCTTACGGCCACGCCCCTTGTCTCGCAATAAGCCTTCATCCTGTGTGTGCGGGATCAGCTGTGTGTCAGGCTTGACGAAGCTGCGGTCGTAGAGACTCGGCGAATTCTGAGCGGAACGTCAGTGTCTGGGCGCAGGTGCCGTGCCCGGGTCTCGTGCTGCCGGCCGCTCTCACCATGTCGGACCTTCGGGACTGGGTTCCGGAGCATCCGCACATTACCCGGTACTGGTTCGCCAGCTCCATCGCTTTGTGGACCCCTGCTGCGGGAACTCGGCCTCAACTCCCCCATGTACCGATCCTGTTGGCCCGGAGTACTTCTGCACCAAGTCAAGGTAACGTCACTACAATGCCAGCAAGCCCCGTGCGGAACCACCTATCCCCGATATGTCGGGGTGACGCTCCCCCCCCCTGCAGCACTGCATGGTTCTGGCCGGCTCATGCTCCTCATAGACATCTGTTGTGTCACTAATGTGGCGTGTCCCAGGAGCTTGCACTTTCTTCTGAAGTCAGTCAGTGGCTGCGCCTTATACTGGGAGTGTAACTATGTAATTTGAGCACCCGCACACAGGATCCCTCCCCATCATATAACTAGTCCTGGAGCAGCTTTCATTATAGATGATGATGATAGATCTATCCTTTAAAGTGACAATTGGGTGTGGTTCTTTCAGGGCTCTCGTGGTCAGTTCAACCCCCAGGGACACCCCCTTTGACAAGCGAGTGCTGAAATGGGGTTGTACAATTGTCTTCTTGGGGCCCCCATGATCACCAGACGGGACCCTCCGTTAATGGTGAATGTGGGGCTGGTCACAAGAAGCGGACCCTGTAATGGGGATAGTGGGGGTCCTGGTCACAAGAACGGGGACCCTCCAGTAATGGATAGTGGGGGTCCTGGTCACAAAGGGGACCCTCCAGTAATGGGGATAGTGGGGGGTCCTGGTCACAAGAACGGGACCCCCAGTAGGGATAGTGGGGTCCTGTCACAAGAACGGGATCCTCCCGGCAATCGGGAGGGGGGGGTCCTATTTCTCACTAATGGGGAAATGGCAGGTTTATCTAGCAGCACAGCAGTGAGGAATTACCTCCACAGTACGAATACTGGCATAAAAAACATATATCGCAGCCCTGCCACTGTGAACAACCACAGAAAGATCAGATTAACCCAACACTGTCTGCACAGAGCACAGCAGTGTAAGGAACTCCTCCAGTTCAGCTGTAGAAATACAATCCTGGAATATAAATCCATATTTCACAGCCCTGCTGCTACTAACAACCTACGCAAAGGTCTGATTATTACATCGCTCCAGGGACGAACATAAACACTGGCTCAGAGAACACAGAGCACAGCAGTGTGAGGACACCCTCCAGTTCAGTTGTAGCTACAATCCGAGATATTAAATCCATATATCATTGGCTGTGGCTGTCTCCGTGTAGCCTGGACATGGTGTATATAAATATAACAGGTCCCCTTGTGCTGCCCCCTTGTGTACCCAGTGCTATCGTACAGGTATCAGAAAACCTTCCGTCACTAGATGTTCTCTCCCCTTCTTGCTATAATCTGTATACTGGATCATCTGGAAGCATCTGCCCATCATTTGCATGTCAGGAGCCGATGTAAACCAGAAACTGTTACACTGTGACGCCTCTCTCTGCAGCACACGCTGCCTCCTACAGATCCCCGGGTCCCCGACAGGTGAGGTGATGTGTCACTGACTTTACAATTACTGAGCACCAGGAGGAGAGGTCTCTGTTCGCTCTCTCTGAAGGTGACACAGGTACCTGAGGTCACAGCCCAAAAAATTGTGAGAGTGATTTTTTTTTTTTTTTGTAAGGAAGAAGGGGGGGGGGGTGACAGAGTGTTTCCCCCCCCCCCCCTCATTGTTTGTATGTGCAGTGTCTTCATATGGCCCACTAGGAGTCAGTGTTCAGGAATATCTGAAGATTCCGGAACTTACTTTTCTGCTTGTTGAAAAATCAGGATTACATTAGTATACTCCGATCATTGTAATCTGAAGCAGGGGGCGACACTGACTGTATGGTGTGCAGTGTGAACATGTACATATAATAGTGAGGGGAGAGAGAGAAGAAGCATAGTGTTGTGACTGCTGGGGGGAGATGTGGTCAGAACCTCCTGGTCCTGTTGTGCTGTTGTCTTGACCTGGCTCAGATCTCTGCTCATGGAGGGGGATGGAGGCATGCGATGCATACTGTCCCTCATAGGCTCAATGCCTCTGCTGAGCAGGATGGTAAGATCAAAGCTTTATTCTAAGGGTGGAGGCCTGTGTCTCTATATGTCTGTGTATACTCATTGTACGCTAAGAACTTTCCTGGCGCCTACAAAGAACGGCTGTGAAAGTCTCTTAAATGGCGTCCATCTTCTCTTTGTTCTGGACAGATAGGAGACCGGTCCAGCCACCTTCTATTCCCGGTCGGCCCGGCTCAGGATTCCTGGTACATGGTGAACTTGTATTTCCTGTATCAGTATTCAACGAGCTGGAAACGGGTAAGAAACCAGAACTAATGGGAATTCCCAAACCAGGGTCTGTATTATGGTTGTATATAGATCTCCATAGAGGGGGGGGGGGCTTGATAATGCCTTGATGGGTGACATCATCACATGGAGAGGTGTAGGGACCTATAGCTGTAGGTATATAGGATACAGAGGCCTCCCATACACTATAAATACCAAAAAACAAGAAAACCCAATACTAGGTGTGCTACTCCTATTACCAATACAAAAGCATATAATACCAAAAAAGATATATAGGACCAAAATATACTCAATCACATATTACCATGATCAGTTGGAGGAAGCGACGCGAAACGTGCGTCGGGTGCTGTGGCGTGGTCATAACTTAGTGGCTGACAGTTTGGTATTATGCAACACCCGGGTGGTGGGTAATATGCTGGATTACAACAAAATGGAATATACTGTTACTTTATTGATCGATATGCATTTGATAATGCTTGTGATGTGTCAGCTGACTGTTGACCATTGCCACACTTTGTCTCTGTGGATTTTTATTCTATGTTTTTAATGTTTTTGATGGCCATATTGAATAATAAAGTTTTTGTCTAATATTTTCCACTACTTAGTGATCTGAGTAATATGTGTTGAGTATATTTTGTCCTATATATCTTTTTTTGGTATTAACTCCCTACACTATGTCCCGGGTCTAAGCCCCTAATAAGCACAAGGACAGACGGGGACTGAATCCGGAACCTCCTCCATGTAACGTCTTTCTTGTATCTCTTTTCCCCTGTGTCGTCAGGCGCCTTTGATGGACGACCGGCAGATTACTGTTCATGCTCCTCTTCAAATGGATCTGTATAGTTGTATCCTTTCCCCGCACAGCGGGACGTGTATCTGGTGGGGTGCTGAGTGATAAAATGCTGAGTGTGCTGAGCTCGGTTTTGTTATCACTTCCTTAACATTGATGTGTAAGAATCACTGGGGTGTAATGGACATGGCAGGTGAGGGCACATTGTAGTGTAATCACATGGCTAGCACATGCACCTCCGACTTGCTGGAAGCAGAGAATATTACAGGGAACCTGCAGCAAATTGGCTTAATAATCCACCACCATTATGTTATCAAGCAGCTGACACCTTCCAGATCATGTTTTCTCATGACCGTGTTGTGGCATCATTAGGAAAATTAATTTAATTACTTTGAAGTGAGTTTTAAGTGGTTTTATAAGGTCAAGGAGGCGGAGATTTTGACACTGAGTCAAGCTCTCTTCCTCAGAAAGCTCCTCTACTGTAATTTATGGTCTTGTATCTAGAGACATCACTACCAATCTGCTGGTCTGATGTGGTGATGTCAATCACAGAGTGGAGGAGGAGATCACAGCTCCACACCTTGACCTCGTTGTTGAAATCTCCTCCTCCATTGACTTAAACCAGTTGATTTCTTGATAATGCCACCAGACTGGGCCATAAAAGAAACAAAAGCTAGAAGGTGTATGCCACAATATTCTAGTAGTGGTTTATTAAGCCAATTGCTGATGACAGGATCTCTTTACACACTGTACACCTATATATACACATAACACACGATACTATACGTATACAAATTACAAACACTCAGTATATGTGACGTGTTTATATTGCATGTTTGTGTTTCTACCACACTACACATTATACACATGATACATTACAGGCGGTCCCCTACTTAAGGACACCGACTTACAGACACCCATAGTTACAGACGGACCCCTCTGCCCCTGTGCCCTCTGGTGAGCATCTCTGGATGTTACTATAGTCCTAGGCTGTCAATGATCAGTGTAAGATGCCTGTAATGAAGCTTTATGATAATCCTTGGTCCAATTACAGCTAAAATTTTGAAACTCCAATTGTAACTGGGACAAAAGAAAAAATTGTCTAGAACTTCAATTATAAAATATACAGTTTCGACTTGCATACAAATTCAATTAAAACAAAACCTCCGGACCCTATCTGTAGTAACCCGGGGACTGCCTGTTATAGGTGGGCAACGTGTATATGTGATAATGTGTATACACTACACACACACAATCTACCTATACACTTACTTGCACACACATGTAGGTGTATTGTGTATACACATTACACACACACGTGTCATACACTCAGTTATACACATTACACACACACGTGCTACATCTAGTTATACACATACCCAACGTGAATCAGTTATACACATACACACTCACTATCTTGGTGAAAATGGTGGGGGAGGCAGGAGGTGTCATTCGTGCCTGATGACTGCGTGCGCTGCTCTCCGACCTCTGACGTCTCCTGTTGTCTTAAGCTGCTGATGATCCCGCTGATCATGTCCGTCCTGTACGTCTGGTCCAGCTGAACAGGGATTATGATTGTTCGTTTTGGTCGGAACAGGTTCAAGGTAAGTGGGTTTATACATCAATGTTAAAGATGTTAATGACACCTCCTCAATACCCCTTCAGGGTCAAGACTATTCAGATAGGGAACCAAATTGGAGAAGCTGTCAGTATGAAGGACATGGGGACATCACTCTGGTACCAGGCAAAAACAAAAGCACTTCCTCTAGCTGTGGAGTCACATGATTCCTCTCCACCAGTCACTGACTCTAAAAAGGATCATGTGACTGTTTAACGCCTTAACCCAACAGAGCGGTAAATGCCGTTTCAAAGTGGGTCACTATAAACTGCATTTCCCACTCTATTGGGTTCATATGATTTATAAAATGATCATTTTTTGCCAGGCAGCAGCTCTAGAGGAGGGATCGTGTAAAGTCAATGTGTAATATATGGTAATGTGTGATATTACACAGAAAAAAAGGCAGAGGACACAAATTGTAAGATCTCATTCAACCATGAAGTCAAAAGCCTTTCTCCCCTCTCCTTACATTAGGCCTGTTACCTGCCTGGGTATACTGGGATTCAACCCATCATTGGAGGCTCGTAAGTATCAAATATGTAATGTGTTATAGGTCACCCCAGCAGAGTGTGAGTGCAGCTCTGGGGTATAATACAGGATTGAACTCAGGGCAGTACAGGATAAGTAATGTCATGTATGTACACAGTGACTGCACAGCAGCAGAATAGTGAGTGCAGCTCTGGAGTTAATACATAGGTAAACTCAGGATCAGTACAGGATAAGTAATGTCAGTATGTACCAGTGACTGCTGCACCAGCAGCAGAATAGTGAGTGCAGCTCTGGAGTATTAATACAGGATGTAACTCAGGATCAGTACAGGAAAGTAATGTCATGTATGTCACACAGTGACTGCACCCGCAGCAGAATAGTGGTACAGCTCTGGAGTATAATAAGGATGTAACTCAGGATCAGTGCAGGATAAGTAATGTCATGTATGTAAACAGTGACTGCACCAGCAGCAGAATATGAGTGCAGTGCTGGGGATAATACAGGATGTAACTCAGGATCAGTACAGGATAAGTAATGTCATGTAGTTGCACAGTGACTGCACCAGCAAGCAGAATAGTGAGTGCAGCTCTGGGTATAATACAGGATGTAACTCAGGATCAGTACAGGAAAGTAATGTCATGTATGTGCAACAGTGACCTGCACCAGCAGCAGAATAGTGAGTGCAGCTCTGGAGATATAAACAGGATGTAACTCAGGATCATTACAGGATAAGTAATGTCATGTATGTACACAGTGACTGCACCAGCAGCAGAATAGGAGTGAAGCTTGGGGTATAATACAGGATGTAACTCAGGATCAGTACAGGATAAGTAATGTCATGTATGTACACAGTGACTGCACCAGCAGCAGAATAGTGAGTGCAAGCTCTGGGTATAATACAGGATGTAACTCAGGATCAACAGGATAAGTAATGTCATGTATGTACACAGTGACTGCACCAGCAGCAGAATAGTGAGTGCAGCTCTGAGGTATAATACAGGATATAACTCAGGATCAGTACAGGATAAGTAATGTCATGTATGTACACAGTGACTGCACCAGCAGCAGAATAGTGGGCAGCTCTGGAGTATGATACAGGAGATGTACTTCTGTTTTGTAGGATTGTTAACGAGCTGATCGGAATTTGGTGGACATCTTTATTTCTTCTTAATGTTCAAGTATCCAATGGACCTTGGGGGCAGGAGCTTTCCTCTACACCTCAGAATTCTGTGAGTCTCCGTTATATAATAATACACTATTTGCTGTCTGTCAATTATCTGAGAACCTGTTACTTCTCACTTCTGAAGTTTTGTTACTATTGTCTCAGTCGGGGGATCCTAGAGCTAAATAACATATAAGTGATGCCGACCGTTGCAGCAAAGTTTCTATGTCTTTGTTCAGAATGTGGTCTGACTGAGCTGTCAGCGAGTCACAGATCACGGTGGACCAATCAATCACTGCTTTTTGTGCTGGTCCCATTTCCTCAGATACCGTTGGTTCCCAAGCAGAAGGGGCGGAGTATCAGGATTTGGCGTCCCACCAGCAAGTGCCAGAAGACCAGCAGATGATCAAGCAGGGGGCGGCGGGCGGCACAATTGGGGTCAAGGATTTCGTCTGGGTGAACAGTGAGGACCCCCGCACCAAGTGCGACACAGAACTTTTTTTTTTTTAAATCTTTTCTTTGTAACTTTATGAACTGTTGAACTTTTTGACTCTTTAAGAACTGATGCCGGAAGTGCGGCTGACACCACTGGCGCCACCTTGTACCACAGGACGGACTGCGCCACTGCGGCCTCCATCTACACGGAGATCTTCTCATATCCTTAGGGGGGAAACAGACATGAGACCATCATAGTGTTTCTGTTGTGAAGGGGCTACAATCATTCTGGTTTCCTCCTTGATATCTCAACCTGCGCACAGGGTGGACTCTCCCCTGGTGCAATGCTCTGCAGGTTTCCGGTGTCCGCAGGTGGGACGCACTGCAAATCACAAAACTCTGCTCCTTCCGTCGCAGCAAGGAGGCAAAAAAAAACTAAAAATTTGTTTATTAAAACATATTTAATTGGACTCTTTTGGTTCTGTCTGTGGTTGGAGACGGTCGGTTTCCCCTCTGCAGATTATTGCACCACTTTACCTTCACTTTTGTACATGATCGATCTACATACAGTATATAACGGGCAACTTTGCTGGTGACTTCTGGTACTGACCGTGATTGTCTCCTACTCTAGTCACAGCCAGAGCTGCATTGCGAACTCTCTCTTAGAATTCTATGTATCGTAATAATAATACATTTTACCATAGCGCCATCATATACCATAGCACTGTACAGAACATGGGAGGAGAGGGCAAACATATACAAACAGAATAAGACGTTACAGAGCAATAACACGGTCACAAGAGCTGACACTCTGAGGACTGTATTGTATCAGAGTAGACCCACAGCTGACAGCGATCCATAGGGGATGTATTCAGGCTTCCGCTTTCCATGGTTGTCACCTGTCCCCAATGGGGCTCACAATCTAATCATCCTACGTGTATGTTTTGGAGTGTGGGAGGAAAGTGGAGGACCCAAAGGAAACTCACACAAACGCGGAGAGAACATACGAACTCAGATGCAGATGTTGACCTGGGTGGGACTTGACCCTGGGTCCCCAACGCTCCAAGGCTGTAATGCTAACCACTGAGCCACTTTGTTGCCCTGATGACTATATGGCCCTGGAGAACTTGTCTGTTCAATGAAGATCTACATTAGTCTAGAGATGATCGGGCCAGGTGGTTCAGTTCTGCCGCCTGACCCAGACATATCGGCAGCTGAAGAGCTAAGCTGGCAACTTGATGCCTGTATCAAATAGCCATGGCTAGTAGGACTGGCTGTTCTCTATCTGTGCCCAACACATGACCACCATAAAGTATGGAGCGCCACTAACCGGGACATGATGATAGAGAAGAGTCCGGAGCTGGTAGAATTCTTGCAGCTGATGTTGTGACTTGTGCGTTTCAATGAGACTACTCCGGCTATAAAGGGGTTGTTTCTCTACAACAGCGCCCCCCCTGACCATGGGTAGTGCGTGGTATTTCAGCTATAGGCTCCATTCATTTTTGGAAGAATTTTGTTGCTTTTCAACATCCGGACAACCCCTTTAATAACTTCTAATGGGACCAAAGTCCTTGTGTACCCCAATACTATAGTCATACATGGTCTATTGGGGGGCGGCTGCCGCACTAGTCTTCCCATGACCTCCACACAGCTTTATGCCGTCTCTAATAAGTGACAAGTGTGAACCAGGCTTAAGAGAGACTCGCTGACTTCCTAGACAAACCCTCAGCTGTGAGAGGTGTTAGGTCTGGATGTACGGATGCGGTCACGAGGTGTTTAA
This sequence comes from Engystomops pustulosus, assembly GCA_019512145.1. Taxonomy (NCBI): domain Eukaryota; kingdom Metazoa; phylum Chordata; class Amphibia; order Anura; family Leptodactylidae; genus Engystomops; species Engystomops pustulosus. The sequence goes on from CM033645.1 coordinate 1,233,409, forward strand.
CACGTGCGTTTCAAAAAGCATCGGAACAGCTGAAGAGAGATTTGCCTAATTAAACAGCTGTGTTTCCAAAACGCAACTGTTAATGTTAACGTGTGTGTTAACACAATGTTAAGATGTGTTAACATTAGTGTTTAGAAAACAACATGTTAATGTGACGTTAACACATGTGTTAACATTGTGTTAACACATTAGTTAACATTGCATACACAAACTCATACCTTTACACAATATTAAGGCATGTGTTAGCAATACATTAATGGCTGCGTTTTGTAAACAGAAATGTTAACCCATGCCTTCCCGTTGTATTAACACAATGTTAACAGTTGTGTTTTGTAAACACAGCTGCTAACAGGTGTTAAATTAGGCAAATCTCTCTTCAGCTGTTGCAATGAGTTATGAAGTCCACGTGTGACCGCACCCTAAACTCTAAGGTCATTATTCATTGTCCGTGAATTGTGTTCACCTATGGCCAAGTACATACACAAATTCTTGCTACATTTACCTGTAGTGGGGGAGAAGGGTGACCAGCGGCTACCACTAGGGGGAGATGACTGCACAAAGCATTTCACCACTAGGTGGCGGTATACAGCTCATCACTCCCCCTAGGAGACATATGGCTTCATACATCATCGCTACATTGTAACTCAGTAAAAACTCACATTTATAATCGCCAATTCTTTTGTTTCCATTAAAGTAAATGGACAGTGCGGCGATAATCACCCCCCCCCCCCCCCACACACGGCTGAACCCCATGAAGTAACTGCTAGGGTCAGAGGTCGGGGTACCGATCCTAGAGATACAGGTCCAAAATCCTCTATAACGGCTGTAATTCCAGTGTCTCTCCACTGGAGGGCGCCATAGATTAACCATTGCCAATGATGGGTGGGAAACATTTGGATAATTACAGAGAAGGGAAAGTCTATATTTTACTTCCATTACTGGTCTATAGCCATCGGTCTGTCAGAGGGGAACCTCGTCTGCATCCAGGAGCAGCACAGGTCCAGTGTATGGGGGTTTGGTGACATCTTGTAGTACATCGGCCTCTTAGGGCTCATTCACACGGGGGAGATTTATCAGAAGTGTCGAAGAGCAAAATTGCTCTAGTTGATAATTGCAGATAGGTGAAGAAAAAACTATAACGGGCTTCTGCAGATCAAGAGGTTCTTTATCGTATAGACCAGTGGTCTCCAACCACCGGGCCATGGAAAACCTGGTCCCGGTCCGCGGCCAAAAAACTTGGAGGAAAAAAAAAAAAAAAGGGAACTTGCCTCTTACCAATTCACCCGCAGCTCCGGCTTCTTCTCATATCAGATTCACAGCAGTGTGGCCAAGGGTAGGTGTATATCCTCAGGTGGGGGCACTGCTGGGGACATATTATGGGCTGAAAAATGTTTTGGGTATCCCCAGATACAAAAAGGTTGGGGAACACTGGTATAGAGTATATAGAGAGAAAGAACGGATGTGTGAATAAGCCCTAAGGCAGAGACACTGAAGTTCTCAATGTATATGGCAGTGGTGGCAAACCTATGGCACGGGTGCCAGAGGTGGCAATCAGACAATCGTCCCATGACAGAATTCACTAAATAGGACCAAATCTTCCTGCATTCCCAGGCAACATGAGAGACACTTCATTGGCTGTTAGGAACTGCGGGAAAAGTGAGGTGGTGTTGACAGAACTGCATTGTCTTTAGAGGTCATCCTGCTGGACCCACCATTCTTCCTCTACAGAGAAGCTACAACGAGAGACTGAATGTTCCCTCCTTTTAACTGTATTGGTGGCTTCAGGGGACCGATACGATTGAAAGATGTGGAAGAACAGGTAGCAATAAGTTACTGCTTAAAATGCCATGTTGGCACTTCATGGTAAACAAGTGGATTTTGGTTGTAGTTTGGGCATCCGGTAACATCCTAATGGCGCTCGCTACTCCTCCGTTGATCCCGGCTTCTCTGCCTGGCATGTGCTAAGTATTAAGTGTGACAATCTAGAAGCCTAAATCAGTACAATGTCTTTAACATGGAAGATAAGGGAACCATGTTAAGGTGGGCTGAGTCAGTCAGGCCTAGTCTGTCAGTCAGACCAGAGCAGCGGGTCAGCTGGCTTTGGACATGGTGTATGGCGTCCTACCACGAGGAGTGGTCTCTTAGTGGTCCCCGTGGCCATGAGGCCTCTACTTCATGTTTCTTCGCTGCAGCAGCCATGACAGAGGGGCTTTGTATCTCTACACATTCCCTCGGGTGCTCCTATAATCTGCCACCCCCAATAGGTGACATGCCAGTGACTTCTCTGCACCCATGCACTGCTCTTAAAGGGGATGTTTATGGATCAGGGTGCTGTCAGACGATAGCCGTGTGATAAGGAAGCAAAGTGTACGTGGATTGGCCACGACTGATCACATATGTGAACATCACATTACCGGATGCGTTTTGTAAACGCAAATGTTAACATCAATTTAAACGAGCCAAATCTCTCTCCAGCTGTTGATGCGTTTCGATACGCGCGCGCGCTAAACGCCACGTGTGGCCGCACACTTTTTGGCAAGGCACATCAGCTCTGTGGTCACAGACAGACATGTAGCATATCCTGAGATGATCACTGTCCCTTCTGTGACACATGGAGGAGCCTGTTATGTTCTGGGGCTTTGTGGCACAGGGGGGCTGGAATCTGTACAGGGGACAACGAAATCTCAAGACGATCCAGGGATTCTAGAGAGAAATGTGCTGCCCAATGTCAGGAAGCTTGGGCTCAGACATGGGTCTTACCCATAAAAATCACCCAAAACACACAGCAAGAAGAAACACTGGACTATTCTGAAGTGGCTTCTATGAGCCCCGACCCAAATCCTATCGAGCAGCTTGAGGAGCTCATATATGGTCGTCTGGAAAACTGCCAAAACCCAGAAAATGGGGGGGGTCATTAATTTACTAAGGGCCCGATTAGCGTTTTCCGAAGGCGTTACCCGAATATTTCCGCATTTGCGCCAAATTTCAGGGAATTTGGCTCAGCGATACGGATTGTGGCGCACCGGCGCTGTGCATGCCACGCGACGGAACTCGGGGGCGTCGGGTCGAACAAATCCCCGAGTTTCGGAAAAAAAAACACCGCCGCATACAAAACACCCCACACACAAAAAGCACGTGTGCGAACGGCGCGGCTAATTACCTTCATAGCTATCGGCCGGTGAACTTGAGGAGTGCGGTCCGGGGCGACCCAAATCCTATCGAGCAGCTTGAGGAGCTCATATATGGTCGTCTGGAAAACTGCCAAAACCCAGAAAATGGGGGGGGTCATTAATTTACTAAGGGCCCGATTAGCGTTTTCCGAAGGCGTTACCCGAATATTTCCGCATTTGCGCCAAATTTCAGGGAATTTGGCTCAGCGATACGGATTGTGGCGCACCGGCGCTGTGCATGCCACGCGACGGAACTCGGGGGCGTCGGGTCGAACAAATCCCCGAGTTTCGGAAAAAAAAACACCGCCGCATACAAAACACCCCACACACAAAAAGCACGTGTGCGAACGGCGCGGCTAATTACCTTCATAGCTATCGGCCGGTGAACTTGAGGAGTGCGGTCCGGGGAGCAAGAAGAAACACTGGACTATTCTGAAGTGGCTTCTATGAGCCCCGACCCAAATCCTATCGAGCATCTGTGGAAGGAGCGGATATATGGCGTCTGGAAAACTCCAAACCCCAGACAATGGGGGTCATTTACTAAGGGCCCGATTCGCGTTTTCCCGACGTGTTACCCGAATATTTCCGATTTGCGCCAAATTTCCCCGGGATTTTGGCTCACGCGATCGGATTGTGGCGCATCGGCGCTGGCATGCACGCGACAGAAATCGGGGGCGTGGTCGAACAAAATCCCGACGTATTCGGAAAAACCGCCGCATTTAAAAAAAAAAAAAAAAAAAAAAAAGAAGTGTCGCGGAGCTTGCACTTACCTTCACTAGGAATAGGCCGGTGAACTTGAGTGCGTTCCGGGGAACTTCAAACAACCACTTTGAAGTCTTCGCTGCATTGGATACATTTTTTTTTGAATGTCATAATTCCCAATGTCCAACCTAAACCCTATTGTCCATAATTATTATAATTTTTAAAAATTTTTTTTTTATAAGACAAAATCCCCCACCCCCACCTCTGTCCAGGTCAGACTTGACTTTAAAGTATCAGACATGATAAATCATCAAATTAACAAAACGTTGCTCTGTTGATTCAAGCAATAAAAAAAAAATGCTTTTATTGATTTTTATTTTATTTTTCTGGAAAAAAAAAAAACGTTTTTTTTTCTTATCAAACTTCCTAGCATATATTTTGTGCAGTGCGGTGAAATGAGATTATCGCCATGATAGAAAAAAAATTCTGGATATTTTTGAAAATTTTTGGAAAACAAAATTTCTCACCCACACACACACACTTATAGATCTTTCTATTTTCAGCATAGTAAAACGCTTGCGTAAACCTAAAACACAAACAGGAAGCCCTTAAAAATTCAATAACCATCACACCCATCGTCCATCTATGGGGACCGAACCCCCGAAATTCCAGGAAACCTCCTTTTTTGGCAGGGGGGGGGGGGGGGAGAAAATTTTTTTTTCTCATCTTCCAAAAAAAGTGCACTCACCAAGTCGGCTCAACTATTCCTAAAAAAACTGACAAATAATCTTTAGTTGTGCTCGCGGCTTTCGGATAACTTTATACATTAAAAAAAAAGGGGGGGGGGGGGAAGAAAAAAAATTCTGGATATTTTTGAAAATTTTTGGAAAACAAAATTTCTCACCCACACACACACACTTATAGATCTTTCTATTTTCAGCATAGTAAAACGCTTGCGTAAACCTAAAACACAAACAGGAAGCCCTTAAAAATTCAATACTTGCGTAAACCTAAAACACAAACAGGAAGCCCTTAAAAATTCAATAACCATCACACCCATCGTCCATCTTTGGGGACCGAACCCCCGAAATTCCAGGAAACCTCCTTTTTTGGCAGGGCACAGTACTACTACTCCTATCCTGAATATATGGGCACAGTACTACTACTCCTATCCTGTATATATGGGTACAGCACAGTACTACTACTCCTATCCTGTATATATGGGCACTGCACAGTACTACTATTCCTATCCTGAATATATGGGCACAGTACTACTAGTCCTATCCTTATATATATGTGTCACAACACAGTACTACTACTCCTATCCTGTATAAGAGCACAGTACTACTACTCCTATCCTGTATATGAGCACAGTACTACTACTCCTATCCTGTATATATGAGCACAGCGCTGCCACTTGTCATATATTATACACACACCTTTGCACTGGGCCCACCAATGTGTTAAAATGTCTATCTATGCCCCCATATACCCTGCAGCGCTCCGCATGAAGCACCAGTCTCCGGGTGACGAAACCACAAGTCTCTGACCATCTGTAGTAAACGTTCTGCAGACGGATCAGCACATAGTCACACGCAGAGAGCGCTGTGGTCTGGTCACAGGTGTGTATATAGAGATATATATATCTTTTACGCCTCTGGTCGTGAGAGGGCCGAGACATATGTCCACATCTCCACTGACCCCCGCGTCAGCAGCAGGAAACCACAGCGACATCTAGATTGCGTCAGAAAAAAAAAAAAAAAGGCGGGAAAAAAAACCCAGAATATTTTGCTTGCTATGTCCCTCTATACAGCTCACCAGGACACGGAATAAATAATTGTTAATTAAAGGGAGAGGACCGCGGTTTTCTGCCGCAGCGGCGATACTTAATGAAGCAGAATTAAACCGAGAAAGTAGGCCAAGGCCTGAGCGAGTGACTCGAGGAGCGGTTTTATAAGTCCTGACAGGTCCAGAGAACAGAGACTGATATAATCTGCCTCCAGTCCAGTCTGAGGGGATATTCCCATGTATTCCTGTCAGATGTGTACAACAGTGATCCGACCATACTGGTGTAAGGAGCCCGCCTGCGGCGTCGCCGCCACTACCAGCGTATCCTGGGAGGCCAGGAAGTCCCCAAGTGCTGCGACACCAGCCGAGCAATTATGGAGGCCTGGCTAAAGCGGACAGGAATAAAATAAAGCGAAAGCGAAGTAACATGAAGTAACATGTACAAAATTATCAGAGATTCTGGATTATCAAACCCTTCTGGCAAAGAACGTAGATGTTAACTAATCAAAGTGGTTGTTTAGGCTTAAAATATTGATAAGATATCCATTGAAAATGTCCCTTAAAATCAGATTGTTGGAGGGTTCAATGCTCAGCCCCCTCATGAATCTCATATCCTGAGCAGCAGATAAACAGAGAATGTATGGAGCCCGGACCCTTATGAGGGATCCTAGTTATACCTTGATTTTTACCTCAGGTATAGTTTAGGCGGGAAAAATTTTTTTTTCCTTCCTCAACTTGTTGTCAACTTGATAGATTTCAGCCAGGGTGGCAACAGATTTTGATTGTATACAGCCATTAGCCACTGGTCAGGCGTTATCCAAGAACTCCGGATCAGCTGGACCTGTGTTGCCCATTTATGCTTTTTAATTCTCCTACTCCACATGGCCATGATTATGTAGCTGGATAATATTGCTTTTTATTCAAGAGTTTTATTTGCTTGAGATTCAGGTCAAGCGTAAATTTTATTACACTTGAGTTTTTTTTATTTTTCCCAAAGTTCTATTTTGTAAGCCAATAAGTAAAGGTTGTGGCAGAGTTATTTTATCCACCTTACTTTTGGTTTTGTGGTTACGGGTTATCTATTATTAGGTTACAATGAATGATTTATAATCCAACAAGAAGCAAACAGCGCCATTCTCTGTATAGTGGCTGAACAGAGTCCACACATCTTTGTTTCTTTCCAATACATGAAAAAGAGCTGCAGTACCGTGATCTGCCCACAACACAGAGAACGGCGCTGTCCACTTCCTGTCCCATTATCTGCGTAAAAGTTGCCAGTTGTTGGACCCCCAATATGATATCAAAAGTTTTAGCCAAGAAATCTCCTTAATTGACATGTGTGAGTACCAGAGAAAACCTGTTCCCGAAAACCCTCCGAATCAAAAAGAAATGAGACTGAAACTGTTGAAAACGCTATACATGCGGTCAGACGCAAGGTATGACACATCACCCCCCTCTATCCAGTCACTCATTGAGTCTGAGTCACTCTGCCGGGAAATTTCCATGACATCATTAAAGCTGACCAAGATGACATCAGACCTACATTGATCTTACAATAACTTCTGCTCATCTAGAAGATGAATTTTGACAATTTAGAGAAAAAATTCTCAAAAAAAAAGGTTTATCAGCACCACAAAAAACAAAGTCTGAGGGAAACGTACCATGGACACGATGCCTTGGTTATGAGGGACTTCTTTTCTCAGTCTTGTCCAGCCGCATTCTACAACCGGATCAGAACCTAAAAAAGGAAATAACAAAAATAGCTATGGTTAGAAGCCACTACGAAGTTGTGCAAAAGGAACCTAGTGATCGCCTAAAGGGGCAAGATGCCCACAGATGTTACACGTCTATCTGGATCCTACTAGATCCAAAAAGTCTATGGTGACCAAGAGATGGTCCCTTGAAGGCAAACGCTCTTCAGGTAGGTTATAATTGATGTGCACAACTCTACTGTCTCAATTGAAATGGGAGTCCTCTCACGACCACTTATCCCGGTCCTGAGTAAAATGAAGCATTTTACATTAAGAGACATCGCCCAACAACCGATAACCCATTTCCAAAAAGTTGTGGATCAACCTCAATAGAAGAACCTCCCACTTCCTGTAGAGAAAGGTCGGTGAAGGTCCACCTTACAACAGTTAGTTTAAGAGCACCGTGTACACAGAAGTTCAAGGAGGAGCTACAGTGGAATATAAATCCGTATTTCACAGTTCTGCTGCTACTACAAACATACACAAAGGTATGATTTAACATCACTTCATGGACAATACCTAACACTGGCTGCAGAGAGTACAGAGCACAGCAGTCTTAAGACATACCCCCCAGCACACTTGAGTACCACCAACCTGAAATATAATTATTAATTCCACAGTCCTGCTCCTACTAACAACATACAAAAGGTACGATTACACCTCTCTCCATGGACAAAACATAGCATTGTTTGCTCCACAAAGCCTGCAGTGAGAACAGCAGTGTCAGGAAACTCCCCCAGTGAACTTGGAGTAGCTAAAACCCTGGATTATAAACCCTTATTTCACAGTCCTGCAGCTACTAACAACATACACAAAAGGTATGATAAAACAGATCTACTGCTACAACACTCAAGACTCATGCATGGGGCATATTATTAAAAAGAAAATAATTTTTCATGTTTCCATGTTTTTTTAGAAGAAAAAACTTGTTGTTTTATTTATAACAGCTTGTCATATATCGCATTTATTGAAGACAGCAATTCTCCGACTGTGGGAAATGTAACACGTGACGACTACATTCTACATATCGGGCTGTGTCATACGTTGACGCCAAGCACAACACGAAATGTTTTTCTCCAGGAATATGGGTGGAGACCCAGGGTGGAGTGTCAGACACCTGACAGATGGGGGTTACACCAAACCAACAAGGCTGTTTAGTATCCAGCATCATCATTAGGGCCTATCTATACCCCAAAAAAAGTTCCTGGATTTATACACCAAAACACAAGAAAAATAGATCAAGACAATAATTTTTTTTTTTTTAAATGTAAAAAGAATTTTAGGAAATTTTTTTTAAAAAAAACTTTCAAATTCAAAGTTTCAAAGCACATCAACAATGAAAACTTTTTTTTTTGCTTAGAGGGTTGGGTATTTTTGCACACAGTCAAAAAAAAAAAAAAAAAAAGGGCAGGAAATCCCACATGACTTCTCACTCTCCAACAAAGACACACCTTACCGAGCTGTTAACCTGTGAAGCGTCAGTTCCTTTCCATCCTGTTCATCAGGATAGCTCTCCCAAAGACAATGGAAAAACAAAGAACTCCGTTGCTTAGTGCAGAGCTCTCAGTAACGGTCATCGCTCACATCTATCCACCATTTCCTCACACTGCTGTGCTCTTAGCTCTCTGCAATGGAACGTCTCCACAGCCCCTCCCCACTCCATAAATCACAATTTATTTTCTGCATCGAAATCACACAAAAGTGACAATATAGTCCCCGGGTTACATACAAAATTGGGGCCCGTAGGTTTGTTCTTAAGTTGAATTTGTATGTAAGTAACTGTATATTTTAAAATGGGAGCTCCAGACAAAATTTTTTTTTTTGCCCCAGTGACAATTGGAGTTTCCAAGTTTTTTTTTGCTGTAATTGGACCAATGATTATTAATAAAGCTTCATTACAGACACTTTATAGTAACATTCAGAGAGCTTCACCAGAGGTCACAGTGGGCAGAGGGGTCAGTCTTTAACTATGGGTCGTCTGTAAGTCGGTTGTATTTAAGTAGGGGACCGCCTGTGCATATTATATAAAAAAAAAAAAAAAAAAAAAAAAAGGGAAGCCCACCCAATATATGGAGAACATTAAAAATATAATTGAACCCAGGAGCCCCACAGGGTAACAGTACTAACCACTGATGTACTAGAGGCCTGCTCACGTCAGTGTCAGGTCTACCGTTTTCATCCATTTTTTTTAGCCATTCATGTCTAAGTCCACTTGCACTTGGTCGAGTCTAAGTTGGGATTTTGGTCCCATATATTTGGCCAGAATTGTTTCAGCAGAATTCAGTCAAATTCCAATCGTAGACCACATTCCTGTATGCATGCGGGACCAGTCCAGGTTCACAAACCACCTCAGGCGATGCCACACATGGCGTTTTGAATCAGTTTTTTGGCCCGTTTTTTAAGCGAAACGCATGTTTTTTGCTTAAAAACGGGCCAAAAACGGATTCAAAACGCCATGTGTGGCATCACCCTTAGACTCCATTCACAACTGCATCATGAAGACCAAATCGGAACATCATACCAGAGATAAAACTTTCCCTCACACCTGAGGGAACGCCCCACACAAGCGCCGACATCAGACATTGAAACGTTACCTCAATTGACCCAATCGTTGGTCAACGAGGTCCATCAACAAACTGGAAGATTTTCAAAAACTGATACGGAATTAGCTTACAAAAACGTAGGCACAATACGAGAATCCAGTTTTAATAGTAAACCCACCTGAGTGAGAGATCCACCACCGAGGGAGCGGTTGCTACAACTGAACAAAGTCTGGGGCCCTCAGGACAGATTTTTTTGGAGACCCAACTTAGGGAAGGCTTTAAAGAAAAATCAAATGATCAAACTTTTTTTTTTTGAGATGACTAAAGGTTCCTGTTGCTCTGGATTCTTGGAATGTTTCATTAGTGGATTACAATGAGGTTGGATCTACATAGCTCTCCACCCCCCTTTTCACGTCTCCGCCACATTCAGCCATTTGTCTGTCTTGTGATGTGCTAATTAGCCGCCTGACTCCTTCGCACTATAAAGCTCGGGGTGTTTGATGAGGTCTAAAAGGCTCATTTTCTACAAGAAAACCCCCCCATTGACGTCAAGGGTTCATCCAACCAGTAACACTCGGAACTTCTCAAAAACATCTCGCCCAACCCCCAACCCATGTTCAGACAGAGTCTAATCACTAAAAACAGAAAACAAGGCCCCAACGTCCCATTCCCTGGCTAAACTGGACACTTGCGACACAGAATTTTTATGATTTCTTCAACGATGAAAAATTTATTTATTTATTTTTTTTACAATGAAACAGTGTAAAACATTCAAAAAGAACCTTCGACAAATTAAGGACACCTTCGCCAGGCAGAGGATTTAGCAAAAGGCAAAAACTGCCAAATTTGAGCCATTTAAGAGAAAGTTAGGCCCCTTTCACGCGCGTTTTCTGCGCGTGCTTTTGACGTGCAGAACTTGCATTGCACTCTGACTCATTGTAACCAATGGGTCTTTTCAGACTTGCATTTTTTTCACGCACACACGTGCGTTTTTTTTAACGCGCGTTTAAATCTCGACATGCTCTACTTTTGCAAGTCACGCGCGTGAAAAACACACTATACAAGTCTATGGAGATGCATCAAAAACGCATTGCACTCTGAGACACTTGCAAGTGCAATTCGTTTTTCACGCATCAATTGCCATAGAAAAGATAGAGCTCAGTCCTGAGTCCATTTCACACGCATTTTCTGCGCGCGAAAAACGCATTGAAATTGCATTGAAAACGCGTGTGAAAAACTGAGACACTGAACAAACTCTGACTGAAAACTGATTGCACTCTGATGAGAAATGTCGGGTTTTCACTGACCAAACCCTGATCGCACCCTGATCAAACTCTGACGTGATCTGCAACGCAAGTGTGGAAGGGGCCTTCGTGTCCGAGGTACAGGATGCGAAAATCAAAAATTTGTGTTAACGAGATCCAGATTTGCACAATTGAAGCCAAGGTGAGATGGCTCCCATTACTGAACTATAAAGCCGAAAGCCCAAGACACATCACCGATCCAGCAGTCACATGACTGCCAACAGCAAATGCACACGGTAGTCCTGTGTATTTATCTTCTAGCTTGGAAACATGATGGAAAATTGACTTTTTTTTTTTGTTATGCAAACACTTATTTTTCCTCATGCATCAGCCTCAAGACACTACATTTTCGTTAGAATTCAAATTTACAGATTACAAAGATTTTATGCCATTTGACCCTATCCACAATACAAGAGCTCCCTTCTTCAAAAAAAAAACTAAAAAATAAGACCCTAAATCAGTGGTGGCGGACCTACGGCACCCAGAGCCCTCTCTGCGGGCACCCAGACTGTTGCCCTAGCACATTGTTCACCTGGCAGGATTTAAGGCAGGGGCGTATCTTGAAGGGGTGCAGAGGGTGCGGTTGCACCCGGGTCCAAGAGGCTTAGGGGGCCCCTAAGGTCTCACTTTCCCATATGAGAAGACTAGTACTATGAACAATACATTATAGTCGGGGGCCTGGCACACTTTGCACTGGGGCCCATCAGCTTCTAGTTACGCCACTGATTTAAGGCCTCCTCCTGCAGGCTATCCAGGATGTGGCGCAATCAGCGCCATTTTAAACATTGTTGGCTTCTGCTTTAGAGCCAGCGATACTTCCGCTTCAGGGGGACCCTCGTGCGGAGCTACAATTATAAAACGAATGTGTGCTCCTTCTAACAACTGTACTGACGTCTTCAGGACTCCAATACAATTGAAAGATGTGACAGAACAGGGAGGAATATGTAACTGCTGTGTGGGTCCTTGGTAAAGAAGTGCGTTTTGGTTGTAGTTTAGGCACTCAGTCTCTGGAAGGTTCACCATCAATGCCCTAAATTGTCCTAGCAGGTATTTCACATGGATACAAAGGGGGAGATTTATCATAGGTTTCTGAGGTAAAACTGTTCTAGTTGCCCATGGAAACCAATCAGAGCTCAGCTTTCATTTTCCCACAGCTGTTTATAAAATGAAAGCTGAGCTCTGATTGGTTTCCATGGGCAGCTAGAACAGCTCCGCTCTAAGAGACTCATGATAAATCTCCTTCAAAGTACTTACCCAACTCAAACAACAGAGACACTATTGCAAAATCAACATCCCAAAAGACATCAGACCTATGTGGGTGCTCACAGAGAGAAATTACAGGCCTTTAATTTAAGATCAGGGCCTACATCCCACAGAGGACTATTGCTGGGGCTGCCGGAAATGACCAACCAGTCCCTGACACAGACAACCCAGGAATTCATTTTGCCTTTTGACTATGGAAAGAAGGTACTGGAGAGGCGACCATATCGCTTGTGATTCGCTAAAAACTACAAAAATGCATCCTAATTTTAGTGTATGAGCCAGAACTGTAAGAAAAGCTCTCTCGCCTATAACAACCAATCATTGCGCAGCTTTCATTCAGTCTCGGTAGCTCAATAAATTAAAGCTGATCTGCGATTGGTTGCCATGAAAAACATAGAACTTTCGTTTTAGTCAGATTCTAAATAAGGCCTAACAAGGCCAAGAACAAAGTCCATCAACCCCCGGGACAGATGTTTTGGAAATGAGGTCACACACTTTTCTCAGCTTCTAGGGGGGGGGTCACATGATTGTGTTACCTAGCAACTGATCCACAAATATGGCAGCCCACGGATGACACCCGTGTGGGATCTGCATTTTTTCACAACCCCATAGACTTCTAGGGACCTCAGGGACAAAAACACACGTTCATGTGCACGGGCCTATTGTAATCAATGCGTCACCCACAAAAATAGAAAAACGGAACACAAATGAAAACAACGTTCATTTACATGTAGATAATAACTGGATTAGTAATATTTTTGTGGTAAAAAAAAATATATATATATATTGGTAGAACTTTCTGCGCGTTAAAAGTAAATAATATCAATATGAATAGTGGGTATTGTGTTAGGACATTGTGTATAAAAAAATCCAGTCCACAGTTTACGTACAGGATAGGTTCTTTAGGTTTGTTCTTAAGTTGAATTTGTATGTAAGTCGGAACTGTATATTTTATAATTGTAGCTCCAGACAAAAAAAGTTTTTGTCCCAGTGACAATTGGAGTTTCAAAGCAAAGTTTAAAAAGCAAAGTTAGATCTCAATAAAAATTAAATTATGCCAAAGTAATAAAAAAAAAAAAAGAAAGAAAAGTACATGTAAAAAAACACATAAAAAAAGAGTCCAGCAAAAAAAAAGTGTAACACACAGTATCCGGCGCACTAAACTCGACAAAGAGAAACTGAGCTTTGCACAGGAAATCACTTGACCATTGAACTGTGCTTTCATGCGGTGAATGCCAGTAAGGTCCCACATGACAAATCCGCTCGCTGCCAGAGAAGACTGCGTGACCATATGCTGCCGTTTCATTTAAGGCTGTGGAAAAATACTGATTAAACCCCTGGTTTTTTTTGTGAAGGGCCTCAGTGAATTCACACTCATTAACTCCTGATCATCGCCCAGTCATAAGCTATCCGAAAAACAGACCCGGCTCGGCTTTCATCGGGTCACAGTCCGGCTTGGAAAGGGTTAATAAGCAGATTCACAGCTGTGACGGCTCCGACCACGACAAACTGACGAAAGCGGTGGCCATTTTGTTTTCCCAAACTTACAAAAAAAATAAAAAATTCTCACCGACTGAAAATCTTCCTACTCCCCAAATATTTCCCTCAGCCATTTGCCTTGTGGATTAGCAATAAAGTTTTGTTATTGTTAAACGGTTTTATTAAGTCGATATTTGTACAAATCTTTATTTAAAAATAAACCTTAAAACAAACATTGGAGGCAGTGCTGTGCTCTTCTAGAGGATTTGGGGAGGGGAGGAGGGGGGGTCTTGGTCATTAGGGTCACTTAATGCTCAATTAAATTAAGGCACGAGGAGACAAACTGGTGCCGCCACCTGCTGTCTCGGCAGAGCCTCATGTGATGGAGACACTAGGCGCGGCTTTAGTGGCCACCAACTCAACATCTTAGGGGGTGGGGGGGTTATATAGGGCTAGTATTAAGCCTCCGCATTAAAGTCCCTTATATATTTAAAGGCAAGGACGCCGTTGAGTTCCTATGAGGATCCTGTGATAGGTCTAAAGGCCTACTCAAAGTTAGATCTTTGGAACCTGTCCTTGTAGCGGAGGCATCCTGCACTGCATCATCAGCATTCGGTGCACGAGGGGTGTGGCCTTGAGTTTCAGTGCTTCTCCTGCCCCAATCCAAAAACAATCCATTCAGCCTCGATGGACAATCAATGGGGCAAATTTACTCATCCCGTCCTGCCGCAATCCCCGATTCGGACGGTCTGACGAAGATGAAGTCCGGCGCGATTCACATAGCTTGTCGTTTCCCCGCCGGAGTTCACCTTCTTCTTCCCGGCACTTGTAAGTGCGTGTCTAGCAACACAATTAGAAATGTTAAATCCCGTGCGCAGTCTGAACCCATCGAGTTGTCCAACACCGCGCGCCCCCGATTTGTGTTGCGTGCAAACCGGTGCCAATGCGTCAAAATCCGATCGTGTACGCCAAAATCCCCTGTTAAATCGGAAATTGTCAGGAAACCTGACGTAAATGCGCTCCGCGGACCCTTCGGAAATGAGCCCCAATGTCTCCATTGTGGGCTAGAGTGCAGCGGACTCTGTAGCCACGCCCATGGTGCACCAAAACGGTCATTTGCATATTTTTCATATTTTTTTTCTACTCTGGCCACAGGTTCTCTCATGAAACGCATGGTTAAGATGAAGGACACTTCTCTAACAACTGGTGCTCGACAACAGGCATCCCCGGTGCTACCCAAAATGTGCAACGGAAGGAGACACGGACATAAACGTATAATGTGAAAAGCCACTGTAATGCCAAAAAAAACGACCTTAAAAACGGAAAAATTAATCCTTAAAGCACAAACAAAACTAAAAAGACACCAATGGACGTCCCACAATCCCATGCAGCCACAGCGTGATGTGAGCGACGGCAGAGCGGCTACATAAAACGGGAAGGGGCACAAGAGACATCTCCGTGTATCCCATAGCAACCAAGCTATATATAGCGATGACTACCAGGCCGGACAGGCACCCACATAGGATACTAGATATCTGAGGACCGAGTGGGAGAGAGGGGGGGGGCAACATGCCCTTAAGGGTTTCAGTAAAGCTGGGTGTGATAGAATCCAGCTCTCCGAGACGCACACAGAAGCGCGTGCATACGTTAGGCTAAAACTGAGCTGATGAGTCATGAAGATCGTGTGATGTCACTCCTGGCAGGGGAGCAGCACATCCCACAAAGACGAGCAAAGCCAGGCTTGTTCTATATCGAGCGAAGGAGAAGAAAAAAAAAACCCTCCGCACAACACAGATGCAGCGCAGGGATCAGGCCAAGAATTCCAGGGAAGAAATGTACCATATAAACCGACAGCAGCATTCACAGAGCGGCAAACAGATGCTACACGACCCAATAATAATAAAAAAATAGGATTTAAAGGGGCGCTCCGTCTTACACGCTCTGAGGTCCGAGTCACAAGAGACGTAGTCCTCGTTCACACAGCCGTATCACGGGTTAGAGGCAACGCAGATCAAAGGGGCATCAATTAAAGTCTAAACTTGTGATCACATGTCAGGGGTGAAATACGACACGGAAGGCGACGCTCGGATTTCTTCCACAGATGTGCGGCAGGTGGGCCGAGTATTGTTATTTAATACGGCTAATCCACAGCTTTTCCATGTTGTATAAGGAGCATGCCCCTTAAGCTGCCCCTGGGGGGATATAAGGATCAGACAAGTGAATTTGAACTTCCCTCCTCCCCCACTCATTACACACGTGCTACTAGGTCAGGCCATGCATGCATGTGCACCAGGGCCAGCACTGGGCATTCCTGGGCAAGTGCCAGGGCCCAAAGCTGCTGGGGGGCCCACATAAGGCTGTACATGAGGAATCCATGGGGGATGAGGGGGCTGTATAATGAATAAATAAGGGTTGAGGGGGCTTTATATAAAATAACCATGAGGGGGCTGTTTGGGATGATAAACTAGGAAATATTTTAAGGAACAGGAGACCATTTTAGTTTCTGAATTTTTAATGCTGCCATGCAAGTTCACTGCAAAGGGGCCACTGAGGCTCTGTGACCCAGGGGCCTACTGAAAACTGGGGCAGACTCCGATGTGCACGGAGGGGTCCAAGAGCATTATTCATGGCTATTGTCCAGACTCAGACCACCAAACTGATCATATCAGTACAAACCTAAACCCAGACCAGAAGGGGCAGAAAATTCTGCCAAAATTGGGCCGTGTGAAAGCATCCCAAGTGAGGGGGTAGACATAAGGCACAACTGCTGGAGTGGCCTAAAAATCCAAAGAAGGACAAAAGATCCAAATGTGGGCAGGCCTCAGAGCAGTCGCCTCTCAAACCTGTATTTTTGACATGTGTCATGCAGAAAAACCTGTATCTCCCCCCCAACCTTAAAAAGGTCCTGTTTCAATCTACATGAAGGTCCAAGTAGGTCAACCATGGCGATTTTTGTGTGCACTATCTTTGAATGTTTGTTAAAAAAAAAAAAATTGTTTCCTGAGGAAAAAGCGGCCATGTTTTTCAAATCCAACATCCTCTAAGTCTTGTCCACATCTGCAAAATGGCCACCAAGGAGGACACCAATGACCGTCATTAGAATGGGTTCCACCAGCCGTCTGAGCGATACACAGTGCCAGCCAGAAGAACTCACATGACAATGATTCCTCTCATCTCCTCATCTTCAGGCTTCTTGCGCCTCGTGAGGCCTTGACTTGCTCCTGGCCTGACTTTCTCCGAAGGCAAAGCTCTGCAGAGACACGCAAGACTGAGCATAACTCCAAGGAGCGCTCATCCAAAACCAGGAGACCTCCCACCCAGGGGTAAGGTTCAGTACACGCAGCACCACATCTTCCCACACATCTATGTAAGAGACATATTATACAGCCAAACCTGTCCGAGAATCTGGTATCCGGCGATCCAACAACCCAGGACAATAAAATCTACATGACTCCCCACCAGATCCACAATCTGTAAAATATTACTCCACGCACTAGGAGTTCTGTCAAAAAATAAATCTAATTACCATATATACTCAAGTATAAGCCTGAAAACCTAAACTCTGCTTATACTCGAGTAAAAAAAATATAGGTTTTACCAGGTTTTTGTGGCAAAATTAGGGGCCTCGGCTAATACTTGGGTCGGCTTATACTCAAGTTCTGTACTCACACTGCTGTGCTCTCTTCTGTGCTTTTTAGCCACACCTTCCGCTGTAGTTTTCAACCAGAAGCCCATTACAGATTTTACGCAGAGTAAAGAGGACAGATTGTGTGTGAGCTTCATGTGGAAATCTAAGAGCGCAGCAGTGTTAGGACACACCACCAGAGCATAGAAATTGATTAGGAGGTTTGCTGCTACAAAAAACAAACAAACAAACAAAAAAAAACACTGGTTTTGTATGATGGGGGAAGGGCTGTGGATCCCTTTCTCAGCAATGTGAGGACACCCCCCACCCAAAGTACTTAGAGAAGCTATAATCGTAGAATTGTACACTACCATATTCTACAGTTCTGCTGCTACTAACAACAACATACACAAAGGTATAAGTACACATCTCTGCAGAGACAATACCCAAAACAGGACATGGCCCATAGCACACAATCCTGGAATATACATCCATTTTTCATAGTCCGGCTGCGGCAACATGAACATAGGTACGAATACACAAAGGTACGAATACACATCTCTCCAAGGACAATGCCCAACACTGTCTGCAGAGAGCATTGAGCACAGCTGTGTGAGGACATGGTAATAGCGCACAATCCTGGAATGTAAAATCGCTATTTCACAGTCCTGCTGCTACCAACAACATGGTACTGTCCAAAGTAAAACATTGTCACGACCGCTGAAGCATTCATTTTGAGAAAGCAGATTTGGACTCTTGTGCATCCTTTAACTTAAAGGGGTTGCTAAACATTTCTACCAAAAAACAGCCCCACACCTGGCCATGGCCCAAGCCAATATTGAAGCTTATCTATATGGAAATAAACAAAATTTTGTTGCAATACCGCGCACTACCCATGGTCAAGTGGGCAGTATGGTGGCTCAGTGGTTAGAACTACAGCCTTGCAGTGCTGGGGTTCTGGATTCAAGTCCCAAAAAGGTCAACATCTGCAAAGAGTTTGTATGTTCTCTCCATGTTTGCGTGGGTTTCCTCTGGGTCCTCCGGTTTCCTCTCACACTCCAAAACATACTGGTAGGTTGATTAGATTGTGAGCCCCATTTGGAACCGGGACTGATTTGGGAAGCTCTGTGCAGCTCTGCGTAATCTGTGTGCGCTATATAAATAAAGAATTATTATTATTATTATTGGGGAGTGGTTTTTGAAACCCCAGACAATCCCTTTAATTCTCAGCGGAAGTCATGTTTACCGTGTCACCCTGAATTTTCCATCGCCTTTTGTGGCAGCAGAACATTACATATATTCTTCACTGCAAAGTTTTCGTGGGCTACTGCATGTGCCCCTCTCCCACCCCCCCCTTAGCAGTAAAGGGGTTAATGCAATTTGTATTTCACTGTAATTCCCCCCAGCCCTCCGCTTTACCCTGTACTCATCCCACTGGTACAAAAGACGTTTGGATGGACCAATCAGCGGGCCCGGCGCCCCCCTCCGAAACGTTACGGTGAAAATTGCTCTTCATAAAGCCACTCACAGCAAGCGGCGCGAGGAATTGTTTAACAGATTACAGGATCGGGGCTCCAGTTTACATAAGAATAAATAGAGACGTCTGATACAATCTACCTATCAGCAATCATAACAACCGCTGCTTTCCATTCACACTTCCCTCAGAATAGCCGCCGCAGATAATAGCCGATCCGGGAGCCGGCAACTCAGGGACAGGAGGCGCGCACCACAATAACCCGCAATCCAGAGATCTCTATAATAACCAAGGTATTTCACCGCCGACACCATTTAACATTATCTTAATAAACTATTTCAATTTCTACATTTTCACAACCCCAGGAGCTTGTAAAGACTTCGCGACAAATGAAAAACCTGATCAAAAATACTCGTACACAACGCAATGACGTGAAATAGTAATAACAGAAGAATCAGTCACATGGGAGTTATGATTGGACACATCTATCCTGTAGACCCACACCCTTACCTATCCACCCCTTCCCCCATCCTCTTATTCGTCTAACAATTTTCCCCACTGAGGGTCCCTCTCATCTCTATGCCTCCATTTTTACTATATTTCACACCAGTCCATTTCTCCGTTACCCGCTTCTCAATTGCTCTTTCCCCTCATTTCTCAATGCCCCTCATCTTTGTATGTTGCCCTCCCCTTCTTATTGGTGGAGGTGGGATGATGGGCAATGTGTGTGAGCTATGTGTGTGTGTATATAAGATGGTATACAGATCTTTAGTTAGAGCACTTCCTTCCCCACCATCTCTCTATCCCTTAGTTAGTTTACCCTCTATGTGTATTTCCCTGTATTGTACCCTTAATAAATCCCCTATAAAGATCCATTGAATATTGTTGTTAATTTAATATTAACTGGCACCCCAAAACCAAGCAGATTTTACAGTCTAATAGCTATTTTCTTGCCTCCCCAACTCCAAAATCCTTGGTGCGTACAGGATATAACTACTTAATACTGCCCCCTATGTAACGAATATAACTATATAATACTGCCCCCTATGTACAGGAATATAACTACTGTAAATCTGCTTGGTTTTGGGTGCCATGTTAATATTAAATTAACAACAATATTCAATGGATTTTATAGGGGATTTAAGGGTACAATACAGGGGAATACACATAGAGGGTAAACTAACTAAGGGACAGAGAGATGGTGGGGAAGGAAGTGCTCTAACAAAAGATCTGTATACCATCTTATATAATACACACGTATCCGACACACACTTGCCCATCATCCCACCTCCACCACTGTCTTGGCCAATCCAAGGATGATGTAGAGTTCAATATATTCTTATCACAAAACTTGCAGGACAAGTAACTGAGTCTTGTTTCCCACAAGATCTGCAAGAATCCCCAGGGCAATGACAAGCAGCTGTCCTCAGTGTGGTCAGGATAGCCCCAGCCTCAGGTGAATAGCCAGTCCATTGTAATCACATGCAGCTGCGCTGCAATCTTTATTAGGGGCAATGTAGCATTTATGTTAGTTCTTAGTTCTTCTCTCTGTCCACAAAGACCCTTAAACTGTCCAAGCCACATCATGTCATATTTCCAACATTATGCCCCTTGGGCCTGAAAGCCCACAAACCATTAGACCATGTTTAGAACAGAAATAAAAATCCATTCTCCTCTCCATATCTTCTTGGGTGTGGAAATGATTTTCTTCTTCTTTGGCTTTTCCTCAAGGCAAAGTGTAGTGAAGGTTGTATGGGTAAGGGATAGGGCACAATGATCATACACACCCGTTCACTCACATTCATTCATATCCATTTCTTGAATGACATTTTTCCATCTATACCAATTATCCACCAATATAGATCTTCATATATGCTAGTAACTGTCTGCCATATTTACAATATGCAAATATAATCCCACGTTATATAGAATGCAAGCTGGCAATAATATCTTAGATTCAACATACCTATAGATATGAAATTACATAAAAGGAAACCCAACAGAACTATAAAACATCCACTAGTAAATCAAAAGATTGATTTCAGTAGAAGTTTGCAGGGTGGTTTATCTAGGGTTTCCAGATTTACTTGACTTCAAGTATATTTAGTTTAAACATAGACTTCATTTAGCTTTTTCCGATTACAAAATCTAATTCTGTAAGTTACCAGGTTTTATATTACACTCCACAGAAATGTTCACTTCACACCTTATATATGTCTTCCATTGTCCTGACTTATAAATTACAAAGTATATCAAGTGCATATTGGTAACTTACTGTGCATTATAAACAATAACTATATAGTAAACCTATATAGCGAGCCATTAATTACTATATGTTTTTACGCAACCTGAGACACACACATATATGAGAAATTAAATTACAAAAAATTCAAACGACGCTGCTGCTTTAATACCCTAGTTTACAGGTAAGGAGTGGCAGTTTGTTTAGAAACTTAAATAAGTTCCAGTGAGACAAATGTATCGAGAAAGAAAAACCTTAAAATAAAAAAAATTCAAATTTTATGTGAATTCATCTATAGTCTGCCCTTTGGTACTGCCATTACTCTCTAAACCAGGCCCTTTGGTACCACAAAATGGTACAAACACTGTATAAAAAAAAATAATACTTGAATCAAGAAAAAAAAATGCTCCATTAAAAAAAAATGGGGGAAAAAAAAATCCAACAAATCCAACATTCCTGAGCATCAGGAACAAAAACAAAAATGTGTAATACATAGGGGGCAGTATTATAGTAGTTATATTCTTGTACATAGGGGCAGTATTATAGTAGTTGTTGGAAATATGACATGGTGTGGCTTGAGACAGTTTAAGGGTCTTTGTGGACAGAGGAAGAACTAAGCCATAAATGCCTACATTGCCCCTAATAAAGATTGCAGAGACAGCTGCATGTGATTACAATGGACTGTGCTATTACACCTGGAGGCTGGGGCTATCCTGACCACACTGAGGACAGCTGCTTGTCATTGCCCCTGGGGATTCTTGCAGATCTTGTGGGAAACAAAGACTCAAGTTACTTGTCCTGCAAGTTTGTGTGATAAGAATATATTGACTCTACATCATCCTTGGATTGGCCAAGACAGTGGTGGAGGTGGGATGATGGGCAAGTGTGTGTCGGATACGTGTGTATGTATATAAGATGGTATACAGATCTTTAGTTAGAGCACTTCCTTCCCCACCATCTCTCTGTCCCTTAGTTAGTTTACCCTCTATGTGTATTCCCCTGTATTGTACCCTTAATAAATCCCCTATAAAGATCCATTGAATATTGTTGTTAATTTAATATTAACTGGCACCCCAAAACCAAGCAGATTTTACAGTAGTTATATTCCTGTACATAGGGGGCAGTATTATAGTAGTTATATTCCTGTACATAGGGGGCAGTATTATAGTAGTTATATTCCTGTACATAGGGGCAGTATTATAGTAGTTATATTCCTGTACATAGGGGGCAGTATTATAGTAGTTATATTCTTGTACATAGGGGGGCAGTATTATAGTAGTTATATTCCTGTACATAGGGGCAGTATTATAGTAGTTATGATCTTGCACATAGAATCAAAATCAGCTAAAAAGCCCTCTCTTACCTGGTTAGACACAGGAGTCCTCTTTCGGCGTACTTCCGTATTCGTAATCACCCACGTCATCTTGGGTGTCCTGTCCAGTCTGACTCCAGCTATCTCCACCATCAGATATAACCTCATCGTCCCCATGTGATTTCGCCTCGCTCTCCAAGTCTAGCTTATCATCATCTTGTTCGTTACTCAGTTGATCCAGAGTCGTTTGTTCCTGCATTTCGGCAAAATATGTTCTCAGTTCATCCACATCCACCTTCGCCTTGAGCATGAGAAGATCGACGTCTTCTTCGTGTAACTGGCCGTATTCCTGGAAATACTTGGCGAGAATGTCTTTTCCTGTATTAGTGGCCGACGAAATCTTGATAAACTTTTTCCGCTCTTCCAGAGAGCGCTCGTACATCTTTCGGTACTGCTCCATCCACCTTAAGCTCCCGTTTCGTAGGACGCAACGGTTGTCCTTAAACCATTTTACAATTTCCGTCCTAACCAAGCCGGTCTGTGTAGCCAGTTGATCATACTCGTGTGGAGTCGGCCACTGAGTTCTCGCGAAGGTACTTTTTAACAGGTGGAGCTGCTCTTGTTTCGATTTGTACGGTGCCAAAGACTGCGACCAAGAACTTGATAAGCTACCGGATTGTGTAGCCGTCCCATTCATAACTCCATCGTTGCTGTCTGAACCCATAGAGTCCAAAACAGCTTGTTCCATGGAATCTCTAACTTTCCTCCTGTCGGCAAACCAGTAATGTATTTGCCGCCTTGACAGTTTCGTCTCGGCACGCAACGTATCCAAGTCATTCTGTGTCAAAAAGGAGCTCTTCTGGAAGCTGTTTTCGAGACACTGGAGCTGCTCATCTGAAATCTCCGTCATTTTTGTTGGGGTGATGTCTCTGTAATGATAGGGCCGTCTAGTCCTGGATGACATTCGGTCCCTCATCAGAGTCTCGGTGGTGATGTTACAAATACCTCGTTGGCTCCTATACCGATAGTCACTGAACCATTTCTTAATTTCACTCCTAGAAAGCCCGGTGATGTCCATTAACCGATAAACCTCCACGTCATCTGGAAACTGGCTATTCACAAAACTGGCCTTCAAAATGGCAATCTGCTCGTTGGTCTTCTTGCGCTCGTGCCGAGATGAAGGCACCATATTTAATTTCCGAGGCGGAGATGAAGCTTTTACTGTATTCTGACGTTTGGGCTCTGGAGCTTCTTGAGGACTTTGTAGGGAACGCTTCTGGCTTGGGCTTGGTGCTCCAGTTGAGTACGAAGACACAGTCACAGTAGGAGTATTTGAGACTTGCGTTAAGACTAGACCCGTTTGCCCAAGAAATTGACAAGGCACTGCCGTCTGGATAATGGGCTGGGTCATCTTAGCAGTAGTCGTTAAAGGCGCGGACACAACGGTAAAGGTCTGTGGAACCGACTGGATCGTTCCATTGAACATCTTCTTCCGTGCCTCCTCTACCTCTTCGGGAGACCAACTTATACCATGCTTCAACCTCTGCGTAGCAAACCAAATTCTGATCTGCTCCTCCGGATGTTTGGAGGCTGCGGTGAGCCATGATAGTTCCGCTTGTGTAGGGTAAGGAAATTTATTAAAAGAACTGATTAACGTTGCGTTGGTGTCAAGAGCAGAATTGTATTTGTTGCTATTTAGAGGTACAGGGATTTTTGGGAGAAGGTTAATGTTGGGTGGAAGTTGAACAGATGGCATCACGTGAGTTAAACCATCTCCTGAAATTCCATTCGTTTCCGAGAGGCCGTACTGACGGTCGTAGAACGCCTCTTCTGCCTTTCGCAGTTTTTTCATTTCGGCCCGACTTTTCCCAAGCCTACTGATGGGCAGCTTGTTTAGGGGTGCACCGGTCATGGACAGCTCGTCGTTGTCCAGACTTTCTTGAGTACTGGAGACATCGGCACTACCTTCGATGGACTGCTCTAGGATGGTCTGGTTATTACGTTTCATAAGCTTTAACTTGAAGTTGCTCTCTCCCGGGTGATGTTTTGAATTGTGGTCGGATAAAGAGTCATACTTTTTGGTGGTGAAGTCACATTCTGCACAGACGTAGAGGGGGTTGAGAATCACGTTCGGGTGTTGCATGTCAACATGCTCTGTAAACTCATTGAGATTCTGCGTTACATAAGGACAGTATTTGCATTCGTAACCACCCTGCAACTTTTTGGATTGAGTCTCAGCAGGAGGCTTCTCTTCCACCGCATCACGTTCCTCGGGTTCCTTCTCCGCCGGCCAGTCATTTTTAGTCTCTTGAGCCGGTGGAGGGGCGCTATTCAAATCGTCAATATCATGATCTTCTTGGTCTACCAGCTCAGTCGCCCTTACCATGCAAGGCGTCGTGGACTTTCGTTTACTGGCCATGCTGTTGATGGGTTAGAATTACAGTATGCTAAGGAGTTCAAGTTTGGATTAATCCAAAAAATGTTGGGTGAGGAGGGGTGTAGGCGTGGTTTCGTTCAAGCAGTGGAGGGTTCCACTCCACACACTATCCAGGGTGAGCGTCGGTGGTTCCCGTGAAACTGCATAGGGATAGGATTAGTTTGACACACCTGCAAAACAAGAAAGAGAGGTAATGAGTGTCGGAGGTCAACGATCAGGGTCAAGAGTTTGGGCATTGTACATACCATTTCCTGCCTTACTCCAAAATATACTATTAAACAAGTCGTAGCTTTATTAAAAAAAAAAAACAATTTTTTTGTAAACTCTCAAAAATGTACAAGTGGTCCACATGTAATTTAGTTGTGGATCAATTTATTAACCCATAATTTGCTCAAAAATTTGGTGCCCCCCCATCCCCAGCTCTACAGATTTGCAAAAATAAAAGTGCCCTGCCTATATCGCCAGGAGGATGACATCAATATACTTGCCTGCAGCTTTTATTGACCGCAAATAGGAAGTATATACACACACACACACACACACGTAGACAAATGGCACCCCCTAGTGGTGAAAGGGGGACATGCAGATTTTTACAATAATGTAATGGATCAATACTGCAGCTTTGACCATAGATCTATATAAAAAGACTTATAAGTGCAGTCGTGTTACAGGATTATCCTCCCTAACGACACATCCAAGAATTTGGGATGCATCGTTCCCCGGAATACTGCAGGCTGCCATGTACGCGGCAGTACAAAAAAAAAAAAAAAATAAATCAATGAAACCGCAAGACTTGAGTCTGGATGAGGATTTAGATGAGCCCTGGGCGCAGCGCCGCAGAGCTACCAGACAGCCTCCGCTTCTGCTCAACCAACTTTAACCCTTAAAGGGGGCGCAAAACCTCAAGGCACCTATGTAGATGATGGAGTCACGGCAGGGGTGAAGACAGTCCCTTCCTCATTGGTGCAGCCATTGTACAGATGATGAGGCCCAAGTATTCCATTTGCAATTCTGGACCGTCGAAGGTTCTGGATTATATTATGGTGGATTGATACTGGACTACACTAGCTGTAATTTAACATATTCATTGCCACGGTCATGACGCGACCCCCCCCCCCCCCCCCAACCGTGTCGTTACGGTCATAACGCCCCCCCCCCCCCCAGATCTGTTCAATTTAAATTATCTATAATAAGCTGCCTTCCTTAAGATAACACCACAGGCGTAGATTTCCTTTTACCATCTAGGAAAACAGTGTTGCATATTCCTTTACCAAAATTTTGAATCATGCATGACCTTTAAGACTTGGCACTTAAGGGGATTTTATTGTAGAAACAGTATCACAACTTTATATAATATTTTTTCTTATCAGGTCCTCCGGTTTCCTCTCACACTCCAAAACATACTGGTAGGTTGATTAGATTGTGAGCCCCATTGGGGACAGGGTCCGATTTGGCAAACTCTGTGCAGCGCTGCGTAATCTGTGTGCACTATATAAATAAAGGAATTATTATTATTATTATTATTATACTCCTTAACTGTGAGAAGGCAACTATAAGAAGACACTGTGATGATAGGTCTAGAAGAAGACAACTATAAGAAGACACTGTGATGATAGGACTGCAAGAAGACAACTATTTCAATTTCTACATTTTCACAACCCCAGGAGCTTGTAAAAGGCTTCGCGACAAATGAAAAACCTGATCAAAAATACTCGTACACAACAAGTACACAACGCAATGACGTGAAATAGTAATAACAGAAGAATCAGTCACATGGGAGTTATGATTGGACACATCTATCCTGTAGACCCACACCCTTACCTATCCACCCTCATCTCTATGCCTCCATTTTTTCTATATTTCACACTAGTCCATTTCTCCCCACATTTCTCCGTTACCCGCTTCTCAATTGCTCTTTGCCCTCATTTCTCAAAGCCCCTCATCTTCCTATGTTGCCCCCCTTCTTATTTCTCAATAGCCCTCATCTTCCTATGTTGCCCCCCTACTTATTTCTCAATGCCCTGCAATCCAGATGTTGCCCCCCCCTACTATTACTCAACCCTCATCTTCCTATGTGACCCCTTTATTATCTCAATGCCCTCATCTTTCTAGTTGCCCCAAACTGATTACTCAAGCCCATCAGATTCAGTAGTGTGCCCCTTCTTATTTATCAATTAGGCTCTCGACTTGCACTCCCCTTCTATTTCTACAGTGACTACCTCATGTATTCTGTGTGCCACCCTTTCTATTTCTCAATGCCCCTCATCTTCCTATGTTGCCCCCCTTCTTATTTCTCAATGCTCCTCATCTTCCTATGTTGCCCCCCTTTATTTCTCAATGCTCATCTTCTATGTCCCCCTCTTCTTATTTATTCAATGCCCCCTCATCTTCCGATGTGCCCCCCTTCTTTCTAAATGCCCTCATCTTCCTATGTCGCCCCCCTTCTTATTTCTCAATGCCCCTCATCTTCCTATGTTCCCCCCCCCTTCTTATTTGTTTTTTCAAAAATGCCCCTCATCTTCCTATGTCCCCCCCTTCTTATTTCTCAATGCCCCTCATCTTCCTAGGTTCCCCCTACTTATTTCTCAACACCCCTCATCTGTCTATGTCCCCCCCCCCCTCCCCAATTCTGTAAATGAAAATTATCAACTTCCAGGTGCTTAATGGAGGAGCTTCTAGCTTAGATGTTAGTTCCACCTCTGAGAGAGACCAACATTTTTTTTTCTTTTCTCCGTTGAAACAAACTGAACAGAATTATGCTCCTTGTTGGGATTGATCTACGATTCGAAATGTATAGGGGCACCTCAAGCCTCTTCTATAGGCAGACATTGGGGGTAATATTTAAACACAATTAAACACTTGTTCCTATGGGATAAAACTAAGAGATCGGATCTCCACATATAAAGAAAAATGCATTGACACTTGGCAGAGCATGCAGGTATATAGTGGACATGCAGGGAATAGCTGAAATGAAATATAAAGTGATGGCTGGAGTAATGAGTATAGAAGGATATACAATGTAGATGAAATGTGCATTCACTTAAAAGTTTCTCCTCTTAACCTCCTCTACCAAGTTCCATCGACATCCATCTGACTTGTATGGCCAACTTTAGGGGGTTTTCCATTAAAAGGGTATTTATGACCTATCCATACAAGCTGGGCTGCAGTTCCAGGAGACTCAAGATCTGGTTCCAGAAAGACTTGGTATCCGAAACGAAGACCTTATAACATGAAGGTCCAGTCTGTCCATTTTCATGACCACCGAGATCCTGATGCCGTCACCTGTGCTCAGCAGCTGGGTCAGCACATGGCGCTGTAGAGGAGACAGCTGCACTCCAGAAGAACCATCAATAAATAGCCGATGCCATTGTCTATACATTGGCAACACCCGCTGGTGACCGGATCAGCAACCTCATTGACAGCTGCCTTATGCAGGTGCTAGACCTGGACCTTCAGGGAACGCTGCTCCGCGAGAAATCCGCCCTTCAATCTGTATAGATCCGTCCATAGAAAAGACGACAATACTTATACAAGAGTTAAGCACAGGTTGGCACAACGTAATTAAAGACAAAACAGGATCTAGATTTAATCACATAATACCGCGCTTCTAGGCCTTACGGGAAAACATAAAACGCTACAAAGAGTCTTTTTAATATCCCTTTAAATCCCCAGCCTCCCCGTTGCCCGTAATGTCTATTCGCTGACATACACTGCAGCATCAACTTCCCACGGCTCCAACGCTGCAATGTGCCCAGAATCTAATAAGTCACTGCAGTGACGGAGCCCCGGAATATAACGCAAGGATAAGCCTGCGGAGAACTGCGACTACACCAGTGGTACTGGGTCTGGACATGGCGCTGACGTTATTATAGAACCTCGTATATTACAGTCATAGGGGGCGATATATCAAGCCTTGTGCTCCAGAAATCTGGACTCAAAAAGTCACAAAATAGAATCTGCTCAAAAATTTTGCAACTTGTTGCTGGTGAAAGAGTAAGCCAATTTTAGGAAAAGCTGTAATGCAAATTTTGGCTCAAATATGGACGCCTTTGGTCCGCCTCATTCGTATGTGGTGTTCAAAGATCTTCCTCCGTCTAATACTAACTAACGGGTCGTGAGCTTAAAACTTAATAGCTGGTTGCCTTTATATCTGTACGGCTCAGTACTACGAGATTCTGGGGCATTGAAAGTTGGAGATGTGCCCACTTATTTTAGAAGACAAATATTTGGGACATCTTACTCCTGCACAGGACAGATCAAGAACATTGTTGGAACAGATAGTCTTGAAACATCTGCCAAGGGTTCTGCAGCATAAATCGCGCTGCACCAGAGTTAGGTGGTATCTAGACCAGCAGCACATTGGCTCAGTGGGTAGTACTACAGCCTTGCAGTGCTGGGATCCTGGTTTAACGTTCCACCCAGGTCAACATTTGCAAAGAGTTTGAATGTTCTCTCCGTGTTTGTGTGGGTCTCCGGCCCACAAGCCAAAACATACTGGTAGGTTGATTAGATTGTGAACCCCATTGGGGACAGGGACCAATTTGGTAAGCTCTGTGCAGCGCTGCGTAATCTGTGTGCGCTATATAAAGAATAATTATTACTATAAAAATGCACGGTCATTAAACATTTCCTCCATCGAGTTGTGGTCAAGTGAAGGCATCTGCTAGAACCTCCAAGTCAAAAAAGGAGGTCACGAGATTAAGCAACACTATAAAAATCAGTCATAATGAATGGAAATGTTGCCAGTGCCGCACATCAAAAAAAAAAAAAAAAAATCAAACACAAGTTCGATAGGAATCTCCTAGATGGATCTGACCTTTCAGTTCAAGATACTTTGACATCTTGACCTCTTCATCAGAGGAGCTCTACAAGGCAACCTCAGCTAAAATAATCCCCCACTGGAACAATCTTAATTTGTGATGGTGCAAATCTGAGCTGACCCCTATAACCCTCCATTGTCTGTTCTAGTCACCATGTGGCACCAACCTGGACATTTTGTGGTTGATGACTTTTTCATAAGCTGTCCAACAGACATCCCACTGCCAGATCTTGACAGGACCATCAAAGACAACCAAAGTTTCTCCAATCTTAAGGAGTAAACTCTGAGGCCCACTATGCCCATGATCTTTCCAGGAGCCAGGCTTATGTTACCATGAGTAGAGAAAAGAGCACAAACAACAAGATCATGGTACCACTTTACTAACCAGAAGACATGTCCTTCCATTGAGATAACGTATGTAGTCATAGCCAGTAAGGATTATATCAATGGGAAACCAGGCCTTGGTCTCACAAATATATGACAAATATTAAGAGTAAATTTTTCAAAAACTCTCAGTTTCAATAGAAGAACCAACTGGATCACTACAAATAATTGGGTTACTCCAAGTCTCTTAAACCAAATCTTTTAATTCTACAAAACCCAAGACAAACTTCTAAAGGACCTCAAACATTTCAGAGAATAAATAATAACTTACCCCTTTCTACACCAAAGACCTCCACACTACAGACTTCCAGAACTTGGTCAAGCTCTGTACAGGAAACCACAAGGCATCTGAACTGTCCTAAAACATTCCGACTCCCTCCGCTCAAGATGAGATATTTTCTTTTACTACGGCAGCTGGGCCTCGGCACAAGCAGGAAGACTTTCACATGAGGTAAGATCTGTCTGCCAGATTTTCTATACTAGGAACCAAAACCTTCTTTTACCCAACCACAAAAATAGTTTTGAGATGAGTGTGTGACTAACTGTTCTGTCAGAGAAAAGCTTTAATCTGGTTGTCTGCTCCTAGATGGTCCACGAGAATAAAACACAGTAAAGCAGCTTCCACCATAGTTATGGCCCCCGTTACCAGTGCTTGGAGACCACATCGGGATAGGTTCCAAGCAAGTTCCAATGTGTATCGATGCCTTGACGTTTAACGGCCATGGATTCCGAGAGTCATCTATGATAATAAGAGTCATGTAACAACATCATGAATGGCCATAAGACGGTGCGGCACAACATTCAGTGCTGGAAATATGACAAGCCACCATTTTTTTATGTTTTCGGTCCGTCATCCGCTGTGTTGGAATATCCATTTCAGAATGGACCCGCAGGTAATTAAGACACTTAAATTAAGCCTCACACACAAACATAATTGTGTGCTGTGAACTATCCGCACACACAGCAGCTCGCTCACGCCGTTGTTGATTTAGATTGTGCACAATCGCAGGGAATGTGCTTTGTGCAGCGCTGCGTAATCTGTAGGCGCTATATAAAAGAATTATTATTATTAACGTGACGACCGGTCACGCCACAAATTTTAGAGCAAACAATTCCTGCCAGAATTTACCAAGTGGCCAGTTGTTACCTTATGGACTTCAGCGGGGTGAGAATTACTCAACACGTTGATGTCATATGGGCTGCAGAAAACGGCACATGGCCTACACACACTGTGGTGCCTTAAAGGGAACCTATCACCAGGAGTCCTTTTCTGGTTCCCCTATGTCCCTTATAGAGAACAGAGTGCACACTGACAAGGTGTTTGTACAGTAAAATTGGGCATTTCAGAAAAAAATCATAATCCCTTGGGAGTGGCCAGGGAGGAGCGTTTTCCCTACCCTCGGTAAACCACTTCATTGAGCATCCAGTTCAAATAAAAAATTCTGCCCATGTTCACATATTATCTCCCCCCATCGCTTCCCCCACTGCATAAATCATTTTTGTAGTTACGCTGACCGCGGTAGGCCCCTGCATGATCAGCATCTGCGGACAGACATGCGCAGATGAAGCAGAGCCGTCCGGTGACCGGTTCCATTTAGTGTCAGGTTGGCAGCTATTTAGGGCTTCAAAGCTCGGCTCAAGGGTCAGTTACTAGTTTAGGGTGTTCATATCGTCCCTCTAAATTTCCAATGTTCTTGTGTTCAAGTACATCCTGTATATCCTACATTCCGCACAAAATGGACCAGAAGCTCAACAACTGACTTTTTTTTTTTTTTATATTTCTTTGCCATATTTATCTTGAGGATTTTGGTCTTTTGAGACCAGTCATTACTTCGGTGAGATAGGAGAGCACCAACACCCCCACAACTTTTTTTTTTTATTATTATAAATGCTTTTAGAGTTTATCTTTTTACTATTAAAGTTTACATTTCAAAGTTATTTTTCACCACTTGAATATTTTCAGTCTGTAGGAGTCAGGCCAAGGTAAGAATAAGTTGTTTTAGTTGTTTTTACACTACCTGGGGGTCCATAAAAAAAAAAAAATAAAGAAAAATGAGGAATCTGATCAACCCCTTTAATTTCATGTTACAGGTGGCGCTTTCAAGTTCTTGTCCACAGAGTAGATACAGAAAAAAAGTCATACTTTTGGGTCAGTTTTAGAAAAAATGTTGCATTTGGATATTTTTGTAACTTTAATTTTGTGCCCTTCGGTAGATTTTTTTTTCTTGCCACTTTCCAATCACTATAAAGACATTTATGGGGAAATAAAACATTATAATATAACATAATAAATAAAAAATCCATAATAAATAAATATGCTTTGTAGGTCGTTGTTTAATTCACTATTAACACAACATCTGACCAGTCCGTGCAAAAATAAAAACCCTTATACAGACCAACTACAAAAATTATAGCATTTGTCAGCAAAACAAACAGGAAAAGAGGAGATTGATCGAGCCCGGCGCTTCTGGGATCAAAAAGTTGCAAAGAAAACAAAAATGCAGAGAAATGGCAACATTTGACATTTTCACCACTTTTGAGAAGTGAATGTGGTTTGCCGGAGAGATGTATACACTATGTATCAAATGCAGCATAAAAAAAAATGACTTTTTTTTTAATTACCAAAAATGGTGCCTCAATGGTGACATGAAGTCGCAGACACAATAAAAGGGCTGCCCAAAAAAATTATTTATTTTTTTTTAAATCCTGTCATTATATTTATGTAGCGACATTGTACGTGGTATGGCTATACAACATATGCGATATAGATATTTCACTGGAAACGTAGAGGTGATCACGCAGAGCTCCGCCCCCGGGCTCTTGAATTACGTTTCTACGCATTGCAAGAGCTACATGTGGCCACACCCTCAAAATCTAAGCACATCTATGTTTTGGGAGGTGATATCCCATATACACTTAAATTGTGTTCCGAAATGCAATTCAAGCGCTATGCGTAAACACGGCCTAAATGTCGTCAATGTTAGGCCCCGCCTACCTGTGCAACGGCGCACACAAATCTTCATAACCAATGCAAACCTACACAGTGAATCTGCGGATGTGCAAGTGCATTTTTAGTTAAGTTTATTTTTTATGAAGTCATACTGTTTACTATCCGAATGCAACAAAGAAGAAAACAAAATAAAGTTCAAAAAACTTCCACTGGTGACAACACATATTTAAAGGGGCAAAACTCCTGTCAATCCAAGTGAATATTGGTGAAGCTTTAGGTTCATGTTCGCGGGTTGCGCTTGAATGGCGTTTCAAAATGCAAATCAAGCACATGGGGGAGGAGCCGCTCTTGAACGCAGATGTGTAGAGACCTAAACCCTCGCGTTCGGGTACAAACGTCACTTATTTAGCAGGTAAACAATACAAAACGTTCCTGATCACAAGTGTTTCTGTCTATGCACATTCAGATGTGGGAGGAGCTTTGAGACGCAATCATCTCAAAATGCAATTCAAGCGCAATGTGTGAACGCGGCCTAAAAAAGCTACTTCTATTTACCCACTTATCCAAAAAACTGATCTCAATGTCCTAAACCGTGACCAGTGCGGGATTCCCACAGCTCAGCATTCCACACACAAAAGCCTCCAGGAAACACTTGACTACAATACTTCCCCCCCCCCTTTATTTTACAACTTTGAAGTAAAGCAATCATGTGGAGTAGTGTTACAGCAAATCACTACTCCACTTCCTAAACACAACTCCACTGCATCTCATTCATCCATCAGCCCAAATCCATTAACCCCTGTGCTCCCAGCATGGGTCCAACTGCTGATCAAACAGGTCTGGGAGGGGTAACAATAGAGAGGAAGGGGGGGCGGGGGGCGCTTCCAGGAAGAGATCACAATGTCATTTATATAAGATTAATAAGAGGGGGACACTCAAGGAACAAGTTACAAGACGCTACGGCCTTAAAGTTTTCTCAAGCTACAAGAAAAGAGCAACAATTATGGCGCTGCCGAAATGGGATTCGGGTTATTAGAGAAGGGACGAGGGGGCAATAGATAAACGGGATCAATGCAACGTTGTATAGAAAGTATCAGCATCTCATATCCGGCATTCCGAAGAAATTCGACCACAAATCTCAGAATTACGCCGCTTTAATTTTTAGGGTGCATTAACATGTATGGGTTTCGAAAAATTAAATGAAGCCAAAACAGCATTATAAATATCCAGCGTGTGTGAATACAGCCTTAGAGTCACACTGCGGTTATATCCGCAAAGGGGTGGGAGGGCGTGTTAACGGAAAAAATAATCGAGCTAAATATCCCCGGGTTACACCACTGTTGATACGTTTTATCCATACGCCACCATAGTGAGGCACAGACTATATAAAGTTCCTAAAGTGTCTGTATACGCATCAAACCGCGACGCAAGTTGCGTCAACTCAGCACTATTCCATCCCCCCACTACAGAGCCCCTATGGGAGGACTTGAATGAACTTTAGGACCCTAGGGGTAATATTTACCCTAACTTCATGTTCCCGATCCCTCCCTCTGACTCCCAGGGAGTCCCCTTAACCCCTTAAACTACCCCTGTGGATGATCTCCAGCTCCTTCCCCCCCTCCCTGCAGCTGAGGAGGGGTCTGCACCGCGTCATTGCTTTCTACAATCACATCACAGCCAAAACAACCCCAAATTTAGGAAAGGGGGGGGGGTGTTAACCCTTAACAAACCCGGGAGAAAAACTTTCCCAAGCTCCCCCCCCCCTCCCTTCCAGTATTTGCAGCAATGATGAAAGCAGGAGCCGAGCTCTGAGCAGCCTCTACGTAACGCCCTATCGACAGCCGACGCCATATTTTCTGTTGCTTATGTCGACATAGGGAATCGTAGATCGGTTTTTACTGTCCTCCCCGATCTGATCGGCGACAAAGTTGGACCCGATCCCCCAGCGGGGCGGCAGTGCCCCGGATATGTAGAGTTGTAGCCCCTGATACCAGGCGCCGCTGCCCCCCGCCAGTTACTGAACACGCGGGAGCCTCCAAAGTTGATCGCTGATCGGTGACCTCTCACGTGTCAGTGAACTGGTGTCGGGTCGGGTCCGGTGCATCAAAACAGTCACAAACACATACAAGCAACCCCCCCGATGCCAGGAAGTTTCTTACCTGCGGCTCCCGGTGACGTGATACAATGTATCCGCGCGATGGAACCGTTGGCCGCTACAATGTATCCGTGTGACAGGACGCCGGGAAACGCAAACGTTCTAACGGCCCCCCCAGCCGCACACGGCAGCGGCGCAAAGAAGCAGCAAAAAAAATCCTCGATCAGTGGGGAATCTACGCCAAAACCCACATGATCTGTAACGTCAGCAGACGGATTTGCATACGATACCACCCGCACTTCACCCTGGATCGTAGCTCAGTTCTTGCGCAAAGTTGCGCACTGGTGATTTGCATTGAGCTCCCATTGTGAGGAGGGGAAGGAAGAGGGAGGAGGAGTGTGGTGGGGGGGGGAGTTGGGCGTAACCTGCCCCATAAACAGGGGGGCTATTATTGTAACCGATCTGATCGGCTGATCCCTGGACACACCATTGTATATGATCTTCTTCTTAGGGATCTGTTAGAAGGAGGAGAAAAATTAAAAAAAAAGTTCATGGTGTCAGGAGGAGAGCTGCAAACTGTTGATCCTGACCACGTGTGTATGGAGGGGAGGGGGGGCACATGGCACACAATGCCCATCCGCATAAGCAGGCGACAAGGGGTTAAACAAACACATGTCAGGGGGGGGGGGGTGAAGCTTGATCACGTGACCCGGCTTGTTTACTGCATGGTTGGCAGGCAAGGGGTTAAATCTGCAGAGAGCAAAAGTCTCTGGTGGGGTGAGTAGGGGGTTAAAAAACAACAAAAAAACTGCCTACTACATAAAAGTCACTTATCAGTGAAGCTTGGAGAAAAAAGTATATCATGGACTATTGGGGGATAAATTTTACTTCCACTTCAATTTTTTTTACACCACAAGGGGTTAAATAGTGTCCCACTGCTGAATACAGAGATAATAGAATAGAGGAATCCTGGGCTATTATGGGTTAAAATTTGGCACTGCTGGGGGGTGGAATAATGGGTAAGTGGGTTCTCTTGTTTGTGGATTCTAGTATATGGACATTAAAGGGTTAAATAATCTTATGGGAAGAATGGTGAGTATATTGCGGAGGCTCTTTCAGGCTCTTATGGGTTAACAATCATGTCCCCCATCCCACCCACTCTTGTTTACTGACACCTCTGTGTGACTTCCTGGATAACCAGGGGTTATCTTGTAGACTAGGTCACATGATCTTGTTTATTGGTGCCGCTTCCTGGATATCGAGGGGTTTAACCCATATCAGGCTCCACAGATCACATGTTTGCAGGTTAAAATGTAGTGATGGTCACAGGACTGTGATATATGGATTTATATTCCTGGGAAGTAGCTTCTCAGAATGCACTGGGGGTGTGTCCTCACACTGCTGTGCTCTGTGTTCTCTGCAAAGAGTGTTCAGCATTGTCCATGGAGAGATGTGTAATCACACCTTTGTGTGAGTTGTTTGTCGCATCAAGACTGACCTATGAATTAATATTCTAGGATAATAATCGGGGGGACGTGTCCTCACACTGCTGTGCTCTCTGGAGAGATGTGTAATCAGACCTTTGTGCATATTTCTTATTTGCAGCAGGACTGTGAAATTGTGATTTATATTCTCTGATTTTAGCTTCTCTGAATGCACGACCAACATTTCCTGACACTGCTGTGCTCTATGTTCTCTTTAGAGAGTGTTCAGTATTGTCACTGGAGATCTGTGTCATCAGACCTTTGTGTATATTGTTAGTAGCAGCAGAACTATGAAATAAGGATTTAAATTTTCCAGGATTGTAGCTTGGGGGTGTGTCCTCGCACTGCTGTGCTCTTAGCTCCTTGCATTGAACTGCTCCTAACCATTCCTTCTGCTCTGAGAAAAAGTTGTATACTACAGCAGAACACAGCAGTGTGAGGACATGCCCCCAGTTCACTGAAAGAACTACAGTCCTGGAATATAAATATTCACGATTTAGCTTCTGAGCATCATTACTCTTCTGCAGCATCCGAATATCGTGGCATTGTGTCGACTTGCTTCATGGTCACCAGGGGGTTAAATAATCAAACTCAAAAATTCTAGATATCTCCTGGGGGTTAAAATGTGCACCTTTGGTGGATATGTGGATGCGGTTGTCACATTTATATTCGGTGTCTCCAATTTAATGGTCAAGAAGGGGTTAAATGAAAGAGTGCCTCTGATCTCCTGACGCATGAAGGGTTAACAATAGTTTTAACCTTGTGATGTGGTCTTTGCGGGGTTAAATAATCGCATTGGCAGAATGGATCTAAAATTTCTGGTGCTCTCAAGTAGGTAAATTATACACAGCCGGCACTGAAGGGGTTAAGTGTATTTGGGGCACGCAGAGGATACAGTTCCCCGTTTCCAGATTTTTTAGCTTTGTGGTCACCACAGGGTTAAGTCACGCTACAGCTTCTGGATGGGTTTCTTAAATAAGGGGTTAACTATCTCTGTCCTCGATGGGTCATGTAATCAGTTTGCAGGGAGGATGGCGAGTCTCTTGGACGCTGCACGCCGGGCAGTGAGGGGTTAGCTGGATTTGGGGC
Source organism: Engystomops pustulosus (assembly GCA_019512145.1). NCBI lineage: Eukaryota > Metazoa > Chordata > Amphibia > Anura > Leptodactylidae > Engystomops > Engystomops pustulosus. The sequence continues at coordinate 1,271,320 of CM033645.1, forward strand.
ATGCAGATGGGTCACATGATCTCCTCGGAGGCCAGCGGGCTGGAGCCAGAGGAGGGGGTCAGCTGCTGCTATGGCGTGATGATGTCACCCAGCTACAGATACAACTTCAGGGGAGTGAATCATCCGCCAGCGCTGGGGGTGGGTGCTGGGAACGTTCAGGCATGGCATCGCCTGGTGAGAGGCAGCTCTACCTGGCACTCCCTTTGTGTGCTGGAGGAGGACGCCGCCGCGCATGGAACTCATTTAGACGCAGCAGATGCCAGCGCGGAGATTGCTGATAATTACTGCAGCTGCACCTAGGTGGCACCGGGCTTTACAGTTGGTGCCAGGTTGGCTGGATTTTTTTGACTGCTGAAAGGCGCAAAACTGCGACATTTGCCGTGCCAAGACACATTCACTGTGCCCATCCATGCCCGGGACATGCCACTCACTTTATGGGTACGAAAACCCACCCACCTGCGGAAAAGTCTCAGAAAAATCGAATCAAATTCCCAGCCAATGATGAGACAGTATTGTGCCGTCACGTGGCTCCGAAGCCCGTGGCCACACTAAGATAAAGGGAGACCAATGATGACCCCAGAAATTACAGGGATAGAAGGGTTTTTGTTATACTTCTGAAGGTCATTACGTGAGCTCCCTCTAGTGGCAGAAATAGGCAGACAGAATTTTATCATTGACCATTGGAAACTGCTCTGGCATCTACAGGAGAGATAAAATAGGAAAAGAGCTCCTCCTAGTGGTGGCTGTAGGGACACAAAATTGTGAGAATACAGGTGGATGTGTTATTGATAGGGTGCTAGAGGGCAGGGGGTCATTTCCCTTATCCGTGGTCTAATACACAAGATATAGTAGGATAATTACGTCCCTGGCCGAGGAGCTCTGCCATCAGCTGCTGCCGGGGCCTGGAGTGTAATAATATAGTATTGTATATAGTATGGAGCGTATACAGGAGCCTACTAAGGGGGTGTCAGGCACATGCTGCCTATACACCTGCTATTCATGCCAGTGTGATTGCTGTGCCCACATATCTGTGCCAGCCATATGCTTGCTAACCCTTCCAGCAGCTCACGCTGTAGCAGTGCAAACTTTATTACCACTTGCCGTACCAGTAACATGAACCACAATGTACCAACAATGCAGCCACATCTTCCTCTGGCAGTGCCAACCCTGTGCCCGTCTAATTTCTCTTTACTGCTCTTCAGCAGCATCTGTAGCTTAGTTCATTACCAGTATCAGCCCCATTACATGCCTTTAACGTTGCCAACCATATGCCTATGAACAGCACCAGTCACATAACCCCTAACAGTGCCAGCCACATGCCACAGGCTACTTATAACATTGCCATTTACGTGCCCATTTTTATAAGTGATGTATCCCAGTCACAGAGCCAAACCCCTATAGAATATCAAACACATGCCCCTAACAGTACCCGCCACATGCTGTTTACCAACTGTGCCATCCACATTTCCATTGTCAGCAGACATATTCACCAATAACAGTGCCAACCACATGTTCCTTAACAGTGCCAGTCCCATATCCCCAAACTGTGCCAATATCATGCACCCTATCAGTGCCAACCAGACGTTCCTTAGCAGTGCCAGTCCCTCACCCCAAAGTGTGTTGAGAACATGCACCCTGACAGTGTCAAACACATGATACTTAACAGTGCCAGTCCCCTACCCAAAACTGTGAGGAGAATATGCACCATATTAGGGCCAACTTCATTTTTCTTAAGTGCCAGTCCCTTACCCCAATGTGTGAAGGGAACATGCACCCTAACAGTGCCAACCATATGTGACTTAACAGTGACAGTCCCATACCCCAAGCTGTGCAGAAAACATGCACCCTAACAGTGCCAACCACATGTTCCTTAACAGTGCCAGTCCCACATCCCCAAACTGTGCCAAGAACATGCACCCTATCAGTGCCAACCACACAATACTTAACAGTCCTATACCCCCAAACTGTGAGGAGAACATGTACCCTAGCAGTGCCAACCACATTTTACTTAACAGTGCCAGTCCCATACCAACAAACTGTGCCAGGAACATGCACCCTAACCGTGCCTTCAACAGGTTTCTTACAAGTTGGCCATGTGTCCATAATCCGCAGCACTGACCATGTACCCTAATAATAGTGCCGGGTCCTTATCAGCACCAACTACAAGCACCTAGCAGTGCCACCCACATGCAGTTCCATTAACATGTCCAATATCACCAGCATCTGCCATGTACCCCCTTAACTTTGTATGCAAAATATCCCTAAACCGTGCCAGTCACTTAACCCTTCACAATGCCAGCCACACAGCCCTTACACCCAGTGTAATAATAACAGTCAGGGGGGCTATGAATCATGTTGGTTTGGGATCAGGGGGTGAGGATCTCGCCTCCCCCCACACAGCAGGAGATGCGCCCATGCTCCTATAATAGGGTCATCCAGGCTGGTAATGCACCCGCTGGCAGAGCGCTGCCCATGTATTATGTATGCAGGATGAGACTTAGCGTCAAGTCATGGCGGAGAGGGGTTTCCAGGAAGAGAAGGTGGAGATGTCCTTGAACATCCGTCGGCACATCCCTTCTTTCTCCAGTAATAGTCTGCAGTCACATGTTCCCAGAGGCAGCGCAATTCCCTTCAATGTAAAGGAGACTAGGATTTTTGGGGGATTCTGCCTGGACAAGTGATTAATTTTGCATTTGTGAGGGGCGGATGACCATCTAATATATGAGGGGTCCCCGACAGTCCCTCAACGACAGATGTTATGGAAAGATTGGGCAGTGGAATCTCAACATGTTCAATCTTTTGGTCCCTCATTTGGAGTTGGCCACGACTTATTCTCCCATTCTTCCTGAAAACACATAAATGCTGATTGCAATGTGTCAAAAACTGACAGTCCATGTCACTATCCAGGACTGTAAAAATCTGACTTATAAGTCTGAGCAAAATGCAATTGTGTCCTCACACTGCTGTGCTCTTAGCTCTCTTCATTAAGACACCAGTGCTCTGTGCGACTGATATCATATTAAACCAGAAACCTGCTACAGTTATTAATTCAGAGCAGAGGGAATGAGCTCAGTGCAGAGAGCTAGGAGCAGAGCAGTGTGAGGACAACCACATTGCACTTGAGGAAGCTAAATGTGTTTGGGAACAGCTCTAAATGCAGAGATCTAAGAGCACAGCAGTGTGAAAATAAACCCCCAGTGCACTTACAGAAGCTAAACATGTCTGGAAACAGCGCTAAATGCAGACAGCTAACAGCACAGCAGTGTGAGGAGAACCGCCAGTAAACTTAGAGAAGCTAAATGTATCTGGTAACTGAATGCAGATAGCTAAGAGCACAGCAGTGTGAGGAGAACCGCCAGTAAACTTGGAAAAGCTAAAGGTATCTGGAAACTGCTCTGAATGCAGATAGCTAAGAGCACAGCAGTGTGAGGATAACCCCAGTGTACTTGAGAAAGGTAAACGTGTCTGGGAAACAGCTCTAAATGCAGACAGCTAAGAAAACCTAAGTGTGAGAAGAACCCCCAGTGCAGTTGAGGAAGCGAAATGTGTCCTGGAACACCTCTATATGCAGAGAGCTAAGAGCACAGCAGTGTGAAGACAACCCCATGGCACTTGAGGAAGCTAAACGTGTCTGGGAACAGCTCTCAGTGCAGAGATCTAAGAGCACAGCAATATGAGGCTAACCTCCAGTGCACTTGCGGAAGCTAAACATGTCTGGGAAAAGCGGTAAATGCTGAGAAATAAGAGCACAGCAGTGTGAGGAGAACCACCAGTGAATTTGTAAAAGCTAAAGGTACCAGGAAATTGCTCTGAATGCAGATAGCTAAGAGCACAGCAGTGAGAGGATAACCGCCAGTGCACTTACGGAAGCTAAACGTGTCTGGGAACAGCACTAAATGCAGAGAGCTAAAAGCACAGCAGTGTGAGGATAACCCCCAGTGCAGTTACAGAAGTGAATCGTGTCTGAGAACAGCACTAAATGCAGAGAGCTAAGAACACAGCAGTGTAAGGAGTACCGCCAGTGAGCTTGAAAAAGCTAAAGGTATCTGTAAAATGCTCTCAATGCAGGTGGCTAAGAGCACAGCAGTGTGAGGATAACCCCCAGTGAACTTGCAGAAACTAAACGTGTCTGGGAACAGTGCTAAATGCAGAGAACTAAGAGCACAGCAGTGTGAGGAGAACAGCCAGTGAAAAGCTAGAAGTATCTGAAAACTGCTCTCAATGCAGATAGCTAAGAGCACAGCAGTGTGAGGACAACCCCATCGCACTTGAGGAAATTAAACATGTCTGGGAACAGCTCTGAATGCAGAGAGCAAAGATCACAACAGTGTGAGAAGTGCACTTGGAAAAGCTAAATGTATCTGGAAACTGCTCTCATTTCAAAGAGCTAAGAGCACAGCAGTGTGAGGACACAACCCCATTGTGCAGGGGGAGTAGCTAAAAGTGTGTAGCAGTAGCTTATTCCTGTCTGGATGATAACACAATCATGCTTAGTCCAGCCGAGTATGTGTATGTATAGGGGAGGTGTGGAGGAAACGTGCCAGTCCCTCGGAGCTGGTAACTGCACTGACTCTTTTGGCTACTAGGGGGCAGAACAGAGTGGTTGACTATCTGTATTGAGGCACCTGGGATATATGGATTGTCATTGTCCCTGGACATGGATATAGTCTATAAACACTTAAGGTGCTTGTTGTGTAGGGGGTTTCTATAGCGCCATCCCCAGGAAGCCGGATGCCATTGGATGTCCTCCTATCAGCCTGGTAGTCACCAGTCTAGACTGTGGTATATACCACTTCTGAGCTAATGGCTGCCCCTAAGACATATGTACATATGTAACAATATTGCACCTGCCAAAATAATACCGCCATATGCTTGACTGCCACACTCTGCATCAATTCCCTTTTCGTTAACGGAGGTTGGGGGGAGGGGAGTCCCCGTTTTTGGGGAACACGGCGGCGCAGGGAACAGTTCATGGAGAAGATGGAAGCAGATGTTTTCTGTAGAAACATCCACGGAAAAGCTGCAGAAGTGTGAACTAAGCAAACGCAACATATGGAGCGGGCGGAATAAAATGCGGCGGAACTATTTTTAATATTCCTGCAGCAGAATGACCTGGAAAATGGCAGCGCTCATTAATCAGCGCCGACACCAAACCGTGGGATGTCCCTCATTAAGATGCAGGCGGGAGCCAGGTGATCCCTCCGCTACAATGTATCCTACACTTGTCCACAGAATTCCAGTGAAGCCCCCACCTTCCCAGCCGCTCACATACATCCAGGAACGGCATATATAGCAATTCCTTAATGCCCCCTACCCCTAGCAATATAGTGCCCCCCTAACTACATTTAAAGGGAAATGCTAGGGCTTGAAATGCAACATTCAAGTGCCTTTATGCTTTAAAGCTGCCTTAAAGGGAACCTGTCACCAGGTTTTAACCCACTTAACCACCAGCCCCCCACAGTGCAAGAACCTGTGAAGCTGCAGTACAGAGAAGCTCTGGTAACACCCCCTGGAGCCCTTCAGGTTCATTAGCATAATTATAAAAGTTGCTTTTAGAAGGAAGGAGACCATAGATAACAAATATAAGAAGTTCTCCTGAACAGTGTAACAGCATGTGAAACTACAGCATGGAGAGGCTCTGGTAACACCCCAGGAGCCCTTCTGGCTCTTTAGTATAGTTTTAAAAGTTGATTTTAGAAAGAAGGAGGCCATAGATTACTAATATAAGAAGATTAGCATAGTCACTGTGCCTGGATCTATGAGTAAGTCCCCCTGGTTTATCATGATGGATTTGGATGGTAGATTTCCTTTAAAGGGAACCTATCATCTGTCATTTTTACCTCATTAAACAACTACCCCCCTTAGGTAGGGTATGAAATGTCCTTTCTAGAATTCCCTCTTTTATGTAATATCTCACCGCTTTACCTATAAAAAAAAATCTCCTCCAATGTCAGGTAAATATGACTGTTCTCAACCCGTTTTCACTTGAGATGAGTCACGTTTAGTAGTTGCAGGGGGGTGTCAATTCAGAAGCCCCTATCATCTGTTCTATAGCACCTAGTAACATGCTGCTGGTGACATATTAAAGATAAGGATCTCATTTACCGGAACCAATTAAGCTTATTGTCTGTGTACTGCAGAATCTGAGATACAGGCAGTTAAAAATAGGCAGTGACTGGATCTTGCATTTCCAATTATGTCTTTAGCTGCCTTTATCTCTGGTTCTGTAGCGTATAAAGCCATAAGTCTGAAAAATTTGATCATTATCTAATATGTATAAGATACAAAATTCATATATGTAGACACTATAGAATAGGAGATAGGGGCTCCTGAAGTGACACTGGCCCTGCAACCACAAAACTTGACTCATCTCATATAAAAAATGAGATAAGAAGAGTCAAATTTGCCTGACTTTGGGGAAGATTTTTTTTTAAAATGGGAGATTTCACATAAAAGAGGGAATTCTATAAAAGGACATTTCACCCCCTACCTGAGGGGGCTGCAAGTAGTTTAGTGGGGTAAAATCTGTTTTTTTTTTGTTGTACTAAATGAATCTTCTTTCCTTAGGATAGTTGATCAATTGATCAAGACCAGCAGGGGTGCGACAGCCCTCACTAATCGGTAGCCTGATGCGGCGAGCACGGATTATTTACGACACATCCATGTGTTAACTCGTCAGTCTGCAACTCCAGGGAATGGGACTAAGCTGCAATACCAAGAACAACCACTATACTTTGTATGGCAGTGTGCTTAGTAAGAAGTGAATATTCCCCAGGGCATGAATAGCTGTTGTCAAATGAGGCTAACTTACCTCTCCGGCCAATCGCCAGCCTCAGTGGTGACCTTTACATATGGTTATACTTGCCAATTATCCCAATTTTGTATGGACAGTCCCTGATTTTCAGAGGCAGCATTGGTTTGGTGGTCTAAAATGGGCAGCCCTGCCTACCTTAGGGGCACTACTAGTGCAAGGGGAAAAATAGCAGCATATACGGGCACTGAAACCATAAAGTGTTAGTGAGTTATAAATCGAAAAAAAAAGATGATAAAATGCATCAATCACGTCACAAAATGTAAAAATGTAAATGTTTTAAATAAAATCTACATAAAAATTTACCTTAGAAGCACGAATTGGGGCTACAGGGTACTTAAACATCCCCAGACTGCTATAAAGTTGGTAGAGCATGTACGATACATCAATGACTGACATAGGGGTAGACCTCCCCTGAGCACCAGCACAGACAAACAGGGGTTAATGGGAGCCACTGACCGCAGGATGTCTTAAAAACTGCATAAAATCTACACTGTCTCCAGTCACCACTAGGTGGAGCTCACAACATGCATTTGTTATACAGCATTATAAATTGACATAGAGCAGCTAGCTTCCCCTAGTGGTGGCTGCCAGTAAATACTTGCCTAGGATACATATCCTTTTTTTCCAGAATTCATTGACGATCCAGTGATAAAGAGAAGTGAAGTGGAAGCAGACAGCTCCAATCTCTATGTAGTGGTCAAACCAGGTTACTGCACATTACCTCCCATTCACATAGAGGGGCAGTGACTCAGCCCAGCCGCTACACATGAGCGTGGCACGGTGGCTTAGTGGTTAGCATTACAGCCTTGCAGCGTTGGGGACTTGGGTTCAAGTCCCAGGGTCAACATCTAGACCAAAGAGTTTGTATGTTCTCCGTGTTGTCGTGGGTTTCCTCCGGGTTCTCCGGTTTCCTCCCACACTCCAAAACATACTGGTAGGTTGATTGGATTGTGAGCCCATTGGGGACAGGGACTGATTTGGCAAACTCTGTGCAGCGCTGCGATATCTGTGTGCGCTGTATAAATAAAGACTTATTATAATGAGAAACCAGTGGCATTGGGAATGACAGAATATTGGCACCAGGATAAAATATCTCTGGCACCGGGCTTGGAAACATACGGAAGGCCCTTGACTCTCCAGTCATCGCTGTGGAGCTGGACTTTGCACAATATCTCTAGCACTTGGCATTTCTGACTGTATGTTTGTGTTGGCAACTGACTGTAGAATCAGAATATTTCACCAACGTCTAATATGTGTCCAGCAATGAAAGGCCCTGATAGTACTGGCTTCTTGTCTCTGTATATAAATGTTATAGTTCTCTCTACCTTTATGTCTAGTAGCCACAGGATACATTGTCTTCCTATAAATAGTATAACAGACAGTACTGGCTCCTTGTTCCTACCATAAACATGGTAGGTACAGATAGTACTGCCTTCCTGTCTGTCCTGGTAAATTAGGTGGGTACAGACAGATAGTACTGACTTCTTTTCTACGCAACATAATGTAATTACAGATAGTACTGCCTCGTTGTCTGTCCTTAATGATGTAGGCACAGCATCATTGTCTGTCCTTAATGATGTAGGCACAGATAGTACTGCCTCATTGTCTGTCCTTAATGATGTAGGCACAGCATCATTGTCTGTCCTTAATGATGTAGGCACAGATAGTACTGCCTCGTTGTCTGTCCTTAATGATGTAGGCACAGATAGTAGTGCCTCATTGTCTGTCCTTAATGATATAGGTACAGATAGTACTGCATCATTGTCTGTCCTTAATGATGTAGGCACAGATAGTAGTGCATCATTGTTTGTCCTTAATGATGTAGCCACAGAAAGTACTCCCTCATTGCCTGCCCTAAATTATGCTGGCACAGATGGTACTAAATCCTTGTTTCTATGATGTTGTTACAGTCAGCACTGATTTCCTGTTCCTACTGGAATATGATGCAGGTAGAGATAGTGCTGCCTCCTTGTCTGGCACAGATGGTAACAATACCCTGCCTCTACTTGGCTTTACTGAACTGTATGTACATATAGTACTGTCTGCCCTTATAAATTGTATTGATACAGATAGTACTGGTTCTCTATCTCTAATTGAACATAATGTAAGCTCAGATAGTACTGCCTTTCTGCCCATATAAATTGTATTGATACAGATAGTACTGGATCCCTGTCCCAGATAGTAATGTTGCTCTGTCTGCTCTTGTAAAATTAGCTTGGCACAGATAGTACTGCCTCTCTGTCTGCCTATATATATTGTGTTGATATAGAAAGTACTAATTCCCTGTCTCTAATTGAACATACTGTAAACATAATATATAATACTTCATCTTTGATTGCCCTTAATATATTTTCTTGATACAGATAGTATTGATTCCCTTTCTGTAAATGCACATAATAGTAGCACAGATATTACTGCTTCTCTGTCTGACCTTGTAAAAATGATCTTGGCACAGATAGTGCTGCCTTTTTGTCTATTTTTATATATTATGTTGATACAGACTGTACTGTTTCCTGGGGTCTAATTGCACATAATACTAGCACATATAGTACTGCTGCCCTATCTGCTCTTGTAATAATTATCCCTGCACAGATAGTACTTCCTCTTTGTCTGTCCTTATATATTTTCTTGATACAGATAGTACTGGTTCCTCTTCTCTAACTGCACATAATACTAGCACAGATAGTACTGCTGCTCTATCTGCCCTTGTAAAAATTACCCTGGCACAGATAGTACTGCTTTCCTGTCTCCCAATAAATGATCTAGGCGAACTTTTCTCTTTCTGGCTTTTAATAATCTGTTAAATTGTAACAAAACCTTAGTGTAAAGAATCATCAATTCTTCATGGTCTTCATCGCTCCCCTTATTTATGTTCACATGCCACATTTTAATGTATGACAGTGAAACAGGGTGCGCGGGTTGAGGGGTGAAGGGGGATTTTACAGATTCTGGCATGTGGTCCAGGAGCTTCCTCAGAATGATCTTCCTCTCTGCCAGTAGAATGGCTCAAAATGAATCATTTTGTGGATGTTTTTCATATTTTTTTGTGATGCATTCCGATGTTTAAAAAAAACCAAGGAAAAATCTTATATGTTATTATTGCAAACATATCGGTCACCTTTTTGATATGAAGTCTAAAACTAATGTTAAAAAACTAGAAAGTATTTAACCAAATATCTCCAATAATTCTCATAATTCTCATGAATAAATAAGAAAAATAAATAAGAAAATACAAGAAATACAGATTATAGAACCGAAGATAGGAGCGTCTGAAGTGACTCTCACCCTGCAGCCTCTAAACTGGACTCTTCTCAGGTAAAATATGACTCTTCTCTGCTTTTTTTTTTTACATGACTATGGAGGAGATTTATATAGGTAAAAGGGGTGAAAGAGAAATATTGAAAGGACATTTCATACCCTACCTGAGTGGGGTAGTAGTTTAATGGGGTAAAAATCTGATGACAGGTTCCCTTTAAAGTTAATCTACCATCCAAATACATCATGATAAACCAGGGACTCATAGATCCAGGCATCGGGACTGTGGTATTTTCTTATATTTTCTTATCCATGGGCTCCTTCCTTCTAAAATCAACTTTTAAAACTATACTAATGAGCCAGAAGGGCTCCTGGGGGTGTTACCAGAGCCTCTCCATGCTGTAGTTTCACATGCTGTTCTTATATTTGTTATCTATGGTCACCTGCCTTCTAAAAGCAACTTTATAATTATGCTAATGAGCATGAAGGGCTTTGGAGCGTCTCTGTACTGCAGCTTCACAGTGCTTCTTGCACTGTATCCCCCTCCCCCTTCCCCCCTGCTCCCTCAGCACTCCTCCCCCTCTGCCTGATATAATGTCACTGCATCAGAGGAAGTTTCAGCACACAATGGAAGGGGGGGGGGGGGTTAGTGCTTTGGCACAGTGTAACAGCCCGTGAAGCTACAGCATTGAGGGGCTCTGGTAACACCCCAGGAACCCTTCTGGCTCATTAGTATAGTTTTAAAAGTTGATTTTAGAAGGAAGGAGGCCATGGATAACAAATATAAGAAGATACCACAGTCACAGTGCCTGGATCTATGAGTAAGTGTCCCTGGTTTATCAGGATGGATTTTGGTGGTATATTTCTTTTAAATGTGTCTTCAAGACTGGATTGAAAACCCACTGATGGCCGGGTGAGGTGTTAAGGAAGGAATACTAACCCGGTCCATTGGTGCAGCCAATCCTGTCTGGTTGAACCAATCACTGGCCTCAATGATCACAGCTTATGGCACATTATACTGACTGTTGAGGCTAGTGAATTGCCTGGATGGGACCGGGATGGAGGTAATGGGGTCTTTGTGGACCTGCTGGGCAAGGTTCTGCAAGCTCATTGCTATAAACTGCAATGTGGCTCAGCTTGCAGTACCTTTTCTGGCCACTACACAGCATGTGGCGCTTTACTAGTACCAAATGCATCTGAAAGTCATGGACATCACCTTTAATAGGGTCAATAAGGTTCAACCGCTGTGTTTAACAGCCCACACTTGTAAATGTCATCCTGTGATTGCATGAAAGGGTTAAGAGGCGATAATTTTGCAGAATCCGGCAGGTTTTTTCCTGGGATTTTTCTGCTCAGCCTTGCACTCTTCACCGGATGAAGGGCTTTAATGAATGACCTGAGGTAATATTTATAATTAATGCCGGATTATATTATGCACTTCATTACCGCGGTGCATGCGGTAAGCCCCAGGAACTGTCTGACGCTTCAGGTTTTTTTTTTTTTGCAGGCCAAGGATATAATTTATGCAAATTTATAGAGAATGTGAGAACGCGTCGTCTGCCGGTGCGAGGAGGGCGAGCTGTGCACCAAAGAGAGCCCCAAAAATTACATTAGAATGATTGATATGTATCATTTGTACTGGCATCAATATCTATGATGATTCATAGAAGGGGTGTGGCTAAAGACTGCAACAAAAAAAGGGGCGTGGCTAAAGACTGCAACAAAAAGAAGGGGCGTGGCTAAATACTGCAACAAAAAGAAGGGATGTGGCTAAAGGGTGCAACAAAAAGAAGGGGCGTGGCTAAAGGCTGCAACAAATATATTATGGAATTCCAGAATTCAGGTATGTGTAAGCCTTGGGGTTTGGGCCTTGTACACACACTATGTAAGCCCTGCCCCTGACCTGACCGGGACTACCCTCAAATTACCCAAAACTTCCCTTTCCAAGCATAATTTGTATAAACTTCGCCTTTTTGCAATCAGGGTTGTAGGATTTGGCCTCTGTAATCATATCTTTGTGTATGTTGTTAGTAGCAGCAGGACTGTGAAATATGGATTCATTTTTCAGGATTGTAGCCTCTGGTGGCAAGCCCTCACACTGCTGTGCTCTGAACTCTCTGCAGCCAGTGTTAGGTATTGTCCTCGGAGAGATTTGGAATCATATCTTTGTGTATGTTGTTAGTAGCAGCAGGACTGTGAAATATGGATTAATATTCCAGGATTGCAGCCTCTGGTGGCAAGCCCTCCCACTGCTGTGCTCTGAACTCTATGCAGCCAGTGTTAGGTATTGTCCCCGGATAGATTTGGAATCATATCTTTGTGTATGTTGTTAGTAGCAGCAGAACTGTGAAATATGCATTTATTCTTCAGGATTGTAGCCTTTGGCGGCGTGCCCTCACACTGCTGGGCTCTGAACTCTCTGCAGCCAGTGTTAGGTATTGTCCCCAGATAGATTTGGAATCATATCTTTATGTATGTTGTTAGTAGCAGCAGGACGGTGAAATATGAATTTATATTCCAGGGTGTAGCTGCTCTATGTGCACTAGGGGGTGTGTCCTCACACTGCTGTGCACTCATCAGACAGTGTTAGGTAGGGTTGCAGGGTGGCGCAGCGGTTAGCACTACAGCCTTGCAGTGCTGGGGTCCTGGGTTCAAGTCCCATCCAGGTCAACATCTGCAAAGAGTTTGTATGATCTCTCTGTGTTTGTGTGGGTTTCCTCTGGTTTCCTCCCACACTCCAAAACATACTGGTAGGATGATTAGATTGTGAGCCCCATATAGCGCTACATAATCTGTGTGCGCTATATAAATAAATAAATTATAATAATGTCCCTGGAGAGAGTGTAATCCTACCGTTGTGTATGTCATTTGTAGAAGCAGGATTGTGAACTATGGGTGTATATTTTTGGACTGTTATATCTTCAAGTTTATGTCCTCACACTGCTGTGCTCTTAGCTCTCTGCATATAACTGCTCCACAGATTTTCCTATCTTCTCCGAGTAAAATCTGTAGCAGGATTCTGGTTTAATACTACACCGGCACTCAGAGGTGAGGGGCTATGAAGCAGGTGTAGCAGAGTGTAGACAAAGAGGTTTTTCTGTAAAACAGCACCGTGAGTGGTACCTTGTATTGCATTAACTTCAGCTGCAATACCAGGCACAGCCTGTAGACAAAAGTGGCGCTAATTTGGTAAAAAAAATCTTTTTTTTTTTTAATCTCATTAATCTCTCTTTATCGATAAGTATCCAAAAAAGCAACTATGACGTGAGATCCCCTATATGACACCCCCCTCCCTCCCCCCATATAAATATAAAGTGCGGTGCAGTATTGAGGAAGCAGTACACCCCTGAGGAAGTCTCCACTTGGGAGACGGAACGCGTGGGGAGTCCTCCACTACTGCTAAGCCGCCCTGTTGACTTATTGTACTGATGCCTGCCTGCTGACCACTGACTCGCAATGTATACTTACCCATTTATCCTATAGCCGCACTATGATTGTTATGGCAGATTTATCTTCATCTGTTCAGGGTCATTAGACAGCTTGGGCCTTATTCATCCTTCTATTGTAATTGTATCATACTAGGGGCCAGGTTCCACTGTATGGAGGAGGTGTTTGTTTGGTGAACCTTACCTGGTTGTGCCAAACATTTTGACTCATGTATGTTTTTTAATTGTTTTTAACTTGTCCTTCATTCCTTGATGGAGTTTTTCTATTGTTGAAATAAAGATCTATCACTTTTTTACATAATTTTGTCTATTGGCACACCTCTTTTTCTCTTTGAATATTTTATATCCAAAAAAGCAACTATGACGTGAGATCCCCAATATGACACCCCCCTCCCTCCCCCCATATAAATATAAAGTGCGGTGCAGTATTGAGGAAGCGGTACACGAGGGAGTAATTAGAGGAGAGCTCGCGACGTGTGATGAGCGGCGGCTGAGATGACTTTATTGAGGACGGGCAGACATGACACAACGGGGATATAATGAAATCAGCAGTAACATCACTGACACCATAAAACATGAGCGGCCGATAAGAGGCGAGTCAGACGGTGGAAAAAGTGATATAAATAGGGGGGGGCACCGTCTAGGAGGGGACGCGGAGGAGCGGGGGAAGACGTGCAGCTTCATCAGCCTGGAGGATCAGTCCCTTCTAGAGCAAACCTGCATGAGGTCAATTAAAGGGAATGTCCAGGTCTTAGATATTGATGAAATATCCTTCAGATATGTGATCTGTATCACCAAGAATACTGCCATACGTCATAAAGTGGCAGTGCTGGGTATCGCAGCTCAGTTCTGCCCTCTTGAATGTGACCCACGTGACTGATGGATGTGACTTTGGTACTCCATGGGCTGTCACTGCTGATCCATCATATTGAGGGGTTTCCTCTCCTTTACTCCTGTCCTCCAATGACAGTGGGATGACTCTGCTGACCCCGCCCCCGAGGTACAACATGAGCAAGGAGGAGCCTGTCTCGTGTGCGTCTTAGTTGTCATTTTTTAAATTGTTTATTAAAAATATTTTATTTTTTTAATAAAATATATGAAGTAAAAAGAAATTGTCCCTTTAAAAAGCCCCTAAAACCCAACAGAAGATAAGCCATTGGCTTTAACACTTGTTGGTAGCGGGTTTCCGCCGCGCTGATGGGTGCATTTCCGCTTTGCCCGCCTCGTACGCCAGCTGTAGCTTCTGCAGTCCTCGCGCCATGAAGGCGGCCTCCTTGTCACCTCCGAACTCTACAATCCATTGTCTTAGTTCCGGGTCAGGATGATACGTGCGGTCAAGCCCACCACCAGAGGGCGCTGATAGGAATCCGGACTGGGGTAGTGCGGGGAGAAACGGCGAGGAGGAGGTCACCTTCTCTTCTAGGGACAAAAACAAGACAGACAGACTGCTAGATTTCCAGGAAATAGTTAAGAGTCAACATTTTCAGTCCATCAGCCTGAAGAGCTTTCTGCTCTCTACACTGTGCTGCTCCACAGCCCCTCCCCTCTACGAGCAGGAGCTGTATCAGGAATTCGGTTGGATACTCATAGAAGAGGGGAGGGGCTGTGGAACTGTTCACTGCACGGAACAGAAAGCTCTTCAGGCTCAGAAACCTGCAGGAGCCACAAATGTAGATTTAAAGTTCACTTTTTACAGTCCTGCTGTTACTTACTACACACACAAAGGTACAATGCTTCCATGACCTATACATATGGTCAGAGCTGATGACAGATTCCCTTTTATAGTGGTTCTACCACCTCCTTGCTCACACTCAAAGTAAATTATATAGGGCACCTCATATCTTTTAAACTAATTTTTTTACACTTTTTGGTTTTTCCGAGCAAATCATCACTTTGAGAAAATTCTGTTTATTCATTCATGCAAATTACCTTCTCATTGCACCATGGGTGGAGGAAATGTCTGCGTTTTTTTGTTCTGCTGTCCATCATGATGTTACACCCCCTCTTTACACAATGACTGACATCACTACTAAAAATGCTGCACAAATGGAAGGAAACGGGTGCACCAGCCGGCTGACATGGCCCCGCCCCTGGTGCACGAAGCAGCTAATTTGCATAAAGATATAAACAATTTTTTTTTCGAGAACGACAGGTCACCAGGACACAGTAAATGTATGTCTGGAAACCTTATAAAGTGCCCTACACAATGCTGGTTATACTTGTGCGGGAATTATGATCCCTTTAAAGAAAATCTACCATTTGATTTGATGCAGTATGAACCAAACATACCTTGAGAATGCTGTAGCTACACTGATGCAGAATGATGTCATCACTGTGTTGTGCCTGACAGGCAGAAGTAATCAATTGCTGCACCATCCCCCAGCTGCTGTGAATGAGTGATCCAGCTCAGGTTAATTAGTCCTGTCTGGATAGTTCAGGAAGCTCTGTGTGTAATGTGTTTATGTAGGCACCCAGCTTTCCCAATGTTCTGAATGCTCTAATTGTTTTTTCAGCAAAACCACTCAGCTTAGGGATTAAACAAGTTATGTGCCTGCAGCAGTGTAGCTACAGCATTCTCAAAGTATGTTTGCTTTCTCATGCATAAAATCAAATGGTAGGTTTCCTTTAATGTTGGGCAGGGTGGGAGATATCATGCAGCACTCTAAGGGTCCCTTTTCCATAGGTTCACTAGCGGGACAATGATTGGGAAAAGAATTTCATAGGAAAGCCCATTCCTGATCATCACCAGTAGACGGCTGCACTTAGGGCTCTTCACATGTTGCTCTCCCATTGAAATCAATGCTCTGTATCAAACATGGATGCGCTCAGAGTATAGAACATATAGAATAACAATCCTCGTAGGAATCTCAATCTGTGGTCAGGTAGAAGGTATCAAAAAAAACAAAACAAAAACATCGTACCTGACAACATGGAGCTACTAGACGATGAATGGCCCTGACCGCTGCTAGACCGCTTACCGTTACATGGTAACAAATCTTTGCAACGAGGACGCTGAAAGGAGAAACATTTTGTTAATTTCCACCACGAAAGAGAATAAATAATCAAAAAAAGACAATATTTTGATAACATTTGAATAAATAGATGTGATACATTTCATAGATATCTTTTGCAGTCCCGCCCATGTTCTGTGCAGATCACTGTTACAGCTTTGCTGTGTAGATTGGGACAGAGTCATCGTTTTAATAGCTTGAGTCAGAGTATAACTCTGTATACTTTACACAAACTTTATACACAGACAAGACTCTTTATACATCTCCACTGTCACTTCCTGGTCCTCGGGGGAGGGACCAGCTCCTTAGGGGGAGGGACTATACTCCTTGACAGTATGGGTCAATTGATAGACACCATCTGAACATATAATACAGGATCTGTGTGTTTCCGATTTGGCTGAACTTACCTGCAGCAGGACAGTGACCTCGCCCCCAGTCCTGGTTTTGTGTTTTGCGTTGGGCCTCTTGTTGTTGGTTGTCACAGAGTAGTAGGGGAGGTGGTGCGTCCGGTGTAATGGTTGCATCTTAGCAGCTTTGGGTAGGGTGTTAGGAAGTCTTGAGGAGGTCCTGACCTTGCAGGCGGCACAGGTCTGGGGTCGGAGGCGTTGTTCTAAATGCCGTGACGCAGACAAATGGCTGAGAGTGCCGGAGTCACTAGAAGACAGGACAGGTCATTACATAATGGCGTCACACTCGCGTCTATGTGTAAGCTCATCACTACAAGTCCTGCAACAGCTGTGTAACGTCACCTGTCACCTTGTGCTGCTGACTGTTTCCATTGATGGCTGTTTTAAAGGGAATGTGTCAGCAGGTGTGACCATGCTGTACTGATGCAACTATTCTATATTGTCCCTGGAGAGATGTGT
The DNA here is from genome assembly GCA_019512145.1 of Engystomops pustulosus. Taxonomy (NCBI): domain Eukaryota; kingdom Metazoa; phylum Chordata; class Amphibia; order Anura; family Leptodactylidae; genus Engystomops; species Engystomops pustulosus. The sequence goes on from CM033645.1 coordinate 1,288,712, forward strand.
AATCTTATCTTTGTGAAGGTTGTTAGTTGATATATAGATCTACAGTATATTCTAGGATTGTAGCTTCTCCACTTGCACTGGGGATGTGTCCTTACACTGCTGTGTTCTGTGCTCCCTGCAGCCAGTGTTGCAAAAGATAAGTGTAATCAGACCTTTGTGTGTGCTGTTAGTAGCAGCAGGACTGTGAAATATGGATTTCTATTCCAGGATTGTAGTTTCTCAGTGTGCACTGGGGGGTGTCCTCACACTGCTGTGGCCTTAGCTCTCTGAATTATAGGGACGTCCAGGTTAAAAAAACTAAACGCATACTAACCCCGCTCTGGCTACAGTTTCCTGTGTTTTTGGGTCTGTGTCTGGCCCAAAGTCCTGTGGGTCACAAGACCTGAGATAACTAATGACAGACCTCCTGGAACTAGGGGACACCAAAAGAAGCAAAGTCCCCTGGAAAACATGGTCTAGGGCAGTGATGGCGAACGTATGGCACGGGTGCCAGAGGTGGCACTCAGAGCCCTTTCTGTGGGCACTCAGGCCATCGCCCCAATTTCACCAAACAGGACAAAATCCACCAAATCTTCCTGCAGTCCCAAGCAACTTAAGGGATGCTGCAAGCAGCGCTATTTTAAAGCGACAATTCATTGGCTGTTTGAAACGGCAGGAAAAGTTAGAAGATGTTGCCAGAACTGCATTGTCTTTGGAGGTCCTCCTGCTGGACCCACTATTCTTCCTGGAGAGAAGCTTCAATGATGTCTGTACTTACCTGCCAAGCTTCTTTCAACTCTATTGGTGGCCTTAGGAGATCCAATACAATTGAATGATGTTGAAGAACAAGTAGCAATAAGTTAGTGCTTGAAATGCCATGTTGGCACTTCATGGTAAATAAGTGGATTTTGGTTGTAGTTTGGGCACTCGGTCTCTGAAAGGTTCGCCATCACTGGTCTAGGGAGTCATTGGCTGAAGCGGATCACATGACCCTCTGAAACCCCCAATACTGTATATTTTTGTCTGGCAGACTTCTCATAGGGATATTAAAATAAGATGTCACCAAAATACCCCCCACCCTAGCCTACACACTACACATGAATAAGCTATCAGAATCAGTTAGGGAGCTGCTATTCAAGCAATTCTCTTCACATAGTAAGGGATTTATCTACACCAGAAAGTATATTGGAGCAGTTGCCCAAAACAACCAATCAGGATGTGTCTTTTATCTTTCGATAAGGCTCTGAAACCCGAAAGCTGTGACCTGATTGGTTGTCCCGGCCCCCTTGATAATATGGGTCATGCATGGCACAGGGCAGGGGGCTCTCAACTGTGTACACAGAGCCCTCCCTCACCTGGACGTGTGACTTATCGCCGCTTTAGTTTCGCTCTTCCAGAGTTTTCTGGAATGATCTGATCCGTAACATTTCAGTAGTTGCTCGATCGATGTCCGATGAGGATGAGACCTTTGTTCTTTCTTTGACATTCCTGAATAAAACATATAGGAGTCTATGCGGAGGTTGTATCAACAACATATAGGATGGCGCAGTACAGGAATCAGATCTAACAAGTGGTGATGTATAATACTACATATGATGAGAGCATTTCCTCCATAACTTTCTATAGTGCTGTGTTATGTGGTTTGTATGATAGCAGCACCCATATAATGTATCAGACACCTCAATATAACAGCACCCATATCCATGTGACCCTGTGACACTAGTGACAGCATCTGTATAGTCCAGAGTGTCAGTTACGTAGTGTGATTGTAATGTTGTTGTGTAATGAGGGTCAGTGTTTCTCTTATAGAGGTCATTGTAGTGGGAGGGGGAGGGGATAAGCTGACTGCACATGCATCTATTGTCAGTATGATGTAATGACTGCGGTCGTTGATTCTATAAGAGGTCATTGTACAGGGGGGGGGAGATAAGCTGTGAAGACAATCTATTGCAGTAGTGATAATATGGGTGAGTATGTTATCTATATAGAGGTCATGTGCGGGAGGGGAGGAGGATCAAGCGTGGTGGTTTACGTGACATCATCATTGTGTCCAGGTAGTGAGGTAGATGAATGGGTTCCATAAAATATATGTTAACATAAAAAACAGGTAATTTGATGAAAACATACATTTGAAAAAACTATTTGTGAAATGTATGGAGACCCACCTAAAAGAGCACATCACATGTGTCTTATCTCAGTAGTAAATATATATTGTGTAGCGCAAAGCCCTTTTAACTTACTTTCCTTTACATTGATGTTGATGCGTCAGGATCCAGTGCGCAGAAGAGTGCACAGGGCGGGCCGGGAGGTGGGCATATGGCATGGCAACGCTTTGATGCAGGTAAGTTTGCCACACACAGGTCACATTATACCGAATACGGAGTCAGGATGAGGATTCTTAGGCTTCGCACAGTATGTTGGACACAGTACCCCAACTGTGCCACCTGGCCTCACACTAGTTTAACTATTCTGACCACTGATATCAACTGAAAACCACAAAAATCTCATCCTGATAAACCACGGGACATATCATAGATCCAGGCACTGCGAGTGGTATCTTCTATAGTGAATCATGGCCTCCAGACTTCTAAATAACTTTTAAAATATATGCTATATAGCCTAAAGGCATTCGGCCGGTGCTTACCAGAGCACCTCCATGCTGTAGCTTCATAGCCAGTTACACGTGCCAGGAACACCATCACCCTCCCACTGTGTAAAAAATTCCAGCCGGCAGAGGGAGAAAGAAAGAGTAGGAGAAGAGAAAGAGGAGACATGTAACAATCTGTGAAGCTACAGCTGGAGGGAATCGGTAACACCCGGGCTTCAGGCTAATTGCATTATTAAAAGTGTTAGTTTTAGAAGAAGGACATGGAATAGTGCCATCGGAAAACACATAATAGAAGATACCACAGTCCCGGGCCTGGATCTTATGGAGTAATGAGCCTGGTGTTATCCGGATGGATTTGATGAGAGATTTATTAAATAAGTAATATATGACGTGCTCCAAATCCTTGGACATGAAAGTCAAAATTGTAATAATATCAATATAGTTGTCATTGTTCTAGAACAGGTTTGCAACACCTGCAGTAACAGTGAAGAGGGGCACTAGAGGGAGGATGTGTGTAGGTTTATAACAGAGACAATAGTTAGATCCTTATTATGACTGTGCATCCCGGGACCCATATTATTTTTTGTATTGTTAAACTAACTTATATGTATTTGTAATGGAGACAATTGATATATTATATTATATTATTTATATATATTTACATTTTATTTTTTAGTTTTTTCATTTCAAAAGAAATTGTTACAAATCTGTTATGGAGTGTCATACATTTGATCAGATGTTGGTCTCATTTTCTGTTCAATGTTGACCATCATGTGGTACTAAAAAATGGCAAATAAGACGCCCCACCCAATACCACTGTATAAAGTACACAAAGTGCTTGTGTCATGAGACACCTGCTGTTGACCTCCCTGTCTCTATAATACGTTTACTCTTAATAGGTCACCATAAACTACGACCCATTAGGAGGTAAGAGGTTAAATTCCTTGACAAGAAACGTAAATCTCTCCGATATGTGAATATTTCCCTTTTCACCAAAAAAATCTCTCCAACGTCTGAGAGTCAATTTTTCCCAGATGAGTCAAAGTTAGAGGGGAGGATGAGTTTTCCTGCCAGAATCCCTATCAGCACTTTGCTATGCACCTAAAAATATCTTTGGATTAATATTGAATGTCGAAGCAATCTTAATCTGTTTTAGTTTGTTGCGATCTGCAGCAATCAACAAACCGTATGCAATCTGAAGAAGTGAGATTTTTATCTTTATATGACACCAGAAAGCTGTTCCAGGTGCTAAAGCACTGAGGGGATGGTAGGCATGTGGCTTGATTTTCCCCGCTGCAGACCTCTAAACTTGACTGCTCACTTTGAATAAAGATGACTCTTCTTGCTCATTATCCTAATACTTGAGACGCGCGATTTAGGAGATTTTCATTAAGAAAACAGTGAGCATTCTATAAAAGAATAGGAATTCTAGAAAGCCAGTTCAACCCCAAACTGAGGGGTTGAGTGTAAGTTAATGGGGGTAGATTGTAATAGGTTCTAAATGGTTTTTATGAATTATTCACGATTATGGGGTTTGATAAGAAGACCCAACCCTTTTGTCTCTTCCCATCTACTCCTTTTCATCGCTATACTCCCTCTCTCTAGTCTTAGCCCCAATTAACATCTTGTGAGACTGCAGTTTCAGCAGTCTAACTACAATCCCCCCCCACAGCGCCATAATGAGTGAAAAGTGGCTGCTGCTTGGTAATCGCGCTCAAATCCATTTTCTCACAGAGGAACTGAAGTCGGAACGGACCATGTAGTTAGGGGCGGACGTGAATCCAGGATCGGACTTGCTGCCCTAATGTTTAATCAACGTGATTATGGGAATTGTGGGTCATCAACAATAACAAACAGGATTTACCCCCCCCCCCAAAAAAAAAAAACAACAGTGGCTGCCTTGTTCCAAAAAAACAGGCGCACACCTTCCAGGTTGGTGTGTTATTGCAGTCATCCCCAATCAATCTCCAAGTGAGGAACAGTTATTAATTGCAAAGTTTTTCGCCTAATCGTCAGCAAGGAGAATGGTCTGGTAGAGGTTATTCAGAGTTTAAAATATATATCGGTTCTGTATTGTACATCAAAGACCATGCACAGTCATAATTGTCTTGCCAGAATCTTTCCCCCTGTTAACGCGCGGTGTGAAGTGCGACCAGCAGGTGGCGCACACGTTAGCTCAGGATGCTCCAGAAGACAGCGGAGCACCAGGATTTAATGCGCTGTCAAATACGAATATGGAACAGGGCCAGACGTTCTCGCAGACAATGGCGCTCATTCCAGGCTCATGGCGGACAGTTATCCGTGGGAGATTTCCAAACAAGCCAGGAACAAACCGCGGATGGCCAGACGCGCTGTGACGCTCATATTATAGCCAAAAATGGCCCCCACTCACCTTCCGCTGTATTTAAGAGTCACCAAACTTTCCTTAGATACCAACAAAATCAAATCCGTCATAATCATGCCCAGGGATTGTATGTGTGAATATAAATTTCGCCAGAGTTATTCCATTTCATGGCCCCACGAAACTAGGCGGTGTGGTTGACGAAGTCATATTGGCCATAACTGATTAGCTTAGCGTAGTAAAGTGCTATATCAATTCAAGAAAGCGGTGCACCTAACTGAAATGGAGGAGTCTAGGAAAGCTGCTGAGACTAACGTATGATCAGAACTCCAATTTCTACATTAATATGGACAATTAGGTACTCTAGGAAACGGATGGGGACAAACTATTTACCTAATACGTTAGGGAGTCAAGAAAGTCTAGTGCAAAGTTTTTTAAATTATATACAATCAGGAGTCTCGGAAAACCTGCGGGGTGACAAGTTTTCTACAACTAATATGGAATATAGGTCCAAGTAAAAGCTGGGTGGTGACAAGCTTTCTACAGCATATATACAATTGAGGAGTGTAGGAAAGCTGGGTGGGGTGTTTCTACTGAAATAGATCTCAAGAGAGCTGGTGACACGGTCGAACGGATGACAAGCTTTTTACAGCTATATGCAATTGAGGAGTGTAGGAAACAGCTGTTAGGCTGACGGTCTCGAACCAGCTGTTTCTACATTGGAGTTATGGTAGTTCGCGAACAAGCCGGCTCTTACTATGAACGACCGAGTCACAGTCGGACTCCCTGCAGTGAACCCAAGGCTCATTAAAGGGCAACTACCACCACGATTCTACCCCTATAGGTAGAATCGTGGTGGTAGGTGGTGCCCTTTAACCCGCCTATTGAGCTCCGACGACCCCCTTAACCTGATCACATCAAGTAAAAGTGGGGGGGTGGAGAGGGGGGGTACTGGAGATGCGGCTCCCTATTATACATGTAATAGGGAGCCGTTCAGGAGCCACAGAGCCGGCTCGTCCTAATGATCCAGGTTACTATAGAAGACCCGAATTCTTCCCATCTCCTCATCTTACACTTATACACAATTCAGGAGTCCAGGAAAGCTGGGAGACAATTTTTACAATTGTTTTCATAAACCACACAGATAAATACCTACATTATAATGGCTGAACTGTATATCCTCACCCTGGAAATGCCCATTCCCCCTCCCCTCTATCATGAACCCCCTCATAGTCCCTTCATTGGTCCCCATTTCTCTATACCCTCTTAGTGTTTGCCTCCCCTCTGCCGCCCTCTAACCTCTTCATTGTTCCCAATTTCTCTGCACCCCTTTCCTATTGTAGTCTTTATCTGCTCCCGTCTTGTGGCCCCTCTTTGTTGCATAAAAATAATGTGTGTACTTACCTTTCCTCGTTCCCCTGCGTCTTTCTCCACGAGTCTGTACTACAGCAGCGTCCGGCAGGCGCATTGTGATGACCATCACGTGTACAGACACGGCAGAGACCGGCAAGTGATGGCTCAGTGACACCAACTCTATCAGCATCCTGGAGAACACCGAAAGTAGAGTAGAGCCTGGGCCATATCTCAATCCGGGTGCGTACAGAGCCCCAAAATCCGGGACTGTTCTGCTGGATCCAGAATGTTGGATGGTTTATGCAATTCAGGGTCCAAGGAAAGCTGGGTGAAAAACTTTCCTAAACTAATATGCAACATATAAAGTATATTACTAATTGCAAAGAGATGTAGTAGCCTGTTTTGCACATTCAGGAGGAACCTAGGAAAGCGGAAATGGTGAGTGACCACTATTACGTTATCTGGCAGTCTGAAATGTTGACGCCATGCGTGCTGATACGCGCCGGTACATGCACGCTCAGCCTTGTATAAAATAATAATATATATTAGGTGACGTTGAGCCTGAGGCCGCGCGGCTCTAATTAGCATGTTATATAAAACTCTTTTTTAGGGAATCACATAAAAAACACGCGAAAGAAAGAAATTCACTTGATGTGTAAGTACATATCGGCGTCTACAATAAGTATTTCTGGATATAGATGTTCTTTAACGTTGTGAAATTGGGAATTCTGAATGCTCCTGCTGATAAATTTTCATGATTTGAACTGCCACTTTCAGCCCCGACTACAGCTGGTCAATGAGTAAATCTGTTTGGACTACAATTCCCACGAATCCTGCGCCTCAGTGAGGTTCTAATATCCCAGGGAATATGGGAGATGGTAGCTCTACTCTGTGACAAACTGGATGTTCCACGGCCCCGCCCACTGCCACAGTTACAATGGATCCAGACATTCCCCTGTGGTTTACCAGGCAGAGTAAGGGGCGTCATTGGCGTGGGGGGGGATGTCATGCGCATGCAGAGGTCACATATGAGGTACAAACAAATGCAGTAACTCCATGCCCTATGTAAAGGACTACACATCCCAGCATGCTCTGTCTGCAGCTGGAAGGACGATATGATGGGAGTTGGTTGATACACAAGATGTGGGTAGATGGGTGACGATGAAGTGGACCCTGTCATGTTTCAGCAACTATCCTGTATGAGACTAACTGTATATGGTGCGTTGTGATACGTATATGGGATGCTGTGTGATCACGTATGTGTGAATCTGTGTGATCACGTATGGTGAGGTCACTTATGTGTGATCTGGTGATCGTTATGTGTGATCTGTGATCCGTTGTGTGTGGATCTGTGTGTCCGTTAGTGTGATCTGTGTGATACGTATGTGTGAGTGTGTGATCACGTAGTGTGATAGTGTGTCAAGTTACGGATCACGTTAGTGTGATCTGTGGGATCACGTTTTATGATTGTTGTCGTGATCGTATGTGTATGTGTGAGTCACGTCAAGTTATTGGGTGATCACGTGAGTGTGATTCTGTGTGATCATAGTATGTGGGGGTGACTTGTGATCGACAAGTTATGTGTGGTTGCTGTGTGATAGTCAAAGTTATGTGAGGTGCTGTAGTGGTGCGGTTGTGATCAATGTTATGTGGGCTGATGTTATGTGATGAATTACGTG